>QRFJ01000190.1:295501-423001 GCA_006176705.1 Cocos nucifera
GCCATCGAGAGAGGCAACCATATCTTTAGGCATTGGATGCTATGGGCTGAGGATGAGTTTGGGCTCAATATTTTTTGATCGTGAGAGACTCAATTAGGATCCGTTCTTGTGCAAATATGGGGGTGTCTGACTTAACATAAGGAGTGATCAATATTCTGGATATGGTGAGATTCATGAATTAGAGATCAAGTTGGGGCACCATGATTAGAGAAATCTTGAACAAGAGTTGTTACTCATGGCTAACCCATAACCAATACGTGTTAGATAGTGATGAGTCAGTTGGTAAGACCGCAACCCATCCACTAGGAAAAATTATAATCATGGAGTATTTTCGCATCGTCTACATGAGGGAGTTGTAGGGTATCTGAGAAATAGTGAAATCTAATTTATTTAAAAATTAAATCTCTAAATAAATTGGTCAAGTTCATAATTACAGTAATCTACTAAGAATCTTGTGACTCTCTATAGAAAATATCTACGGTCCAACCATTGCACGTTCTTGGGACAACATAGGACTGATCGGATCCAATTATAAAGATGGCTAGGAACTACAAATGTTTTTGGGTTGGCGAGAAGTTAACCCATGTATTGGACCAGGATCCTCCCACCTAACCAGTCCATCCATCCATTGAACAGAGAACGTCTCTAGAAAAATGGATAGACGAAGAAAATAAGGCCAGATATTACATGTTGGGCTCGATGTCTAATGAGCTCCAGTGCCAACATGAAGATATTGGGACTGCTCGCCAAATATTGGCTCACCTGCAAGAGATGTTTGGTGAACAGAGTCGCATAGCCAAGTATCAAGTCACAAAATAATTTTTTAAGGCTAAGATGCGTGATGGGCAGTCAGTCCAAGATCACTATCTGATGATGATCAAGAACTTGGAAGAGCTTGAGAAGCTCGGTGTGAAGTTGGACTTGGATCTGCAGAACGATGTTATTCTGCAATCCTTGACTGATGCATATGGATAATTCATGATGAATTACCACATGCATAAACTTCAAAATTTCTTGATCGAATTAGTGAATATGCTGGTCACCGCTGAGCTTTTTATGAAAGATTCTAAAGGCTCAGTTCTTGCTATGGAATGGACTTCTTCCAAAAGAAAGTCTTATGGAAAGAAAAAGAAGTCTGCGAAAAAACAGAAGATGGAAGGAGAAAAGAAGAAGAAGGTAGAGCCGAAGAAGAAGGTCAATGTCAAAGAAAAATATTTTCATTGCAACAGCGACGGCCATTGAAAGCAGAACTGTCCTACTTACCTGACCACCCTGAAGAACAAGAAGGAAGGTCCTTCTGAAGGTATGCTCGTTATTGAGTATAACCTTATGGTTTCTTCTGCATCCAGTTGAGTGCTTGACTCTGATTCTAGTGCTCATCTGTGTACTTCCATGTAGGGTCTTGAAGATAGCAGGAGGCTGAGGGATGGAGACATGATCCTATGCGTCGGTAATGGAGCAAGAGTTGCTGCAGTAGCCGTGGGAACATACCCTCTTCGATTATCATCTAGTTTAGACTTAGTTTTGAAAGATTGTTATTATGTGCCTGCAGCTAGCAGGAATTTGATTTCTGTTTCATGCTTAGCACTAGAAGACTATGTGATTACCTTCTTTAAGGACCATTGTAACATTCTTTATGAAAAAAATAAAATTGCAAATAGTTTTCTTATTAACGGTCTTTATGAGCTATATATTGATGTACCTATTTTAACTATCGAGCAAAACGTGAATGCCAAACGACCTAGGGATAGTCCAAATGATAGGTATCTATGGCACCTGAGATTAGGTCATATAGCAGAAGATAGGATCAACAAATTGGAGAAAAATGGGCTATTGAGTCCATTGACTTTCGAGTCATATCTAACTTGTGAATCTTATCTTCCAGGCAAAATAACTAAACTCCCTTTTGTAGGACATGGGAAAAGGGCCACAGATCTCTTTGCCCTAGTACATACTAATATGTGCGGCCCATTTGATGTGCCGGCTAGAGACAATTTTATCTACTTCATTATCTTTACCGATGATCTATCTAGGTATGGGTATGTGTATCTAATGAGACATAAGTCTGAAGCTTTTGAAAAGTTCAAAGAATTCAGATATGAAGTAGAAAAATAAATTGAAAAATCCATTAAGATTCTTCGATCAGATCGAGGAGGTGAATACCTTAGCCGAAAATTCTTAGACTATCTCAAAGAAAATAGCATAGTCTCTTAATGGACTCCACCAAGAATACCTCAATTTAATAGGATTTCAGAATGGAGAAATCGGACACTATTGGATATGGTCCGATCCATGATGAGCTTCACAGACCTTCTTGATTTTCTTTAGGGATATTTATTATTAACTTTAATTTATCTACTGAATAGGGTTTTCTTTCAAACCGTTCCTAACACACCGTATGAGATATGGCATGGTAAGAAATCAAGTCTGAGTCATCTCAAAATTTGGGGTTATCCGGCTCATGTCAAAAGACAGCAAGCGGACAAGTTAGAGTTTAGATCCTTTAGAGCTCGATTCATAGGATATTCTAAAGAGTCATTAGGATACTATTTCTACATTCCAAAAGACCATAATATGATTGTGAGTCGACATGCCATCTTTCTTGAAAAATAGTTTATTCAAGATAGCGGCATTGGAAAGCAGATTAAGCTTGATGAGAAAGTCTCATAAGTACAACAAGCTAAGGACCAATTGAAACCAAATCAGGTTGAGCCAATAAGAATACTACCCCCTCTACCTCGTAGATCGGAAAGAGTTTTCCATTCTCCTGAAAGATACTTAGGTATTATTTCAGAGAAAGTAGAAAAAATATTCCTCATAGGTAATGGTGCTCATGGTGATAATCCCAAAACCTACAACGAGGTGACATCAGACATCGACTCTGAGAAATGGCTAGAGGCAATGCAGTTAGAAATTGACTCGATGCACTCAAACCAAGTCTGGACCTTGGTAGATCCACTAGAAGGTATAGTACCTATTGGGTGTAAATGGATCTTCAAGAGAAAGATTGGTGCAGATGGAAATGTGGAGACATTCAAGCCTAGACTAGTGACAAAAGGTTATAGTCAACGTGAAGGCATTGACTATCAAGATACCTTTTCCTCAGTGGCTATGCTAAAATCCATCCGCACATTGCTTGCCATTGCAGCATATTTTGATTATAAAATATGGCAGATGGACGTGAAAATGGCATTCTTAAATGGATATCTTGAGGAAAATATCTATATAGAACAGCTGCTAGGTTTCACATCCAGTGATACTGATCACAAGATTTGCAAGCTGCAAAGGTCCATATATGGACTTAAGCAAGCATCTTGGAGCTGGAACACTAGTTTCAATAATGTGATCAAAATGTTTGATTTCATCGAAAATTAAGAGGAATCATGTGTCTTTAAAAAGGTTAGTGGGAGCGCTGTTGTCTTTCTCGTATTGTACGTGGATGACATCCTCCTTATTGGGAATGATATTCCCATGTTGACGACAGTCAAAAATGGTTGTCCAAGGAATTCTCCATGAAAGACCTAGGTGAAGCATCCTTTATTCTAGGAATTAAGGTCTATAGAGATAGACCGAATAGGATGCTAGAACTTTCACAGAAGATGTACATAGAGAAAGTACTAAAGAGGTTTAGTATGAAAAACTCTAAGAGGAGATTAATACCCTTTAGACATGGTATTCATCTTTCCAAGAAGATGTGCCCTAGCACACCTGAGGAAATAGAATGCATGAGCAAGATCCCTTATGCTTCTGCAATAGGGAGCCTCATGTATGCCATGCTATGTACACGACCTGATATAGCCCATGCTGTGAGTGTCACAAGCAGATATCAGTCAAATCCAGGTGAAGAACACTGGACTTCTGTGAAATGTATCCTTAAGTACTTAAGAAGAACTAAGGATATGATGTTGGTCTTTGGTAACGGAGAACTCCAAGTCCAGGGATACACAGACTCGGATTTTCATGTCCGATATAGATGATCGAAAGTCGACATCTGGAAGTCTGTTTGTGTGCAATGGTGGTGCTGTCAGCTGGAAGAGTTCCAAGCAAACCGTGATAGCAGATTCCACCATGGAAGCAGAATATATCGCTGCATCAGAGGCTGCGAAGGAAGCATTCTGGTATAAGAAGTTTGCTGCAGAAATTAGAGTAATGCCATCAGATGCCATTCCTCTTATACTGCGACAACAATGGCGCCATAGCCCTTGCTAAGGAGCCGAGGTCTCACCAGAAGTCCAAGCACATTGAGCGGCGATATCATCTCATCCGCGATTACCTTGAGAAGGTTACGTCGAGGTCAAGAGAGTCAACTCCGCAGATAATGTGGCAGACCCACTTACAAAGCCGTTGGGCCAGCAGAAGATCGAAGCCCACCTTGAGAAGATGGGACTTAGACTTGTAGCCAATTGGCTTTAGGACAAGTGGAGATTGTTAGATATATGTGCCCTAGAAGCCAGAATTGGCTGACACTTGTAATACACTTCTAGGGGCAAAATTATAATTTTGACTATAATCAATAAAATGGGTTATTTTCTATCACATATGTGTATTTAGTGTCTGTGATACATCCTTTGAGTTAATGGTAATGATAATTCATATTTTCAAGAGTTGAAAATTTAAGACATGAATAATCATTATTAACTCATAAAATGCTCCCGACCATAGGATCATCACGAGGATGGTGATTGATCCGGAAGGTTGGTGTACAATCGCTTCTCTTTAGTAGATGAGTCTTGAGTCTACGGTGTGGAGACACCGGAGCGAGAGTACAGGTACTCGTTAGAGAACGAGGGCACTGAGCGTGACCACCTCGAGTAGTCATTAGGAAGTCTACCTTCTCGTCAATGACTGACTCGATGCTGCAGTAGTGTGTCTGGTTCTTTGACCTGAGGATGCATCGGCAGTTCACCTTGAGGGTGTTATAGTTTGACTACACCATTACTCGGTCTCCTAGCCATATGGAACCCTGAGGTGTATGTTGGCTATAGCATGTTCATTGTAGGAACTGGATTGCATCAAGATGGAATCTATCTACCTCGGTGGTAGAGGAGCAGCCCTATGATGATCATGAGAATCAAGTCCAGAAGTCCATGGCCATGGCAGAGTGAAATAATAGAAAGAGTTTCTATTTAGATTTTCACATCGGACTCGAATCGAATGATTACATCATATGACAGAAACTAGGGTTTGACGAGTTCACCTTAACCCTAATCTGATCGGGGCTCAAGATAGAAGAACTTAATCACACAGGTAGCTGCACCAAGAGGTTCGCATTCAGCTCTGATGGGTTGCCACCATATACTGCTAGGTGTCACTGGTGGATTTTGGGAGCAATTAGAATGATTTAGATGATCGATCATTCTAGCTGTTCGAATCAGAAGAGTTCTGATCCATCGAAAGGAGTTTCGATGATGTCGATGATAGAGATCATGACATATCCCATTACCATACAGAACTGAACCTAACTGGGATCACACAAACAAGGGTTTGAATCTGGTGATCATCAATTGAACTGATCCAGTTCAATTGATCTGAATGAGATTCAATTAGGTTCAAGAAAATCGTGCTAGCACTCGATTGAACCTAACGTTCTTCTTTTACTATCATAAATAGTTGTCCTGACTGAGCCAAAGGAGTTTGTGCTCAATCAGAGGCCTTCACTTTGGTCTGACTGGAGGCTTGTCCAAGTCAGAAAAGGTTGTCTTATTTTGTAAGACATTACCTGCCATTTTTGGTCACCTGCCATTTCTTCATCTTTGACTTTGGTCAAAAGTTGACCTTTGACTGGTCAAATGTTGACCATTGATACTTTGACTTTTGTCCACATGTCACACACCAATTGAAGAGCTGGTGGGGGCTTGTCCCCCTGCCAAAACCTGGCAAGGAGGAGGGCGCACGCCATCCTTGGCGTGTGCCGAAGCAGGAGATGCCCAGGAGTCCCTATTGGACAGGGACTCCATCTCCTTTTTGGATTCCTTCTCCTAAGAACCAACTTTGACTGATCTTAGGCACCATCTAAGGAGGAATCCAGGGGACTCTATTTCCACCAATCAGATTTAGATCTGATTTCACAAAGGGTTGTGATTGGTTGGAAAGAAGAGGAGTTGGATCACAAATTGTCTATAAATAAGACCCTGCACCCAACCCAAAGAGCATTGGAAAAGAATTCAATTCCCATACCCTAAGGCCTCCTCTCCCCTCTTCCGCCATGCCAAACCCACCTTCTCGCTCTCCTCTCCACGTCCAAAGTGGATTGGGTTCTTAGTTGGTGCAATCCAGATGAGAGAAAGACGACTGAAAGCTAGAAGGCTGCGCTGCTGCAAAGGACAACTGCTGATTTTCGAAAGGTTATTTGAAGATCCTCCAAATCAGATCCAGATATAATTTTTGAAGATGTGATAAAGAAGAAGAGGATCTCCAGATCCATCCTGAGTGGATACCGGTAGAGGCCAGGCACTTGCGTGGCTAGATCCAAAACCTTCCGCTGCTTATAGGATCATCAATAGGTAATAGGATTACCCACTTCAAGGTAAATTAAATTTGATTTAATTTATCTAAATTTATTTTAATTATTAAAATAATAAGAATTAAATCTAAAATATTCTAGATCTAGTTTGAATTAAAGAAAAAATTTTTAAAATATATCTCTTGATCCGATCAAATCTGAACGAACCTGGTCCGAAAAATCAGGATTTTTCTTTCAACTAGTTCAACCAATCTTAACCTATCCACTCCATACATAATTTCTTCTTACTTTTCATGAAATAAATTATGAAAATTTTTGTGCATGAAGCCTAAGGGGTTATCTTTTCGTGGTAAAAATTTGAAAGCAATTAGGCATTGGTTTTGGGTGAAAACAATCCTGGAGTGAAGGTAAGTAGAATCCTGTAGCACTTTTTTTTTCCTTCATGCCCTATTCTCTTCTGATTTTCATATCTAAGGAAACCCAATTTTTTGATATGATCAAAATAAGGTTTATGCATTTGAAAGTCATCTTTCCATAAAAACTTATTTCATAAAAAAACTCCACACAGAGAGGGCATGAGAGGGTTTTTAGTGCATCAGGGTTTTTAGGCCGAGTGAAACCCTAGGGTTGGGACCCTGGGTTTGGATGGAGAGATCGAGTGCTGTGAGCATCGGATCGCCACCAAATTTGAAACACCACTTCATCATCCTTCGAAGCACATGTTTGGATTTTTTAGATAATTGATTGAATCGATCATGATCAACCATTGAATGCCTCAGCGAGGAGCTAGTACTCCAGTGGGGATGATCGAAACCAGGAGCTCCATGTGGACCACAAAAAAAATAATGCAAGATTTACCATGCTACTTTCAAAAAATATTTCAAAGATAGCAATGATATAGCAAAAAATAATTAATCTAAGTAATTATCTACTGATCATATCAGATTATTTAACCCTACACATTAGGATCTAAATATAATATGCATGCATACATCAATAGATCTGAAAATAAAACTACGTAATAAACTATTTACTACATCTATGTGTTCAAAATATAATATCTTTTCTTAGATAGTTGATCACCATAATTTGAGTCCACCGAATAATGCTCCGGTATCACATCATAGCCACACACATGTCCGACCTCTACGGTTGGTCCATATGGAGCTCCTGGTTTCGATCAGTCCCACTGAAGTGCTAGCTTCTCATCGAGGCCTTCGATGGCTGATCACGATCAATCCAATTGATCGCATACTTTCTAATTTTTTATATATTTTAAAAAATTAAAACATAAATATTGGAGGATGAAAAAGATGTGTTTCAAATTTGGTGGCGATCAAATGGTCACCGTACTCGATCTCTCCACCCAAACCTAGACTCCCAAATCTAGGATTTCACTCGACCCAAAAATCCTGACACACTAAAAATCCTATCACGCCCTCTCTGTATGGAGTTTTTTTATGAAATAAGTTTTTATGAAAAGATAACTTTTAGATCTATAATCTCTATTTATATCATATCTAAAAATAGGATATCCTTAGAGGTAAGAATCATAAGAGAAGAGAAGCATAAAGAAAAAGAAAAGTGCTATGGGATCCTATTCACCTTCACTCCAAGATTTTTTTCATCTAGAACTGATGCCCAAACACTCTAAATTTTTTTTCACATAATTCTAACCCCTTTTTCTATATGCACAAAAATTATTATAATTTATTGACATAAATACTATTAGAAAATTATGTGGAAAATGATAAGGATCGAGTGGTTAAGAGGTTTTAACCACTCACTTGATTTCAAAAATCAAATGAGTCTCTTATCCTTATCCAACACCCCCTCCCTTGTGTTTAACACACAGAAAGACTCTCCTTCTATGTGCATATTTTTATTTATCAAAAAATATTTGACAAACAAAAGGGAGGGCATAGGAAGCAGAGTGGAAAAGTCAAAAATGGTGAGTGCATGGGAGAATTTGAATTCAAACTTCATTTGACTTGGTCCTAATTGGTTTCAACCAAACCAATTAATCTAGACCCAATTAAACTAGGTTAAATCTAACCAAATTAGGCTTAGCCTAATCTAATAAAATTTTAATCAAATTAAAAATTAATTAGATCTACATCCTGGATCAAAACTCTCATAGTGATTAGGTCATCTCATGACATGATTGGATCAAATCCAATCGAATCAAATTTAATCAAACTTGATCGAATCCTCATCACTCAATCAAATTGAGCTAATCAATAATAAAATTGCTAATTAATCCTCTAAAAATATCTAAGTTTAAATTGAATGGGTTACTGGGCAATAGAGTCCTATCAACATGAAATTCTTGAAGAATCCTAAATCAGTGGGACTCTTAAACCCAGTGTCCCAAACAAATCAAACTCATAATCATAGAGTCTTAGTGAAACTCTTGATTAGAGAGTCCTAGATGAGTATGACTCAGAGTTTCAGTCTAGTAAGACTCATGGTCATAGAGTCCCAGATAAATAGGACTCAGGATCCCAGTCCAGTAGAACTCTTGATCACAGAGTTTCAGTCCAATAAAACTCTTAACCATAGAGTCTTAGACTAATGAAACTCTTGATCAAAGAGTCCCAGACAAGTAGGACTCAGAATCCTAGTCTAATAGAACTCTTGATCACAGAGTCCCAATTTAGTAAGACTTTTGACCATAGAGTCCCAAACCAATGGGACTCTTGATCAGCCATCAGATCAAATAGGTACTCCTAATGTGTGTGACCCCGTAGGTTCGAATCTAAGTCGATAGCATAGAAATTAATTTTTATACTAATTGAAGTGACCATCTAGCAATGGTACCCGACGTCCGAATAAGTTGAATAATCGTAATCACAAAATTTAGAACCTACGCGAATATGGTTATCATATGATTCATCCCTGTAACCTCTATATAATAGATGACTCAGGGTTAGACTGTCAACCCTAAAAAATACATCCATATCGTATCTCAAAGCAATTAGTCCCATGACTCCTTACTAAGACTATCCTATCCAAGATTTTGCTAAATTAAAATATAATTGAATACAACTTCTGAAATCAGAAGTGGTCAATCCCATCTTGATACACGCACCGACTCTATAAGTACTTGACGGTGCCTAGAAATCTTTCATCACTGAATTAAAAATTTAGATAGTCCGACACCAAAATATAGTGAGTTGCTTGAAAGTCACCGTGGTGATCTCAGGTCGGAGGGATATTTATGCCCATATTCTATTGAAGCTAATCTTGACAGGAGAAAAGCTCCGGAGTTGGTCACGTTCAGTGCAGATATACCCATACATCTCACTTGCATGCCATATCAGTATCTCAACACTCCTTAGTTATGAGGATAACCAACCTATATAGCATATAACAATCTATACTAGATAAACATTGTCATCCTAAGTAATAATGTATCATTTGGTTGTGAACTATTTAAGGACTAAATGACAAATCCTCCTTTGCCGAATCTAAATAGTCCTAAGAACTTCATCACAACATAGGAGTTCATTAGAAGACAACAAAAATTTTAAAAAAAAATGCCATAATAACTTTTATTAATTTATAATTCATATACAATTATAAATATATGGCCCAACCATCAATAGAATGATGATTGGCTTTGGGACACATTTTCAACAATCTATCACTTGGACTAAAGCCAATTGGTGTAGTATATAATACCTATCTTCGACTTAAAGTCGTCGAACTCCTTCACCACAACAGCTTTAGTGAATGGGTCGATCAGGTTCTTCCTTCAGTCAATCTTCTGAAGGTCGACGTCATCTCGATCCATAATCTCTCAGACAAGATGGTAGCGGCATAGAATATGCTTTATCCGTTGGTATGCCTTTGGTTCCTTCGCCTGAGCAATGGCTCTAGAGCTATCGCAATGGAGTAGAACTGGACCATCAAAAGAGGATGCTACTCTAAGTTCGATGATGAATTTTTTTAGCCACACTGCTTCTTTGGCAGCATCTGATGCCGTGACATCCTACACCTCATAAACTAAATCGACCATAGTGTGCTACTTCGAACTCTTCCAGCAGATGGCCCCACCATTAATGATAAATATGTATCCCAACACACTCTTGCTATCATCATGATCGGACTAAAAATTGGAGTCTGTGAACCCCATAAGTTTTAAGTTTGATTCACCATATACAAGCCACCAATCCTTAGTATTTCTTAAATACTTTAGGATGATTTCAACAATCTTTCAGTGATTCTTTCTTGGATTAGATTGGTATCTACTCACTACACCTAGTGAGTATGCTGCATCTGATTGCGTACATGTCATGGCGTACATTATAGAACCCACTACTGAAGCATATGGTATTTTATTCATATGCTCTCTGTCTAGAGATGTTGTTGGATAATCCCTCTTTGAAAGAAAAATTTCATGGCCTATCAGTAGATAGCCTTTCTTAAAATTTTTCATATTGAACCATTTCAGCACAGTGTCAATGTACGTGGACTGAGACAATCCAAGCAACCTTTTAGATCTATTTCTATATATCTTCATTTTTAGGATGTAGGAAGCTTCTTCTAGATCTTGCATGAAGAACTGTGATGACAGCTAGATCTTTATTTCTTGTAATGTAGGGACATCATTTTCGATTAAGAGAATATCATCTATATACAATACTAGAAATACTATTGCTGGACCATTAGCCCATTTGTATATGTAGGGCTTCTCTTCATTCTTAACAAAGTCATACGTTTTGATTGTTCTATCAAATCGTATGTTCTAGGTCTGAGATGCTTGCTTTAGTCCATAAATGAACCTCTGAAGCTTACACATCTTAGACTCATCTATGAACGTGAAACCTTCGAATTATATCATATACACCTCTTCATCTAGCTCTCTATTCAGGAAAGATGTTTTCATATCTATTTGTCATATTTCATAGTCCAGATGGGCAACTATGACAAGCATTATCCGAATGAATTTACGCATTATCATAGGAGAGAACATCTCATTATAGTCAATACCATAATGTTGACGATACCCCTTGGCAATCTGATGGGCTTTATAGGTCTCCACCTTTCCGTCTGTGTCTCTTTTCCTTTTGAAGACCCACTTACACCTTATAGATTTTATTCCTTCGGATGGGTCAACCAATATCCATACATCATTGACCTTCATAGATTTCATCTCGAATTTCATGGCCTCAAGCCATTTCTCAGAGTCAAATCTTTGCATTGCATCTATATAGGTGATTGGATCCTGATCGTCCTCATTGAGTTTGATAGGATCTCCATTTTGGATCAAAAAATCATAGTATCTATCCAGTTGATGTGGTACTCTATCAAATCTTCTTAAGAATGCTTCTATAATGGGTTCTAAATCTGATCTAATCAGATCCAACTCAGGTTTAACAACTTATGTACATTCTTCTATCTATCGTACTTTATCAAGTTCGACCTTGGAGGCATTAGTTCCTTCACCAAGGAACTTCTTTTCTAAAAAGACTGTCTTAAGGCTGACAAATACTTTTTGCTCATCAGTAAGGTAGAAGTAGTACCCTTTGATTTCTTTTAGGTAACCTATAAAACTATACTTATCAGACCTAGGTCCAAACTTATCTATCATCAAACGTTTGACGTAGGTCGGACACCCCCAAACCCTAAGGTATGAAAGCATTGACTTACGCCATGTCCATATTTCATATGGTATTTTATTAATAGATTTATTTGAAATCCTATTTAGAATGTAACAAGCTGACTCGAGTGCATATCCCCATAGGAAGATCACCAAACCCCATTATGGATCGAACCATGTCCAATAGGATCCAATTTCTTCTTTCAGACACACCATTATGTTGTGGTGTTCCAGGAGGGATCCATTAGGAGAGAATTCCATTCTCTCCAAGATATGTCAGAAACTCATTGAAAAGGTACTCACCTCCTCGGTCAGATTGAAGAATTTTAATACTCTTTCTAGTTTGCTTTTCTACCTCATTTGAAAATAGTTTGGACATTTCAAACGACTCCGACTTATGCTTCATTAAATAGACATATCTATACCTCGATAGGTCATTTGTGAAAGTTATGAAGTAGAAATATTTACCTCTGGCACTTGAGCTCATGGGTCCACATACATCCGAATGTACTAAACTCAAGAGTTCAGTGGCTCGTTCATCTTTTACAGTAAAAGATGACTTGATCATCTTACCAAGAAGACAAGACTCACAGATCGGAAGTGACTCATAATCACTAATCTCAAGAATTTCTTCTTAAGCTAACCTATTAATTTTATTCTTGTTAATATGACCTAGCCTACAGTGCCAAAGGTAGACATCAGACACATCACTAATTCTAGGGCATTTCCTGAAGGATTGAACCACGTTAACAGGCATAAAAAGTTAATAAATTTTATTATTCAATTGTCCAATCAAAATTATAACACCATTCAAAATGATATTATAAAAAAAATTTTTATTGATATTTCAAAATCATTCATGGCCAAAAGGCCTACAAAAATGACATTCAATGAGAAAGTTGGACAATAATAACATTCATTAAGAATAACTTTATTTAAATTGATTACAAGATTTATGATTCCTAAAGCTAGAATTGGAACTTATCTTCCATCTCCAACATTCAGGAATCTCTCGTCTTGATCAAATCTCCTACTGACCTGCAAGCCCTGCATAGAATTACAAATATGATAAGGGCTTTCAGTATCTAATACTTAGGTAGTAGAATCAAATAAGAAAAAATTGTAAGATGTTATCATATAATCACCTTTTTCAGCAACCACTTGCTTCTTCCTCGGTCTGTTCGGATCCAGGGAGGCAATGTACAGAGGAAAGTTCCTCTTTCAGTGCTCTTGCTTCTTGCAGAAGAAGCACTCTGCCTAGCTTTAGTCAGGCTTGCGCTTCTTGGTCTGACCCTATGTAGTCATCCTAGCATGTGGCCGCATCTTCTTATTTTTCTTCTTCTTATTCTTCTTCCCTTTCTTAAAGGATCGACGATCAGAAGAAGACCCTCCCACTACATTCACCATCTCCTTGTGGAGTTGGTGATCCTTCTCAAAGTTCTACAGTAACCCCAACAAGCCGTGGTAGTTCACTGCAGGCTTTATTATTCTAAAATAAGTTAGAAAGAGGAGGAAGGACTTGGGCAAAGAATTAAGGATCGTATTCTTACCGAGCTGCTTGTGCAGGGAAAAGCCCAACTTGCTAAGGTGCTTAATTATCTCGATCATGTACAATACATGATCGGTGATTGAGGCTCCATCTCTCATCCGAGCGTTAAAAATGGCACAACTTATTTTATATCTTTCAATGTTGTTCGGTGTGCCAAAAGAGTCATTCAATATTTGAAGCATCTCCTATGGTAGGGCATTTTCAAACCTACGGCTAAACTCCTCATTCATTGCCGTCAGCATTATACATCGAACAGTGGTGCATTCATTGAGCCATTTCAGATAAGTGTCTCGGACCGCTTTCCTAACATTTTGGGTTGGCTCCTCAAGTGCTCGATCCATTACCACATAAAGGATCTACTCATGCTTCAGGACGATTTTCAACTTACGATACGAGCTATCATAGTTGGATCCCATTAATTTATCATGATCTAACAATGATCGGGGCAATAAGTTAGTGGCCATATCTGCACAAAAAAAATCAAATCTAATTGGTATATAAATTATTAATCCTAAAGACTTGAATTTCAATCTAAAGGTTCTTCCACTATTTTATACGAATTGGTAGCCTCTACCTCCAATTTAAGAAATTACTCTAATCTTTTAGTGGATACTAGAATCCACATAGATTATACATGAGCCCAACTTTGGTTGGTCAACCCATGTGCACCTATGGATAGATTCAAAATTAATTATTTCTTTAAACAACTTCTAGCAACATTGATTTTACCCCATAAATCTAATCAGTAGGCTTTGGCCTCCACTGAAAAAGGTTGGATTAGGTCCAACCATTAACATGACCATATTTAATCTTATCTAACCAATAAATGATCAGGCCCAACTTTGGTCGGCCAACCTAACCATCATTGAAAAGACTTAACCAAATTATCATTTTATGAATGATAATTTTATTAATCAATAATCATCAGGCCTTTGGGCCTCCAATGATCATTATACTAATGACCCATTATCACTCAACTTAATTGGAGGCTATAATTTAGTTATCTATATAGTTATTTTATTTTTAAGGATCTAATAATTTTAGAAGATTTAGTTAACTAATTTAAAAAAATTCAATGAGTCAATTTCGATCCTCCCACTGACTTCACCAAGTCAGAAAAGAATCTAATCTAAGCTGGCATTAGGAGTACCTAAATCAGTCAGATTGATTTTCCTAATAGACATGGATGAGCCCAAATCATTAAGTAAATTAATCAAAATCTAACTCACCAGAATGGCCAGGTAAGTGAGATAAGTGGAAAGGATATGCCATTAACTCATCAAAGATCGAATCAATGCGAGTAGCTCCCAATTAAAAATCGTTGGTCAAACTATCAAACTTACCTTAGATACCATCCAATTCATTAGTTTTAATTTGACCAATCAAGTAATTTCGAATTTGACCGCGTAGCCTTGAATCAAATCCATTTGATCCTTATTAAAGGCATGGACTTGACCAACTACAACTATTGTAATTGAGTCTATAGAGTCCTTGACCTAATCTAAATTAACATTTAATTAGATTTGATCAATTACTCTAAATTAGTCAACCTTTTAGCTAACCTTTGGTCTAACCCAATTTATGGACCTAATTCAGCTAACCCAATAACCTAGAAGTTTATGATTAATGACTTAGAGTCTTAATTCATAATTCTAGACACTAAATCATTATACTTAATTTTAAAAATATTTTTAATTTTAAAATATTCTTTATAACTTAGCATTGTTCACCAATTGAGTTGACTCATTTCAAAATTAAATCATCTCAATTCACAAACAACACTAGTTGTAGGGTTTAATCTGAATCTATGTACACTACATAATCATGAAATCATGAATCAAACTTTATCTAATTATGCATTCATGATCATAAATTAGATTAAAGTCTAATATAATTAAATTATAAATTATTAAATTAAATCTAATAATTTATGATTAACGATATAGATCAGTAACGTACCAGGACAATCTTTTCACTATAAGAGGTAAACCCTATAGTAGGACAACCTGCAGTCCATGCGATCTAGATTTTAATTTTTTAGATCTAATTACTCTAATTATTAGATTAATATTCAAATTAAATCTAAATTATTAATCTAAATATGCAAGCATATCATGTTTAAAGAGCCATGCTCTGATACCATTTGAAGAAAATAGTGCAGGATTTGTCATGCTACTTTCAAAAAATATTTCAAAAATAGTATTGATGCAGCAAAAATTAATTAATCTAATTAATTATCTATTGATCATATTAGATTATTTAATCCTACACATTAGGATCTAAATATAATATGCATGCATACATCAATAGATTAGAAAATAAAACTATGTAATAAACTATTTACTACGTCTACGTGTTCAGAATATAATACCTTTTCGTGGGTAATCGATCACCATAATCTGAGTCCATCAGATAATGCTCTGGTATCATGTCATAGCTGCACATATGTTCGGCCTCTATATTTGGTCCACATGGAGCTCCTGATCTCGATCAGCCCCACTGGAGTGCTAGCTCCTCACCGGGGCCTTCGATGGCTGATCACGATCGATCCAATTGATCGTATACTTTTTAATTTTTTTATATATTCTAAAAAATTAGAATATAAATATTGAAGAATGATGAAGATGTGTTTCAAATTTAGTGGTGATCCGATGCTTACAGCACTCGATCTCTCCACCCAAACCCAGATTTTCAAATTTAGGATTTCACTTAGCCCAAAAATCCTGACCCACTAAAAATCCTATCACACCCTCTCTATGTAGAATTTTTCTATAAAATGAGCTTTTATGGAAAGATAACTTTTAGATCTATAATCCTTATTTAGATCATATCTAAAAATAAGATATTCTTAGAGGTGAAAATCATAATAGAAGAGAGGCATAAAAAAAAAAAAAAAAAGTGTTGCAGGATCCTATTCACCTTTACTCTAAGATTTTTTTGCCCAAAACTGATGCCCAAACACTCTAAAATTTTTACCACATAATGCTGTCCCTTTCTTCTACATGTACAAAAATTTTCATAATTTATTGATGTGAATACCATGAAAAAACCATGTGAAAAATGATAAGGATCGAATGGTTGAGAGGTTTTAACCACTCACTTGATTTCAAAAATCAAATGAGCCTCTTATCCTTATCCAATGCCCCCTCCCTTATGTTTAACATGCAGAAGGACTATCCTTCTACGTGCATATTTTTATTTCTTAAAAAATATTTGACAAATAAAAGGGAGGGTGTGGGAAGCAGATTGAAAAAGTCAAAAATAATGGGCGCATGGAAGAATTTAAATTCTAACTTCATTTGACTTGGTCCTAATTAGTTTCAACTAAACTAATTAATCTAGATCCAATTAAACCAAGTTAAATCCAATCACATTAGACTTAGTCTAATCCAATAAAATTTTAATTAAATTAGAAATTAATTAGATCTACGTTCTAATCAAATCAGGATCAAAACTTTTATAGCGATTAGGTCATCTCATGATCTGATCGGATCAAATTCAATTGAATCAAATTCAATCAAACTTGATTGAATCCTCATCGCTCAATCAAATTAAGCTAATCAGCAATCAAATTGCTAATTAATCCTTCAAAAATATCTGAGTTCAAATCAAATAGATTACTGGACAATAGAGTCTTATCAATATGAAACTCTTAAAGAGTCGTAAATCAGTGAAACTCTTGAACCCAGTATCCCAAACGAATCAAACTTACGATCATAGAGTTTCAGACTAGTGAAACTCTTGATCAGAGAGTCTCAAATAAGTAGGACTCAAAGTTTCAGTCCAGTAGGACTCAAAATTTTAGTACAGTAGGACTCTTGGTCATGGAGTCACAGTCCATTGGGACTCTTGACCATAGGGTCCTAGATTATCAGGACTCATGATCAGAGAGTCTCAGACAAATAGGACTCAGAGTTTCAATCCAGTAGAACTCTTGGTCATAGAGTCTCAGTCCAGTGGGACTTGACTATAAAGTCCCACACCAATGGGACTCTTGATCAAAGAGTTCCAAACAAATAGGACTCAGAGTTTCAGTCTAGTAGGACTCTTGGTGATAGAGTTTCAATCCAGTGAAACTCTTGACCACAGAGTCTCGAATCAATGGTACTCTTGATCAGTCATCAAATCAAGTAGAAACTCCTAATATGCGTGATCCTGCAGATCCGAACCTAAGCCGATAGCATAAAAATCAATTTCTATACTAATCGAAGTGACCATCTAGCAATGGAACCCAACGTTTGGATAGATTGAATAATCGTAATCACAACATTTAGAACCTACGTGAATATGGTTACCGTATAATTCATCCCTATGATCTCTATGTAATAGATGACTCAAGATTAAATTATCAATCCTAGAAAATACATTCATATCGTGTCTCAAAGTAATTATTCCCATAACTCCTCACTAAGACTATCCTGGCCAAGGTTTTGCTAAATTAAAATATAATTGAACACAACTTCTAAAATCAGGAGTAGTCAATCCCATCTTGATACATGCACCGACTCCATAAGTGCTTGATGGTGTCCAAAAATCTTCCATCACTGAATTAGAAATTCAGATAGTCTGGCACCAAAATATAGTGAGTTGCTTGAAAGTCATCATGGTGATCTCAGGTCGGAGGTACATTTATATCCATATTCCATCGAAACTAATCTTGACAGGAGAAAAATTTTGAAGTTGGTCATGTTCAGTGCAGATGTACCCATACATCTCACTTGCATGCCATATCATTGTCTCAACACTCCTTGGTTATGAGAAAAATCAATCTATATGGCACACAATGACCTATATTTGATAAACATTATCGTTCTAAGTAATAACGTATTATTTGATCGTGAATTATTTAAGAACTAAATGATAAATCCTTCTTTGCTGAATCTAGATAGTCCTAAGGACTTCATCACAACACAGGAGTTCATTAGAAGACAACAGAATTTATGATGAAAAATATCAAAATAACTTTTATTAATTTATAATTTATATATAATTATAAATATATGGCCCAACCGTCAATAAACTGATGATTGGCTTTGGGACACATTTCCAATAGATCAACCATAGAGGTCGAACACATGTGTGACTGCAGTGTGATACCAAAGCATTATCTAGTGGACTCAGATTATGATAATCATCTATCTGTGCATAGATATCGAGTTCTAAACTCGTATCGATCAGTAGATTTGATTTATTGATCGATCATATTTAAATTTTAAATTATATATTGGCATGTCTAGATCTTGAGTAGGGTTTAAATTAATTAGATCAATGCATACAGTAGATTAATATTTAATTAATTTTAGTTTTTGTTGCTTTAATTTTAAAAATATTTTAAAAATGTATGCTAAAAATCATGCTCTATTTCCTGCAATGGTATCAGAGCAACTGGATTGCTTGACATATCTAATATGTAATTAGAAATTAAATATTAGTATATTTGATATGCTTAATCCAGATAACTTAGTAATCAAGAATGAATGAGCCACCAAACCATCCGATCATAAGGGTCAAGTATGGTTTAAAGGCCATATCCTCCCATTCAGTGGGGATCCCTTATGGCGGTAGGAATGCCATCGTGAACTCATTCATTAAGATGAATAGTGAAAGAATTTTAATGATTAAAATTATTTTAATTAAAGAATTAAATATGAATGTATTTTAGATTAAATCTAAAAGGTTGATTCATAGTTTAATTTTTATTATAATTTATTTTTTATTTAAAACTAGCAATAGGTAGCTATTTGAGAAATGAGTCAATCCATTTCTAAAATAAGTCAATCCATTTAAAAAATATAAAATAAAAACTTTTAAAATTTAAAAACTATTTTTGAAATATCGAATCTTGATCCATCAGCCCAAAAACTTAATTAAAAGAATTAAGTATTATTCATAGGATCTAGAATTATGAATTAAGATCCTAAGACAAAATCATAAGACTATGGGTTAAAGGGTTAGATGAATTAGGTCCATTATTTGGGTTAGACCTAAGGTTAGTTAAAAAATGGATTAATCTAGAGTAATAGATCAAATCTAACTAAGTATTGAATTAGATTAGATCAAGAACACTCTAGAAGCAACTCTAATAGTTATAGTTGGACAAGTCTATGTCTTTAACTAGACTAAGATGGACTTGATTCATGGCTATGCGGTTAAGCCTGAAATTATTAGGTTAATCAGATTAAACCTAATTAATCGATTGGTATCTAAGGTAAGTTTGGTAGTCTAGATCAGTGATTTTTAATTAAAAGCTACTCACACTAATTCGATCTTTGACGAGTTAATGGCATATCCCTTCCACTAATCTCACTTACCTGGCCGACATAGTCGATTGAAATTTGATTAGATCACTTAGTGATTCAGACTAACTGATGTCACTAGGAATCAGTTTGACTAATTTCAATCAGTATGACTGAACTAGGTGCCCATGGACTTAAATTGATCCTAGTCCTAACCTATTGACTTGATGAAATTAGTAAAAGAATTTAACTTGGTGAAGTCAGTAGGAGAAATTTGGTCCGTGTCCTTTCTATCCTTAAATCACATGTAAACTAAATTCTCTAAATTATTAGGTCCTTAAAATGACTAAGTTATGGGGATAACCGAATCATAGCCTCCCATTAAGATGAATAGTAATGAGTCCAATCTTCTGGGTAGACATTGGAGGTGCTTTACACCTGTGTTCATCTGGATATTGGAATTGCTATCCATCATATGATGATTAGATCATACTTTCTTAATGATAATCAAGTTAGCCAGAGCTTTTCTCAGGCCTGATTATCATTGGTTTGATATACCAAAGTCAATCATGTTAATGGTTGGACCTAACCAGACCTTTTCAGTGAAGACCATAGCCTACTGATTTGGCATTTAGGGCAAAATCTAAATACTGAAAATTATTTACAGAAATAATTGGTGGTGAACCTACCTGTAGATGCACATGGGTTAGCCAAAGCGTTCCTCAAATCCGTATGTAGTCTATGTGGATTCCAATACCCGCTAAGGAGTTAGTGTAATTCCTCGAATTGATGGTAGAGGCTATCAATTTATTAAAAATAGTGGAAGAACCTTTAGACTAAAGTCCAAGTCTTTAGGATTAATTAATTCAAGTACTAATAAGGTTTCATATTTTTCTTTTAGATAACTAGAATGGCTAGAGTTAGTCCGCTCCATTCACTGTTGGACAGTGGCAAGTATTTAGGACCTAAAAATAAGGAGTCTAGTATTGACCCTAATCAGGTAGACCCAGAAAGAAATGGTCCTCTTAACCCAAATAGGCTGAATAGTAGAAATCAGCAAGTGGTTACTGGTCAAGATTGTTATATGATAACACCTTGCAATTTCTCTATATGTGATACATCTACCTGAGTATTAGATACCGGGAGTCTGATTCATATATGCAATTCATTGCATGGACTTCAAATTGATAGAAAATTTGAGAATGATGATAGATTTCTTAATATTGGAGATGGAAGTCAAGTTTCAGTTCTAGCATTGAAAACTCTTGAACTATTTTTCAAAAATAATAGTATCATTTTAAGTGACTGTCACTATTGTCCATCTTTTATGATGAACATATTATCCATTTGGCTTTTGACCCAAGGTGGTTATAGTTTATCAATAAAGGGATATTATTGCAATATCATTATGAATGATGTTACAATAATGCAAGGATAATTAAGAAATGACATTTATATTTTATCATAGCCTATTAGTATAATGTACACGTTAAATAAATGATCAAAATTAGATAATATCACTAATCCTTATCTTTGGCACTATAGACTCGATCATATAAACAAGAATAGGATTAACAGGTTAGTCAAGGAGCATATCTTTGACAATGATGATTATGAATCATTGAATACTTGTGAGTCTTGTCTTCTTGGCAAGATAACCAAATCACCTTTTACTGAAAAGGATGAGTGGGCCACTGAGCTTCTAGATCTAGTACATACTGATGTATGTGGACCTATGAACATATATGTTAGAGGTGGATTTTACTACTTCATTATATTTATTGATGACCTATCTAGGTATAGGTACATCTATCTTATGAAGAATAAATTCAATTCATTTAAAATGTTCAAACGATATCGAAATGAGGTAGAAAAATAACTGGGGAAGAGTATTAAAATTCTTTGATCAGATCGAGGAGGTGAATATCTTTCCAATGAGTTTTTGACATATCTAGAAGAGAATGAAATTCTCTTATAATGGATCCCTTCTGGAACACCATAATATAATGGTGTATCTGAAAGGAGAAATCGAACCTTGTTGGACATGGTTCGGTTCATGATGGAGTTTACAAATCTGTCGATTTTATTTTAGGGTTATGCACTAGAAATTACCTATTTTATTTTGAATAATGTTCCGAGCAAGTATGTTGCAAAGACTCCATATGAGATATGGACTGGGCGTAAGCCGACACTCTCTCACTTTAGGGTTTGGGGATGTCCAGCTTATGTTAAACGTTAGCAGTCAAAAAAGCTTGGACCTAGGTTCGATAAATGCCTATTCATAGGATATCCCAAAGAAACTAGGGGTTATTATTTCTATCTTGCTGAGGAACAAAAGATGTTTGTCAATAATAGAGCAGTCTTTTTGGAAAAGAAGTTCCTTAGTGAAGCAATAGCTGCCTCTAATGTTGAACTTAATGAAGTTCGACAGATGAAAGAACCGACACATTATAGAACTAGATTTGATAAGATCAAATCCAAAGCCTATTGAAATGGCACAAAAAAGATCTGATAGAGTACCGCATCAATTGGACAGATATTATGGTTTTTTTATCCGAAATGGTGATCTTGTCGAACTCGATGAGAATGACAAGGATCCAATTACCTACATGGATGCCATGTAGAGGTCTGACTCCGATAAGTGGCTGAAAGCCATGAAGTTCGAAATAGAGTTCATTAAGGTCAACAGTGTATAGACACTAGTTAATCCTCCTAAAGGGGTAAAACCTATTGGGTGTAAGTGGATTTTCAAAAAAAAATGGGGCACAGATGGGAATGTGGAGATCTATAAAGCCTATCTAGTTGCTAAGAGATATCATCAGCGTTATGGTATTGACTATGATGAGACATTTTCTCCAATGGCAATGCTCAAATCTATTCAGATCATGCTTGCGATAGCAGCATACTTAGACTATGAGATCTAGCAAATGAATGTAAAAATAGCTTTCCTAAATGGAGAGCTGGATGAAGAGGTATATATGATACAGCCTGAGGGTTTCATATCCATAGACGAGTCTAAGGTGTGCAGGCTTCAAAGATCTATTTATGAATTGAAGCAGGCATCACGAAGTTGGAACATGCATTTTGATAAAGTAATCAGAACGTATGGCTTCGTTAAGAACGGAGAAGAATCCTACGTGTATAAATGAGCCAACAGTTCTATTGTTGTATTCCTTGTACTGTATGTTGATGATTTTCTCTTAATCAAAAATGACATTCCTACATTATAGGGAATAAAGGTTTGACTGTCGTCTCAATTCTCCATGAAGAACTTGGGAAGTGAAAGTTGTTGAAAATTGTATCTTAAAGCCAATCATCTAGATTGTAGATGGTTGAGCTAAATATAATTATACTTAAATTATTAATAAATAAAATTATTATTTTGGCTTTTTCATCATTTTGTGCATCTTTCTATAATTAACTCTTCCGTGATGAAGTTCTTAGGACTATTTAGACTCGACAAAGGAGGATTTATTATTTAGTCCTCAAACATGTTCACGACCAAATAATTCATTATTACCCAGGATGATAACGTATCGAGTTTAGGTTGTTGTGTGCCATAAGTATTGATTGTCCTCTTAACCAAGAAGTATGAAGATGCTGTTATGGCATGCAGGTAAAGTGTAGAGATACATTTCACTGAACGTGATCCAACTGCGAAGCTCTCTACTATCAAGAGTTGCTTGCAAAGGATATGAGTACAAGTGTCCCTTAGATCTAAGATCACTATGGTGACCTACAAGTAACTCACTGCACTTAGGTACCGGACTATCTGAATTTTTAATTTAGTGATGGAAGGCTACTAGATGCAGTCAAGTACTTGACTTGTCGGTCTGTGAGTTAAGATGGAATTGAACCCTCCAAGTGTTGGAGCAAGTGCATCACTATATTTTATTTTAGCAAACCCTTGGCCAGGGTAGTCCATGTGATGGACATTGAGTTTTGAAATACACTGTGGATGAATTTTAGGATTGACAGTAAATCCTAGATCATCCTTTGAGCATCGAGGTCAAGAGGATGAATTATACGATAAGCATATGCCACAGGTTCATCGATATTGTATTATAATTATTTGACCTATTCGAACATCGGATATTATTGCTAGATGGCCATATTGATTGGTACAGAAAATTAGTTTTTATGCTACCAACTTGGGATTCGAACCTATGGGGTCACACATAATAGGAGTTTCTACCTGATCTAATGGCTGATATTGAGTCTCGATGATCTAAGACTCTATGGTCAAGAGTTTTACTGGACTGAGACTCTATGACCAAGAGTTCCACTGGACTAAGACTCTGAGTCCTTCGTGTCCAAAACTCTTTGATCGAGAGTCATGATGACCTGGGACTCTATGATCAAGAGTTCCACTAGACTAAGACTTTATGACCAAGAGTTCTAATGGACTGAAACTTTAAATTCTACTTATCTGAGACTCTCTGATCAAGAGTCCCACTGGTCTTGGACTCTATGATCTCGAGATCCATTCGTTTAGGACACTGGGTTCAAGAGTTCCACTGGATTGAGACTCTTCAAGAGTTTCATGTTGATGGGACTCTAATATCCGGTAACCCATCCAATTGGGACTCTAATATTTTTGGAGGATTAATTAGCAATTTGATTGCTGATTAGCTCAATTTAATTAAGTGATGAGGATTTAATCAAGTTCAATTGAATTTGATTCGATAGGATTTGATCCGATCAGGTCATGAGATGACCTAATCAATAAGGGAGATTCGATCCTGATTTGATCAAGATCTGAATCTAATTAATTTCTAATTTAATTAAAATTTTATTAATTTAAATTAAGTCTAATTTGGTTGGGTTAAACTTAGTCTAATTGGTTTAAATTAATTGGTTTGGTTGAAACCAATTAGGATCAAGTCAAATGAGATTTGAATTTAAATTCTCCCTTACGCCCACCATATTTGACTTTTCCATCTTGACCCAAGCCCTCCTCTAATTTTTGCATGAGATTTCTCACATAGAAATGAACGTGCACCCTTCCTCTCTTCTTCCTTTGACCTGATCTAAGGGTTGGACCAGTTCAAACTAAGTTGAATTTTGAATTCAACTTGGTTGGTTTGAAATTTGAAAAACCTAATCTCTTCCTTATCTATTCTACACGCCTACCTAAACTTTTTATCATATATTTTTTTGGTGATTTATAATAGAGGGCGAGCAGAAGGAGAGTCCTTCTACGTGTCACCCTCTTGGATGAGGCGTTGGAAAAGGATAAGACCCCATTTGAATTCAAATACTAGAAGTTGGTTGAAACTAGTTGAACCAATTTTAATCTATCCACTCTACACAAAATTTCTACTTATTTTTCATGCAATAAATTATCAGAATTTTTTTGTTTGAATACTAAGGGATTTTCTTTTCTTGGTAAAAATTTGAAAGCAATTTGACATTGATTTTGGACGAAAAAAATCTTGGAGTAAAGGTGAGCAGAATCCTGTAGCACTTTTTTTTTCCTTCATGCCCCTATTCTCTTTTGATTTTTGTATCTAAGGATTCCCAATTTTTAGATATGATCTAAATAGGGTTTATATATTTGAAAGTAATATTTCTATGAAAACTTATATAATGGAAAAACTCCATACAGAAAGGGCATGAGAGGGTTTTCAGTGCATCAGGGTTTTTAGGCCGAGTGAAACCCTAGGGTTGGGACTCCGAGTTTGGGTGGAGAGATCGAGTGCTGTGAGCATCGAATCACCACAAAATTTGAAACATCACATCATCATCCTTCGAAGCACATATTTTGATTTTTTAGAGTATCTAAAAGATCATAAAAAAGATGATCGATTGGATCAATCGCAATCAGCTATTGAAGGCCCCGACGAGAAGCTAGCACTCTAGAGGGACTGATCGAGATCAGGGGCTCCGTGTGGATCAACCATAGAGGTAAGACATATGTGCGGCTATGGTGAGATATTAGAGCATTATTCGGTGGATTCAGATTATGGTGATCAGCTATCCGTGCACAGATATCGAGCTCTAAACTTGTATCAATCAGTAGATTCGATTTGCTGATCGATCACATTTAAATTTTTAATTACATATTTGTTAAATATGTATACCCTATAAGCCAAAATTGGCTAATACTTGTAATACACATCTAAGGGCAAAATTATAATTTTAAATATAAATAATAAAATGGATTATTTTCTATCATGGTGTGTATTTGAAAGTGTCTGTGATACATCCCTTAAGCTAATGGTAATGATGGTTCATATTTTCAAGAGTTGAAAATTTAAGACATGAATTTTTATTATTGACTCATTAAATGCTTCGAACCATAGGATCATCATGAGGATGGTGATTGATCCGAAAGATTGGTATACAATTACTTCTTTAGGATAGATGAGTCTACGGTGTAGAGATACCGGAATGAGAATACAAGTACTCACTAAAGAACGAGGGCATGGAGCGTAACCATCTCAAGTAGTCATGAGGAAGTCTACCTTCTCATCAATGACTGACTCGAAGCTACAGTGGTGTGTCTGGTTCTTTGACCTAAGGTGCATCAGCAGTTCACCTTGAGAGTATTATAGTTTGACTACACCATAACTCGGTCTCTCAGTCATTCAGAATTCTGAGGTGTATGTTGGCTATAGCATGTTCATTGTAGAAAGTGGATTGCACCAATAGGAGATCCATCTACCTCGATAGATGAGGAGTAGCCCTATGATAATCATAAGAATCAAGTCCATAAGCCCATGGCTATGGCAGAGTAAAATAATAGAAAGAGTTTCTATTAGGATTTTCACATCAGACTTGAATTGAATAATTAATTCATATGACGAATATTAGGATTTGATGAGATCACCTTAACCCTAATCCGATCGGAGCTCAAGATAGAGAAACTTAATCACACAGATAACTACATCGAGAGGTTCATTTTTAGTTCTGTTGGATTGCCACCATATGCTGCTAGGTGTCACTGGTGGATTTTGAGAGCAATTAGAATGATCTGGATGATTAATCATACTAGTTGTCTAAATCAGAAAAATTTTGATCCATCGAAAGGTGTTTCGATGATATCGATGGTAGAGATCATAACATATCCCATTACCATAGAGAACTAAATCTAACTGGATCACACAAATAAGGATTTGGATCTGAATATCATCAATTGGACTAATCTAGTTCAATTGATTTGAATAAGATTCAATTAGGTTCAAGAAAATCATGTTAGTACATGATTGAGCCTAATGTTCTCCTTCAATAATCATTAAAAGTTGTCTCAACTAAGCCAAATATATTTGAACTCACTCAAGAACCTTTACTTGGTTTGATTAGAGCTTGTCCAGGTCAGAAAAGGGTTGTCTTAATTTATAAGATAAATTTGAGACAACACCTACCATTTTTCATCACCTGCTAAATCTTATCTTTTGGCTTTGGTCAAACGTTGATCTTTGACACTTAGATATCTGTCCATGCATCATACACCTAAAGGAGAGAAGATGGGGCTTTATCCCCCTACTAAAAAGAAGAAAGGGAGGGGGCGCACACCTAGGGAGGCGTGTACCCAAAGAGGATGACGCTTGGAGTCCCATACAGATGGGACTCTAGGTTGCTTCATGCTCTCTACTTGGGTGGCACCAAAGACTCTTCTTTAATCAATCTTGGCACCACCTAAGAAGGTTTGTGAGGAACTCTAATCTGATTGGATCAGATGATGTCATCCCATCAATCAGATTTAAATCTAATTCTCCAAAGAGCCATGATTGACCAGGATGATGTGGCACTACATGGCGCAGTAGGTCTATATAAATCTTGTCTGCGCCTAGGATTTTGGTTTTCTGCCCTTTGCCCATGCCACATAGCCTCTCTCCCTTTTTCTCCATGCCACCCTCTGCTTCTCTCTCTCCTCTCCATGCCTAAGAGGTTTTGGGCTCTAGTTTGATGGGACTCAAGCAAGAGAAAGGCGACAGAAAAGGAAGAAGGCAGCACCACTGTAAGAAACAATAGTTGATCTTCAAAAGGTATTTTAAAGATCTTCAAGATCAGATCCAGATCTAATTTTTGGAGCACAAATTGAGAAGAAGAAGATCTTCAGATCCTATCCGAATGGATATCGATAGAGGTCAGATGCTTGCATGGCTACATCCAGAATCTCAAACAAACATCAGGATCATCATAGGATAATAGGATTACCCATAATAAGGTTTAATTAAATTAGATTTAATTTAATTTATTTTTATTTTTAATTTATCATATCAATAAAATTAGATCTAAAGAATCTCAAATCTAATTTGGATCTAAGAGAAAAATCTTTGAAATATCCCTCTTGATCAAATCAAGATCTGAACGAATCTGATCCAAAAAATAGGATTTTTTCTTCAACTGGTATCAGAGCCAGGTTTCATAATTATTTAGATCTGATTTTAATATAATTTTGATTTGATAATTAGATGATTTTAGATATCACATTAGATGTGATTAGATTTGAAATCAAAAATTAAAAAAATTAAATAATTTAGATCTAAGATGTATGAGATGCATGACTAGACTAGGAATAGAATTGTTCTATGTATAGTCTAGGATGATCATAATTTTAATTTAATTAATTATAATTTTAAATTTATTTATTTATTATTTTTTAATATTATAAATATTATAATTAGATCTAGAAATTAAAAAATAAATTTATTTAATTTTGTTCATATAAGATATGATAGATGCATGTTTAGATTAGTTGTAGAATAGTTCTACAAAATTATCTTGAATAAATTTAATTTGATATGATCAAATTTAAATTTTATTTTTTAGATATTTATGAGATAATTTAGATCTAAAAATATGCATGTATGATACATGAGATGTATGCAAAATATATTTTTAAGTTAGATCAAATTTTTATATGTGATATATGATGTAGATCTAACTAGTTTTGTAGATTCATCATGTTTCTGATTAAGGTGTTCCCCTTGGCCGTCCGATCATAAGAAACAAAGAAGGATTTAAAGGCCCTCTCCTTCCATTCGATGGGAGATGTTCTTATGATGTGTAGGGGTGCTGCATGTTCATCCTTAATCAAAAATCAAAAACTTATTTTCTGCAAAATCCTAGATCCTAAAATCCTAGGATTTTATTTACATATTTTGTTTATGAACCCTAAACTTAATTAAGAATTAAGATTATGAAATATATTAGGTCTAAAATTAAAAATTTTTAGATCTAAGATATATTCATAAAATTGGGTTCAGAACTTGGGTAGCTCAATTAGGTCTAGCGGTTGATCAAACCAAATCAAGAGTTGGTTAGATGGGATCAAGAGTGCTTAAATTGACCAGCCTAATAGGATTAAGTCTGGGTCAAGATCGAGTCACATGAGTGATCGATCAAGTTAAGACCTAATTAGGCTCAGTGGTTAGAGTCTGGATTGTAGGCTAATCCGATTGGATTCTGGCTCAATAATTTGGTGTCTAAGGTAAGTTTGGCAGATACGATCGACTAGTTTTTAATTTAGAAGCTACTCGACTCGAATGCATTCTTATCGAGTTAATGGCATATCCCTTCCACTCGATCTCACTTATCTGGCCATATTTGTCGGCTCAGTCCTGATCTGAGGTGGCTAATAATCCGAGCTAACCCATGCCACTAGGTTAGTCATAATGGTTATGGACTATGTCAAGTCAAGTTTAAAGAGACCTAAATCAAATTTCCTAAGAAAAGATTAAGTCTAAGATCTTCCACCATTGTAGATGTGCGGGCCCTTCTCAGGGTTGATTATTCTCGGCTGGTCACAGTGGTTCAGTTGCACCAGAAAGATGCAACCATGTCTATTAGGCATTGGATGCTATGGGCTGGAGGATGGATTGGGCTCAATATTTTGGATATGGTGAGAGACCCAATTAGAAATCCAATCTATGCAAATGGTGGGTCTGACTTAACTAAGGAGTGGATCAATATTTCAAGCATGGTGAGATTCATGAATTAGAGACCAAGTTTGGGTGCACCATGATTAGAGAATCATTGGACAAGAGTTGTTCACTCATTGGCTAACCCATCATCAATAACTGTTAGGTGAGGTGATGAGTCAGTTGGTGGGACTACAGCATCCACTAGAAATCATTAATCATGGAGATTATCGCATCTCTACAGAGAGAGTGTAGGAATTCGAGAAAATAGTGGGAGTTAATTTGTTTAAAAATCAAACCCCTAAATAAATTATTCAAGTCTTAATTATAAAATCTAACTAGAAACTTTAACTCTACAAAAAAAAAAAAATGTTTGCATCCAACCCACTAGTCCGTATACTTCACACCCATAGACTGACCGAATTTAATTACAAGGATTGACTCCGAAACTTTAAAATTATTTTGGGTTCCAAGAAGTTAACTCATGTATTGAACCAAGATCCCCCCACCTTATCAGTCCATCCATCTACTGAATAGAGAGCGTCTCTTGATAAATGAACGGATGAAGATAACAAGATCAGATACTATATGTTGAGCTCAATGTCTGATGAGCTTCAGCATCAACATGAAGATATCAAGACTGCTCGCCAAATGTTGGCTTACCTGCAAGAGTTGTTTGGTGAACAAAGTCACGCAGCCAAATATCAGGTCACTAAATGAATGTTTAAGGCTAAAATGTGTGATGGACAGTTAGTTCAGGATCATTGCTTGATGATGATCAAGGACTTGAAAGAGCTTGAGAAGCTTGGAGTGAAATTAGATCAGGAACTGCAGAATAACATAATCTGCAATCCTTGACTGATGTATATGGATAGTTCATCATGAACTACTATATGCATAAACTTTAGAGTACTCTGACCGAGCTTATGAATATGCTGGTTACTGTTGAGCTTTCTATGAAAGATTCTAAAGGCTCAGTACTTGCTATGGAATGGACTTCTTCCAAGAGAAAGTCTTTTGAAAAAAATAAGAAGTCTATAAAAAGGCAGAAGGTGGAAGGTGAAAAGAAAAGAAAGGCAGAGCTGAAGAAGAAGGCCACTGATAAAGAAAAATATTTTCATTGTAATACTGAAGGCCACTGAAAGCAGAACTATCCTATATACCTGGCCATCCTGAAGAATAAGAAGGAGATAGGTCCTTCTGGAGGTATGCTCATTATTGAATCTAACCTTACGATTTCTTCTGCATCCAGTTGGATGCTTGACTCTGGTTCTAGTGCTCATTTGTGTACTTCTATACAAGATCTTGAGGATAGCAGGAGGCTGAGGGATGGTGAGATAATCCTACATGTTGAAAATGGAGCAAGAGTTGCTGCTATGGCCATGAAAATTTATTCTCTTTGACTACCATCTAGCTTAGATTTAGTACTTAGGAATTGTTATTATGTGTCTGCTACAAGCAAAAATTTGATTTCTATTTCATGTTTAGCACAAAAAGGCTATGTAATTAGTTTTCTTAAGAACCATTGTAATATTCTTTATAAAAAAAATAAAATTATAAGTGGTTTTCTCATTAATGATCTCTACCAATTATATATTGATGTATCTGTCTTTAATATCGAGCAAAATGTGAATGCTGTAAAATGACCAAGGGATAGTCCAAATGATAGGTATCTATGGCATCTTAGGCTAGGTCATATAGCAGAATATAGGATTAACAAATTGAAGAAAATAGGACTATTGAGTTCGTTGACTTTCGAGTCATATTCAATTTTTGAATCATGTCTTCATGGCAAAATGACTAAGCTCCCTTTTGTGGGACATAGAGAAAGGGCCATGGATCTACTTATCTTAGTACATACTGATGTGTGCAGCCCATTTGATGTGCTGACTAGAGGCAACTTTGTCTACTTCATAACCTTTACCATCTCGATATGGGTACGTGTATCTTATGAGACACAACTTTAAAGATTTTGAAAAGTTCAAAAAATTTAGACATGAAGTAGAAAAGCAAACTGAAAAATCTATTAAGATTCTTCGATCAGATCAAGGAGGTGAATACCTTAGTCAAAAAATTTTGGACTATCTTAAGCAAAATGGCATAGTCTCTCAATGGACTCGATCTGGAATATTTCAACTCAACGAGATTTCAGAATGGAGGAACCAGACCCTATTAGATATGTCCGATCAATGATGAGCTTCACAGACATTTTTGATTTTCTTTAGGAACATAGTCTGTTAACTGTAATATATTTACTGAATAGGATTTTTTCTAAAATTGTTCCTACCACACCGTATGAGATATGGCATGGTAAGAAACCAAGTCTGAGTCATCTCAGAATTTGGGGTTATCCGACTCATGTCAAAAGACAACAAACATATAAGTTAGACTTTAGGTCCTTTAGAGCTTGATTTATAGGATATTTTAAAAAATTATTAGAATATTATTTCTACATTCTAGAAGATCATAATGTGATTATGAGTCAGCATACCATCTTTCTTGAAAAATAGTTTATTCAAGATAGCAGCATTAGAAAGCAAATCAAACTCGAGAAGAAAGTCTCATAAGAGCAACAAGCTAAGTATCCTGTGGAACCAAATCAGGTTGAGCCAATATAGTCACTACCTCCTCCACCTTATAGATTAGAAAGAGTTTTTCATCCCCCTAAGAGGTACTTAGGTACTATCTCAAAGAAAGTAGAGAAAATATTTCTCGTAGGTAATGGGGTTCATGGTGATGATCCCAAAACCTATGATGAGATGATATCAGATATCGACTTTGAGAAATGGTTAGAGGCAATGAAGTCAGAAATTGACTCGATGCATTCAAACAAAGTCTGAACTTTGGTAAATCCATCAGAAGGTATAGTACCTAGTGGATATAAATGGATCTACAAGAGAAAGATTGGTGCAGACAGGAATGTGGAGATATTTAAAGCTAGATTAGTGGTAAAAGATTATAGTCAGCCCGAAAGCATTGACTATCAGGATATCTTTTCGTCAGTTACTATGCTAAAATCCATCCACACATTGCTTGTTATTATAGCTTATTTTGATTATGAAATATGGCAAATGGACATGAAAATAATATTCTTAAATGGATACCTTGAGAAAGATATCTATATGGAACAGCCGCTAGATTTTACATCCAGTGATGCTGATCATAAAGTATGCAAACTGCAAAGATCCATATATGGACTTAAGTAAGCATCTCAAAGCTGGAATACTCGATTTAATGATGTGATCAAATTATTTGATTTCATCAAAAATGAGGAGAAACCATGTATTTTCAAAAAGATTAGTGGGTATTGTCTTTCTCGTACTGTATGTGGATGATATCCTTCTTATTAGAAATGATATTCCCATATTGATCATAGTTAAAATATGGTTGTCTAAAGAACTTTTCATGAAAGATCTAGGAGAAGCATCCTTCATTCTAGGAATTAAGGTCTATAGAGATAGACTGAATAGGATGCTAGATCTTTCATAGAAGATGTACATAGAGGAAGTACTAAAAATGTTTAGCATGAAAAACTCCAAGAGAGGATTGGTACCTATTGGTGCAGAATCTGGTTGACGTTGGATCGAACTAGAGTCGAGGAAGATGAGGTCACCGTCGGTGACCTGCAAAATAAAGTTTCATTTGGAGTCAGTGGTGATAGCGTCGGTAGGATCCTCCGATAATCAAGTCAACTCTTCTAACCAACAAAAATAGAGTGCTCAGAAAAGAGTTCCACAAAGTTTTAGGAAGGAGAAGAGAGCTTAGAGAAAACGTATCTGAAGGATCTCTTTTTATAGATGGAGCTTGTAGTAGATTGATAGTAACAGCTGCAGTCGTCTGGTAACGGGCCGCTCGAGGCCTGATGGAGTCTATCATGGAGGGGGGTGCTGCCTGTAGCACTGTCTGTAGCAAATTGATAGTGATGGTCCTAACTATCCAGTAGTGGGCCACTCGAGGCCATGTGGAATTTATTACGAAGAGAGGTATTCGTTGCCATGATGTGGCCGTTCGTTGAGATTTAATAGTTGAAGTTTGGAGGAAGCAAGCGTTGGTTGGTGAAGAGTTTTGACATACATCAATTCCAGAGAAATTCGAACTCCTAAAGAGAACTTGACTGAAGGAAAAATTTGGAAAAAGTTTGGCTCCTGAAGGAATCAGACTGAAGGAGAAGTTCGAAAGAAGTTTGGCTCCTGGAGGAACTGAACTGAAGAAGAAATTTGGAAGAAGTTTGGCTCCTATAGAAATTCAACTGAAGGAGAAATCTGAAAGGAGTTTGGCTCTTATAGAAATCCGACTGAAGGAAAAATCTGGGAGGAGTTCGGCTCCTGTAGGTATCTGACTAAAGGAGAGGTCTGGAAGGAGTTCAGCTCTTGGAGGAATCCAAATGAAGAAGAAATCTAGGAGGAGTTTGGCTCTTGTAAAAATTCGATTGAAGAAAAAATCTAGGAGTTTGGCTCCTATAGAAATCCAACTGAAGGAGAGGTTCGGAAGGAGTTCAGCTCTTAAAGGAATCCGAATGAAGGAGAAATCTTGGAGGAGTTTGGCTCTTATAGGATTTCGACTGAAGGAGAGGTCCGAAAGAAGTTCGACTCCTGGAGGCACTTGACTGAAGGAGAAATCTTGAAGGAGTTCGGCTCCTGGAGGCATCCAATAGAAGGAGAGGTCCGGAAGGAGTTCAGCTCCTTAAGGTACTTGACTGAAGGAGAAATCTTGAAGGAGTTCAGCTTCTGGAGGTATTCAACAGAAGGAGAGGTTCGAAAGAAGTTTGGCTCTTGGAGGAATTCAACTGAAAGAGATATCCAGAAGGAGTTCGACTCCTATAGAAATCAGACTGAAGGAGAAATCTGTAAGAAGTTTGGCTCCTAGAGGAATCCGATAGAAGAAAAAGTTTGGAAGGAGTTTGGCTCATGGAGACACTTGACTGAAGAAAAAATCTTGAAGGAGTTCGGCCGCTGGAGGGGCCCGACTAATGAAGAAGTCTGAAAGGAGTTTGGCTGAAGTCCGAAAGGAGTTCAGTTAGGGTTCAGCCGTTAAAGGAGTTTGACTGGGATTCGACCGTTGGAGGAGTTTGGTTGGGTTCGGCCACTGAAGGAGTTCGGCTACTGAATGAGTTTGATCGTTAGAGGAGATCGACTGGGATTCGACCATTGGAGGGAGAATTTTGATTGAAGCTCTTTCATGATTATCGATTGCATTAGGCTAAGCATCAGACTGAACTTTGGTGGGAGCAAAATTTATCCCTAACAATAGTCCCCCCACTTTCTAGTTCAAAATTTGAAGGAAGTATAAAAAAGATGACTGCCGAAGTCCTTTTTCGGGCTCTACACCATTGAGGTTGAAGCTCGGAGAGAGATCTTATCTTCAACCAAGGTTGACATTGAAGTTGAAGCTCAAGAGAGATTTTATCTCCAGCCGAGGTTGAAGTTAAAGTTGAAGTTGAAGCTCGGAGGAGATCTTATCTCCAGCCAAGATTGAAAGAGATCTTATCTTCTGTTGACGTAGAAGCTCAGGAAAGATCTTATCTCCAACCGAGGTTAAAGAAGATCTTATCTCCTATTAACGTAGAAGCTCAGGAGAGATCTTATCTCCAATCAAGGTTGAAGTTGAAGCTCGGAAGGGATCTTATCTCCAACCGAGATTGAAGGAGATCTTATTTTCCTATTGAAGGATTGAAGCTCGGGGGGAGATCTTATCTCTAGTCAAGATTGAAGGAGATCTTATCTCCTATTGATGTAGTAGCCCGGGGGAGATCTTATCTCTAGTCAAGGTTGAAGCTCGGAGGAGATCTTATCTTTCAGTCGAAGGTTGAAGAAGATCTTTCTTCTATTGACATAGACGTTGAAGCTTGGGGGAGATCTTATCTCTAGCTGAAGTTGAAGGAGATCTTATATCCTGTTGACATAGAAGCTCGGAGGAGATCTTATCTTCAGTCGAGGTTGAAGGGGATCTTATCTCCTGTTGACGTAGACGTTGAAGCTTAGGAGAGATCTTACCTCCAGCCAAGGTTGAAGAAGATCTTATCTTCTATTGACGTAGAAGCTCGGAGGAGATCTTATCTCCAGCCGAGGTTGATGTTGAAGTTGAAGGAGATCTTATCTTCTGTTGACGTAGAAGCTCGGAGGAGATCTTATCTCCAACTGAGGTTGAAGTTGAAGTTGAAGTTGAAGAAGATCTTATCTTCTATTGATATTGAAGCTCGAGGAAGATCTTATCTCCTCTTCTCACTTTGTCTAAAATGAACAAGGCCTTCAACTTTGCTCACGTTAGGATGAGGTTCTCCTCCTATTCCTAACGGATTGTAGGGGCACATAAGGGCTGTTGTTAGGGCCTCTCCCCCCATCTCATCTAAAATAAATGAAGTCTTCGACTTTGCTCGCGTTAGGATGAGGTTCTCCTTCTATTCCTAATGGGCTGTAGGGGCGCATAAGGGCCATTGTCAGGGCCTCTCCCCTCATCTTATCTAAAATGAACGAGGTCTTCGACTTTGCTTGCGTTAGGATGAGGTTCTCCTCCTATTTCTAACCGACTATGGGGGCACATAAGAGCCATTGTAAGGGCCTCTCCCCGCATCTCGTCTAAAATGAATGAGGCCTTCGACTTTGCTCATGTTAGGATGAGGTTTCTCCTCCTATTCCTAACAGACTGTGGGGGCACATAAGGGCCGTTGTCAGGGCCTCTCCCCCATCTCATCTAAAATGAATGAGACCTTCGACTTTGCTCACGTTAGGATGAGGTTCTCCTCTTATTTCTAACGGACTATGAGGGCACATAAGGGCCATTGTCAGAGCCTCTCCCTCCATCTCGTCTAAAATGAATGAGGCCTTCAACTTGCTCATGTTAGGATAAGATTCTCCTTCTGTTCCTAACATGGCCACTATTGATTGCTTCTTTTCTGTCATCACATAGTTTTTGCACCAAGAAATAATAATATTAAAATGAAGGAGTTTTATTGAAGAAAAATTATTGGTAGTATATCCTCAGATTTTTTTGAATTCAAAGATTGTGGGAGCGTTCTTCCTTCGAGCTTCTTCAGACGATAAGTTCTGGGCCGGACGACCTCTTCTATTTCATATAGGCCTTTCCAATTCGAGGCAAGCTTTTTCTGGCTCTAAGGCTGAGAGATGGTGGCTCGCCGAAGTACAAAGCCCCCTAGAGATAGCATTGATGATGTTGAGAGGTGGCCGATCTTCTTATTGTTCCTTCCTCATTGGTGGTTCTAGCTGTGGTAGCACCCTTGGCTGATCTTCTCTTGCTTCAGATCGACATTTATGGAGCATTGAGGGGGGCGTAGTTGTGAAACCTTCTGGGGGGACTTCTTCGTGCCCTTCCATTAGGGCTTCTTTGATGATGAGCTCGGAGAGGAGTTTGGACTCGCTCGCGCTCGGGGTAGGAGTTTGGGCTCGCTTGCACTCGGAGGAAGTTCGAGAGCACGGTCGAACTTCATTCGGCCTTCTACTAGAGATGTTGAAGAACTTCATTCAACCCTCCTTGATATTCAATAGGGAGCCCGAACCTCGATGCGGACGTTGACTGCTGATGAAGTGAGCTGCAAACTAATGGCTCATCAAATCAAAGGAGAAGATCGTACTTGGCTTCAACGTCGAGTATCAGTTTCTTGCTACTTTCTTTAAGGTAGATGGAAAAGCTCGACATAATATGGCATCTAGTGCGCCATGGAGTAGCACCATGGTCCGGAAGGCTTTCAGGTGATCAATCGGATCAAAGGTTCCATCATAGCTTACAAATTAAGAGTGCTTGAAGCTCGGTGGAATAGGCTCTTGCATAATTTGAGGAGAGAAAAGAAGATCAGTGCAGAGTCGTCATGGTGAATCGGGGTGACGTGGTGGAGTTTTTCAATCCATTAGTCCATCTTCCATAATTTTTGATCGAGGACGTCATCTCGATTATAGATCTTGGAAGGCTTTCGTTAGTAGATGGGGAAGGTCCCTTCTGAAGAAGAATTATGATCCAAGCAAGAATCCTCTACTTTCTATTTTTTCTTCTCAGGGGCGATGGGTATGCTAGCCCAAGTGCTCCTCCTTAGAGCCGGTTCTTGACATCCTGATGATGGGTTTCTTGACGAAATCATTGTCGGAGGCTGCTGCATGGCTTGCACCATCTCGATGAGGCCCTGAATCTACTGCATCAATAGGTTGAACTGCTTTGGATCTATCATGGCCATCGATGGAGGAGGAGATTGAAGTACCGATGATGGAGTAGGGACAGACGGATCTAGCCCAGAACTGACGGTAGAAGCGGTAGATCTTCGGATAGTCATCCTCTTTAGAGGCATTTCTTAGAATTGAGGAAGAGGATGGAGATGGACCTTGAAGAAGAAGATCCATAGGGTCGACTGAGCACTCCTTTAAGAATAAGGGTACCTCAGAAATAGAGGGCCCTTCCTCTAGCATCAATTTTATTGGTGCAGAATCTAGTTGATGCCGAATTGAGCTGAAATCGAGGAAGACGAGGTCGCGGTCGGTGATCTATAAAATAAAGTTTCGTCCGAAGTTGGTGGTTGTGGCACCGGCAGGACCCTCCAACGATCAAGTCAGCTCTTCTGACCAACAAAAATGGAGTACTCAGAAAAGAGTTCCACAGAGTTTTGGGAAGGAGAAAAGAGCTTAAATAAAATATATCTGAAGGATCTTTTTTTATAGATGAAGCCTGTAATAGATTAATAGTGACAGCTATAGCCGTCTAGTAGCGGACAGCTTGAGGCCTGATGGAGCCTGTCATGGAGGGGGCGCCGCCTGTAGCACCATCTATAGCAGATTGATAGTGATGGCCGTAACTATCCGGTAGTGGGTCGCTCGAGGCCACGTAAAGTTTGTTACAAAGAGAGATGTCCGTTGTCATGATATGGCCGTTCATTGAGATTTAATAGTTGAAGTTCGGAGGAAGCAGACGTTGGTTGGTGAAGAGCTTTGACATACATCAATTTCAGAGGAGTTCGGACTCCTAAAGAAAATTTGATTAAAGAAAAAATTTAGGAGTTCAACTCCTAGAGGAATCAGACTGAAGGAGAAGTTCGGAAGGAGTTTGGCTCTTGGAGAAACTGGACTAAAGGAAAAATCCGAAAGGAGTTCAGCTCCTGTAGAAATTTGACTGAAGGAGAAGTTCGGAAGAAGTTTGGCTCCTGTAGAAATCCGACTGAAAAAAAAATTTGGGAGGAGTTCGGCTCCTATAGAAATCCGACTAAAGGAGAGGTCCGAAAGAAGTTTGGCTCCTATAGGAATCCAACTGAAGGAAAGATCCGAAAGAAGTTCGGCTCCTATAGAAATTTGACTGAAGGAGAAGTTCAGAAGGAGTTCGGCTTCTGTAGAAATCCGACTGAAAGAGAAATCTAGGAAGAGTTTGGCTCCTATAGGAATTCGAACTGAAGGAGAAGTCCGAAAGAAGTTCGGCTCCTGAAGGAATCTAAATGAAGAAAAAATTTGGAAGAAGTTCAGCTCCTATAGGAATCCGACTGAAGGAGAGATTCGGAAGGAGTTTGGCTTTCGTAGAAATTCGACTGAAGAAGAAATTTGGAAGGAGTTCGGCTCTTGGAGGCACTTGACTGAAGGAGAAAATCTTGAAGGAGTTCAGCTCTTGGAGGCATTCAAAAGAAGAAGAGGTCTGAAAGGAGTTTGGCTCTTGGAGGCACTTGACTGAAGGAGAAATCTTGAAGGAGTTCGGCTCTTGGAGGTATCCAACAGAAGAAGAGATTCGGATGGAGTTCGGCTTCTATAGAAATCTGACTTAAGGAGAAATTCGTAAGGAGTTTGGCTCCCAGAGGGATCTGACTGAAGAAGAAGTTCGGAAGGAGTTTGGCTCCTGGAGGCACTTGACTGAAGGAAAAATCTTGAAGGAGTTCGACCACTGGAGGGGCCCGACTGATGAAGAAGTCTGGGAGGAGTTCGGCTGAAGTTCGAAAGGAGTTCGACTGGGGTTCGATCATTAAAGGAGTTCGACTGAAGTTCGGTCATTGGAGGAGTTCAATTTGATTCGGCTGCTGAAAGAGTTTGGCTACTAAATGAGTTCGACCGCTGGAGGAGATCGATTGGGGTTCGTCTGCTAAAGAAAGAATTATCGATTGAAGCTCTTCCATGATTACCGGTTGCATTAAGCTAAACATCATATTGGACTTCGACGAGAGCAGAATTTATCCCCAATAGTATCCTTCAGACATGGCATTCATCTCTCCAAGAAAATGTGTCCCAACACACCAGAGGAGATTGAACACATGAGCAAGATCCCTTATGCTTCAGCAATAGAAAGCCTCATGTATGCCATGTTATATACACGACTTGATATAGCCCATGTTGTGAGTGTCACAAGCAGATATCAATCGAATCCAAGTGAAGAACACTGGATTTCTGTGAAATGTATCCTTAAGTACTTGAGATGAACTAAGGATATGTTGTTGATTTTTAGTAATAAAGAACTCCAAGTCCAGGAATATACAGACTCGGATTTTATTTTCGATATAAATGATCGAAAGTGACATCTGAGAGTCTATTTGTGTGTAATGGTGGTGCTGTCAGTTGAAAGAGTTTCAAGCAGGCAATGATAGCAGATTCCACCATGGAAGCAGAATACATCGCTGTGTCAGAAACTACGAAGGAGGCATTCTGGTATAAGAAATTCACCACAGAGATCAGAGTGATGCCATCAGATGCTATTCCTCTGTACTGCGACAATAATGGCATCATAGTTCTTGCTAAAGAGTCAAGGTCTCATCAGAAATCTAAGCATATCAAGCGGCGATACCATCTCATCTGCGATTACCTTGAGAAAGGTTATGTTAAGGTCAAGAGAGTCAACTCCATAGATAATGCGGCAGACCCACTCACAAAGTCATTGGGCCAGCAGAAGATTGAAACCCACCTTGAGAAGATGAGACTTAGATTTATAGCCAATTAGCTTTAGGTCAAGTGGGAGTTTGGTAGGTATGTATGCCCCAAAAGCCAGAATTGGCTAACACTTGTAATACACATCTAAGGATAAAATTATAATTTTGACTATAAATAATAAAATAGATTATTTTCTATCATAGTGTGTATTTGAAAGTATTTGTGATACATTCTTTAAGCTAATGGTAATGATAGTTCATATTTTCAAGAGTTGAAAATTTAAGACATGAATTTTCATTATTGACTCATAAAATGCTTCTGACTGTAGGATCATCATAAGAATAGTGATTGATTTGGAAGGTTAGTGTATGATCACTTCTTTAGGATAGATGAGTCTTGAGTCTACGGTGTAGAGACACCGAAGCGAGAGTACAGATACTCGCTAGAGAACGAAGGCACTGAGCGTGACCACCTCGAGCAGTCATGAGGAAGTCTATCTTCTCGTCAATGATTGGCTCGAAGCTATAATGGTGTGTCTGGTTCTTTAACCTAAGGTGCATCGACAGTTCACCTTGAGGGTGTTATAGTTTGACTACACCATAACTCGATCTCCTAGCCATTCGAAATCCTGAGGTGTATGTTGGCTATAGTATGTTCATTGTAGAAATTGGATTTCACCGATAGGAGATCTATCTACCTCGGTAGATGAGGAGCAGCCCTATGATGATCATGAGAATCAGTCCATAGGCTCATGATTATGGCAGAGTGAAATAATAGAAAGAGTTTCTATTAGGATTTTCACATCGGACTTGAATCGAATGATTAATTCATATGATGAAAATTAGGATTTGACGAGATCATCTTAACCCTAATCCAATCAGAGCTCAAGATAGAGGAACTTAATCACACAGGTAACTGCACCGAGAGGTTCATTTTCAGTTCTGATGGGTTGCCACCATATGCTGCTAGGTATCACTAGTGAATTTTGGGAGCAATTAGAATAATCTGGATGATCGATCATACTAGTTGTCTGAATTAGAAAAGTTCTGAACCATCGAAAGATGTTTTGATAATGTTGATGATAGAGATCATGACATATCCCATTACCATATAGAATTGAACCTAACTGGATCACACAAATAAGGGTTTGGATCTGGATATCATCAATTGGACTAATTCAGTTTAATTGATTTGAATAAGATTCAATTAGGTTCAAGAAAATCATGCTAGCACACAATTAAGCCTAATGTTCTCCTTCAACAATCATTAAAAGTTATCTCAACTGATCCAAATGTGTTTGGGCTCACTCATGAACTTTTACTTGATCTGACTGGAGCTTGTCTAGGTCAGAAAAGGATTGTCTTAATTTATGAGATAAATTTGAGACAATACCTACCATTTTTCGTCATCTGCTAAATTTTGTATTTTAACTTTGGTCAAACATTGATCTTTGATACTTAGATATCTACCCATATGTCATGCACCCATAGGAGAGAAGATGGAGCTTTATCCTTCTGCTAAAAAGAAGAAAGGGAGGGGGTACACATCTAGGGAGGCGTGCGCCCAAAGAGGATGACACCTAGAGTCCCATACAGATGGGACTCCAAGTTGCTTCATGCTCTCTACTTGGGTGGTGCCAAAGACTCTTCTTTAATCGATCTTGATGCCACCTAAGGAGGTTTGTGAGGGACTCTAATCTGATTGGATCAGATAATGTCATCCCATCAATCAGATTTAGATCTGATTGTGCAAAGAGCCATGATTGGCCGAGATGATGTGGTACTGCATGGCGCAGCAGGGTCTATATAAACCCTGTCTGCACCTAGGATTTTGGTTTTCTGCCCTTTGCCTATGCTATATAGCCCCTCTCCCTCCTTCTCCATGTCACCCTCTGCTTTTCTCTCTCCTCTTCACGCCCAAGAGATTTTGGGCTCTAGTTTGGTGCGATCCAAGCAAGAAAAAGACGACAGAAAAGCAAGAAGGCAGCACTGCTGCAAGAGACAATAGTTGATCTTCAAAAGATGTTTTGAAGATCTTCAAGATCAGATTCAGATCTAATTTTTGGAGCACAGATTGAGAAGGAGAAGATCTCCAGATCTTGCCTGAGTGAATATCGGTAGAGGCCAGACGCTTGCATGGCTACATCCAGAATCTTAGGCAAACATCAGGACATCATAGGATAATAGAATTACCCATAATAAGGTACAATTAAATTAGATTTAATTAGATTTAATTTAATTTAATTTAATTTAATTTAATTTTATCAAATCGATAAAATTAGATCTAAAGAATTTTATATCTGATTTGGATCTAAGAGAAAAATTTTTGAAATATCCCTCTTGATCAAATCAAGATCTAAATGAACCTGATCCAGAAAATAGAGTTTTCTCTTCAACAATATTAGCATGTCTAGATCCTGAGTAGAGTTTAAATTGATTAGATCAATGCATGCAGTAGATTAATATTTGATTAATTTTAGTTTTCGCTGCTTTAATTTTAGAAATATTTTAAAAATGCATGCTAAAAACCCTGCTTTATTTCCTGCAGTTAGGATCCCTTCTTCTCCTTCTTCCTTTCTTTCTCAAACTCCATGAAGCTTTGGATGACCAGATTTGGTTGCTGATCGCCAGATTTTATAGGTGATTGGACCTCTCCTATTTTGACCTTTCTTTCCCTTCCTCGTCGGATTGGTTGTCATTGCCGGATGATTTTGGTCACTAAGGGAAGGACCGTCGGAAGCCCAATAGTGTTAAGGTCCATCACTGGTCAGGATCTGCCACTATAGGAGGTGGTCGGCCTCTTAGTTTCCTTACCTTCCCCTGTTTCAATGAAGAAGAAGAAGAAAAAAGAAGGAAATGGGAAGAAAAAGAAAAAGAAAAGAAAAGAAGAGAGAGAGAGAGAGAGAAGGACCTAACCTAATTGAGTTGACCCAAAATTTAATTAAGTCTAGGTCAACCCAAGTCACATGGATCCAATTTAGGAATTGATTCAAATCTAAACTAGATCTGGGCTAGATTAAAATATTTTCTATTTGTTTCTAATTTCTTTAGAATTAAAGATTAATAAACTTATTTGATGTGCTAGAACCTTCAATACTGGAAGAACACCGGATCTGGAGATCGACTCGAAATAATTGTAGAAATTTTGGATCGGATCAACAGGTAAATTTTCTTTGATCTCTGAATTTATTTTTATGTATGTTATGTACTTAAAAATTAGATTCTTGTATATAAAATATTTAAAAATTATTAAATTTTAAAAATTATGTATTTATTTATGAAAAGTATTTGAGAAAAATTGGATCATGCATGATGACACTATTACATGTTATAATTTTGAAAGATATGATTTTTCTTAAAATTGCATGATTTTTGAAAAGAAAATATATTTTTCTTAAAATTATTGGCTTCAACAGTTTCTAGGGTAATTCAACCTTACCCTATTAAATTACAGGCCACAGTAGATACTACATGGAAATAAGATTATAGCGGCCAATATATGGTCTGCGTTTGAGGCTTTGAGCAACTTCATCTAAAGTCGTCTTCTTTTAGTTTCCGCCATAAAACATCCAATGAGTTAAGCTCAAAAAGAAGCCACAAGTGGGAAAGGTGAGACATGGGTCTAAAGGGTGATACCCGTGGCACAGCACGGGAATTGCTAGCTTTCTCCGAAGAAAAGTCGCCAACCTTATCAAAAGAAAAGAAAAGAAAAGTAGCCAACTGCCAATTTGTGGTCCTCTTTTAGCCTCCAAAGCCATACGTTAGAACGAAAGGGAGACTAAAAGTAGTTTATTGGATTGGCCGATGACCTCAGCTTTGTGAGTATGGCCCACAGAAAGCGGAAAAAAAAAAAAAAAAAAGCATCAGAATTTATGCATGGCTCGTAATGGAGAATTACATATGTGCACGGTAGAATCATCATCCCCTACCATCGTGGATGCATAACGACATCATCTATTTTCGAAGAGGGCAGCATGCAATGCATCTGATATTATATTAATAATAATTCCTTATCATCATGATTCTGAATAATAGTTATCTATCTCCAAAATGGATAATATGATGACCATTTACAACACTGCAGAATTCTACGATACAAAAATTAAATTGCACCGAAGTAGATCTAAATTCGTGCAAGCATATCTTATAGATTCTGCTTTGCTATCCTTTGAGTTTACATCAAGTCTTTGCTCGTTTTATAGCTCAGGCAATTTCATCATGGATTACAAGTATATTTTGATGGATAAGTGGGCGGTTGTAGCTCTAAATCTTAGTATTTATAATTGATTAATTATGTTTTTGGTAAAGAATTGATTAACTAATTAATAGATAAAGATAGTAATTGACCTTTTTTTTTCGACTTTTATAGGCTAAGTTAGCTATTCATTTATCAATGAAACTGGAGGTAGTGCTCAAGAAAAATATTTGACCTGGGTTCGGGTTTGTTCTAAAACATTAACTAAGGTAATTCAAGGAAGAATATAGATCTGCAGGAAATATTTACATGTGATTGAAACATAACTGCAATACTAAGGTGGCAGTGCTGCTGTTCAATGGGTTGATAACGTAAGCATTTAGTGGCATCCAAAAGGGAGTAGACTCGATGTGTGGATCCCTTTGGCATTGGGTAATGCTCGTCCAATGTTCTCATATAGAATTTTTTTTAATCTATCTCGTCGGCACCATCTACCTAAAAAACAAAACATAACATTAACATGATAGATTTCTAATTAAGATGAAAAACCGATCACTACAAAGATTAAAACTCAACTTATAAACATCAGCATGATGCATGTGAAAATTATGACAGCCCTTTTGATAAAACAAACTTATGTCAAGCACGGATCCTTGCGGTATGCTTGTGGCACCGCAAGATACGTATGGTGCATCTATGGATGGCATCGATTACAAAATGGATGGCCATCAAATAATGCATATGACGGTCCGTGCTCGTGCAAGATCATTTATCTTATAATGGATGGCATCCATAGATGCATCGTATCTTATGGTGCTGCATATGCACTGTAAAGGATATCTACACCGGCTTACGATAAGATGACCCGTGTTTGGAAGGGCAATATGATAAGTTATTCCCTATCACTCAAAAGGGGTCGGACAACCATGCCTCTCTTGACCTAATGAATATGGTTAATTAAGATGATATTAGAGCATATTTTTCAGATTTGTAGTTGGCTAAGGACCAAGGTTTTTATTAATTAAAGAAGGATGACAAGAACAAGTAAGGGGAAAGATAATAATGATATTGCCCGGACAGCTTGAATCCTTTCTAGCTAGACTGACTTCTTTGCATCACCTTATAACCTAATAGTACGAAATGTGGAGAGAACAGGATGCTGAGAATCTTTAAATCTTATAAAATAAGTCGGAAACCCAAAATCTTGACTCACCTCGATATATAAAACAATAGAGTTGATGTGAAGGCTTGGGTGAGCCTTCACGAGTTCTTAGAATATTCTTCCATTTGGATAAGAAAGCGTTGGCCAACTTGCCTAGTCAACCGGTACCTCGTACACCGAGTTTTGGATGGAGTTTGAATTAGGATTAAAGTTCCTAGACGAACCAATTCTTCATCATTTTTAAAACCTCGGACGCAGTCTTAGAATAAGAGCGCTCCATATACAGCGAGGAGGGACCTTGACCTCCCACCAAAGGTGGGAAAAACCAAATTAACTGGGACAAGAAAATTGATGACCGGGACGACAACTCCCAGATGTTGTCATATAATAATCCAACTAGCGACGGGTGTTTGTAGATAAAAAGTGGACAAAATATAGACAACATTTCATCTACCTAATGAAATGAGGGTGGATTCATTTGCCTCCCTTCTTCCAAAAGAAAAAATAAAAATAAAAAATGTTGACAGCATCACATACATATGAGTACAGACTTACATGAGTATGTTTTTCAAGATAAACAGCTGTACATGGGTATCGATCATAAGATAAACTTTGGGGTAAAATAATTGTTATATAAATAGTGCATTTTGCTAGGTTGTGCTTTAAATTAAAGTAAATAAAGATATTTGATAATAGCTGTTATACTGTAAAGTTAATTAAATAAAAATAATTAATTATTTGGTAATAGTTGCTATGCTGTATTGTTCTATCTTTTGGAGAGAAATATATGGGCTTGTTTAAAGCAGCTTCTATTGAAAAAAAAAAAAAAAAAAAAAATTCTTAAGATGTGTTGTAGAGTGAAAGATAATGTACATAAAATCAAAACATTTTGATTATTCTTAAAGTAAAGTATTTTTAAAAAAATTTTGGTTAGACGAGCGATTGAGCTTTTGAGGAGTGCTGGAGTGATCTGCAAAATAAAATTTGGATCAGAAGTTTTCGCTCCAATGAGGACCTTCCGAAGCTCAAATCAGATTTCAAAATCTCAATCTCAATTTTTATCTATTTTACTTTAAAGCAAAACAACTAAAGCAGAAAAAAATAGGGCTTGGATCTCCATAGTCCAATTTTTAAAAAAAATAATTTGCTTCTCCCGTCTTGTTTGACGATTTTCTGCGTTCCTTACTTTTGTTTGGATCTTGTTGGCCAAATGATTAATAAAACAGGAAAAAAGAACAAGAACATTTCACAAATGCACGTATAAATGTATAAAATTGGAAATATTCTTTTAGTTGAACAGAAGAGAGACGTTTAGTTGAGCAGTGGCACATGGGATTGTCCTCCCAAAGAAGCTATTTTAGTCATGAATTATACTTGAAGTCATGATAAAAACCTCCATAAATACTTGATTTCGGTAATGTCTCTGAGCTACACATATATAACTAAAAGGAAAGCGAATATTGGATATATGCTCATCTAGAAACTTGAAAGCAACCTAAAATGTTAGGAATTTCTTTTCATTGTATTTGGTTCCATGTACTTGGTCCACTTCAATACCATCTACAACTCATAATCCGATGATCATCAAGAAATCCAGCGGAGCATTTCAGCGGCTATCGCAGGATAAATTAGTATGGAGCATGCATGGTAACATAAATTAGTATGTAGCATCATTCGAAGTGATGCCAAACTCACAAAATTAGACGGTTTGATACGGTTGGTCCCCAGAACCCAACCCTTTTTTTTTTTATTTTTTCAAACAAGAACTGAAATTATGATTAACTTTTTTTTGAAAAAAAAAAAAAGGAGCGAATTACTCCGCAACTGAACTGAATACATGTACCACCAAATCAGATCCTTGTGGGCATCCTTGGATCGTGCACGGATGAAATAGATTTTAACATTGATAAAAGTTTGTTTGTCCAACTCCAATAGCAAACCAAAGCAAAATTATAACCTGTATCATGTGCATCATGCGCCAGTACACCGTACCTATCACAACTATTTTACTCCACGAATCTTATTCATCAAGCATTTATCTTGATACATTACGACGAAAGCAAACGGCTACATTTCATATAATGCACTGCCACGCGGTGCACGTAATGTATGATATAAGTTTTCTGAATGTGATACGTATCATGAAAGATTTATATCCTGTACACCATATGTATCTATACTATGCCAATCACAGCCGTTTGTTTATTACCTGAACCCTTCGTCAAGCGCTCCCTCGCCACGTGAAACAACGAGCGCACGCAACCGAGTCCCTGGGGAATCCCAAGCTCTTCGAGCCTCGTAGCGTGGAGCTCATTTCCTCGGCTCCGCTGTGTTTATTTCTGGAATATAACGTCCAAAACTCCAACGGTTTGCTTCGCCTCCCGCCTATAACGATTAATCCCCACCCCCTTGCACTCCTTTTATTCTCCCTTAAAGCTCTCCCCTTCTTTCTTTGGTCCTCATCACCAAGCTACATTCTGGTGGATTTGGACAACCAACAAATCTTGGAGAGAAGCAAGACATTATGTCTTCGCGGGAGTACGAGGTTGGGGAGGTGGAGGAGCAGGTGGCATCGTCGCAGAGGAACACCCTTGGACTCTACCGGTGGACCGGCAAACAAAAGCTTCTCAACCCCTGCGTCATCCTCCCAGACAACGGGTACTATGTAATATTCACTTCCAATTCAATTCTCGTACCACCCTTTTCTTTTTAAAATTCCTTAATTTAATCTCTTGTGCCTCTATGTTAGTCCAAGTATATATATATACACGTGTACTACTATGTGATCTCATGGTTTTTGACTGTGAACTGTCCGCCTTTCGTTTCATCGTTTTGTTTGTTGTTTTTATTTTTAGTTTCTCCCCACCTCCTGTTCAAGGTTCTAAGGAAATTTTAGCTTGTGATGTGAGACGTATATAATATTGAACGATATGGAAACCAAGTATATAAGACATCCAATTTAGAACGAGGAGCTCGAATTGATGCACCTTTATTATATATTATGGAAAGGGGAAGTATATTATGGATCGTTGTAACACCACTGAAGGTTGTCGTACAATGATAAATATACTTTCAGAATTAAATGATGATGGTAAAGATATTAAGATAAGACTTGTTACCAAGATTAGGCAGAAGGGCATCTAGTTTTTCCCACTGCGATGACACAGACATTGATATTGCTAATTTAATGAAGTGCTTTGCAACAGGGGAAAAAAAGAAAAGGATTGGTGAGGACATTACTAATTTCTTTCCCTTGTATATCATGATTTTTGTATGCTCTAGAAGAATACTGAGGTCATTATTTGGATATTTATGAGGTTATTTTTTAAATTGGCTGCAAGAATTCAATTGCCCAAAGATGAGCATGCCGATCCAAGGCATCGGCACATAGCATGCATGTTTCTAGAAACAAAAGTATTCGACAAAAAAATCTAGCAAAAACTATTATACAGCCAATGCGCAGCTCATTTTGTGCTTTCTATTTCGGCCATGGCAAGTAAATTGCCAAGTGAGCATAGCACAAAAATGCTACATATTAGTTGCAAATTTCTCGCGTTTAAGATTTATTTGACATCTAAATTATTTATTGTAAAAGGTGCAATCCATAACTTAGATCACCCCTCATGGTTCGGGCAGGGGAAAAAAAGGAAAATGATGACCGTAGAACTATACGTTGCACGAGACATTTTCTTAACTATTGTCACACATCTAATTTTATCAAACATGGTTATGAACTGATGATGGCAGGCGCTTAATTTGGTGGTGTTGCTCCTACATTAAAACATGTTACTTGTTTAATCGAAAAGAAGCTTTTTTTTTTTTTTTTTTTTTTTTTTTTTAACCGTCTCAAGTAATTGCTCCTAGGCCTAATCATAGTGTTTTGTCTTCTTTCTGCGGAAAAAGACCGCATGCCACATGGTATGATGCGCGGTGTTGATGCAAGTTGTAGTGGGATTGTAATATTTTTGACGAAAATGGGAGGCAAATCTCTACCACCCAATGCATATAGTGGGATTGTAGCGTGACTCATCCGTCACCATGGTACATGAAACGGTGGCAGGCTTTCTCGCACTTTTGATACTCGGGTTGGTTTGGAAGCCTTTTTCATATCAAAAACCATTGACATGCATTTAACATTTCATTGATTTTGGACGTAAGGCCTTGGGCATAGGTAATAGCCTTGGTCTTTGTTAGAGATAAATTTTACTTCTGTCAAAGTCTGATAAGTCAATAGCCATGAAAAAACTTCAATGAATGGGTCTTAGCCGTATCCCTTCAGTCGACCGAATTTCTCAGCGGCCGAGCTTCTTTGGACTCTCAACGGTCGGACCGAACTCCCTCGACCGGTCGAATTCCTCAGCGGCCAAACTCCTTCGAACCCCTTCGGTCAGGTGAACTGCTTAGCGACCAAACTCCTTAGACTCCCAGCAGTCGGACTTTGGTCGAACCTCTCAGCGGCCGAGCTTCAGTCAGACTCCCGCAAGAGCCGAACTTTATTCACGCCCTTCCAGCCAGATGCTTACGAGAGTCAAACTTCCTCCAAGCTTCCTCTTCGGTCGGACTTCTTCGGGAGCTGGACTCATCCCAGACATCCTTCGGATGGACTTCTTCAGGAGCCGGACTCCTCCCAGACATCCCATTCGATCGGTCGAGCTCCTACCGAACTTCCCTACGACCGAGCCTTAGCCGCACACCTCCAGCCAGACACCTACGGGAGCCGAACTCCCGAGCTTCCTCTTCAGGAGTCTGAACTCCTCCAAAATGGGTACACGCTGAAGCTCTTCAACCCCTCATTCGGCTCCAAGTGGCTCAGTATCAAGACAGCTGCAGCCATCACCATCAGTCCACCGCAAGCGACAGCGACCCGCTATCAGGCGGTGATGGCTGTCACCATCAATCCGCTGCAGACGACGCCTTTCCCTGGGACTAACTCCGCCAGACCTCGAGCGGTCCGCCAGCATGCGACTGCAGCTGTCACCATCAAGCTCCACCTATAAAAAGGATCCTCGAATATGCTATCTCTAATCTCTGATCTCAACGCTCTAAGCTCTCCTCTTCCTCTCTAACTCTCTAAGCTCTGCGAAACTCATTTCCGAGCACTCCATTCCTGTTGGCCAGAGCTGATTTGATCATCGAAGGGTCCTGTCGGAGCCACCCCCCACCGACTTCGGACGAAACTTTATTTTGCAGGTCTCCGACGGTGACCTCATCGGCCTCCACTCCAGTCGGATCCGACGATGACCAGATTCTATGTCAACAGATTGGCGCTGGAAGAAGGGACTGAGTCTCCGAGGTTTTCTTGTTCTTAAAGGAATGCTCGGCGATGATTTCTCTCTCCCCCCTCTAGAGATCTCTCTCCTTCCTCTCTAAAATTCCTTTCCGAGGAAAAATGCCTCCTAGAAAAGCTTCGACCCGACGATCGACGGCCTCCATGGCCCAATCTCGTTCAGATCCGTCTGCTCCTACTCCCGCTCCAGTCCCGGTGACCCAGCTCCCATCTATAGCCACGGTGGATGTGGAGCAGTTCAACCTACTCGTCCAATAGGTTCGTGGTCTCATGGAGACGGTGCAGGCAGGCTGCACCAGCAGGCCCCAGTACCAGCTCAACCAGCATGGGATTCTCCGGAGTCGTGTGGTTCAGTCTAGGAGCGATCGACTTGGGCTGCCCGACCTCCTATCCCTGGAATGGAGAGGCAAAGGAGGGAAAGCCCTTGCTCGGATCATGGCTCGGCCAAGGGTGAAGCCTCGCACCCATTCTACCAGAAAATCTTGAAGATCAGAGATCGTGAAGATCTTCTGGATCAAAGGCTCTTAGAAATAAGCCGACGAATTGAAGAACTTCGTCACACTCCCTCCTCATGTGGTAATGACGTTTGCATTGACCCTCCTTTTTCATAGAAAATCATGCAGAAATCGGTCCTGCCAAACTTTAAGCTCCCGCAATTCGAGAGTTACGATGGGACCACCGACCCAATCGACCACTTGGAAGCCTTCCGGATAATGATGTTGCTCCATGGTGCACTAGATGCTATATTGTGCCGGGCTTTCCCCTCTACCCTTAAGGGAGCTGCCAGGAACTGGTACTCGATGCTCAAGTCGAGTACCATCTTATCGTTTGATCAGATGAGTCGATAATTCGCAGCCTACTTCGTCAGTAGTAGACAGCCGCATCGAGGTTCGAATTCCTTGATGGCCATCAGGTAGAAGGAGGGGAAACCCATCCGAGCTTACGTCATCTAATTTAACACTGTCGCATTAGAAGTCCGGAACCTGGACCAATCAGTCGCCATGGCTACTCTCAAGGGCGGCCTTCAGAAGAATAACTTATTATTCTCCCTGAAAAAGAAGTATCCCAGAGATTTTGCTGACATGCTAGCTCGAGCCGAAGGATATGCCCAGACAGAGGAGGCCTTCAAGGCCAAGGATGATGAAGCCGACAGCAAGCAGCGAGTCGACGGGCCGGCAGAGTGAAGCTCAGCCGCACTCCCGGACTCCTTTCGGTCGTAAGCGGACCCGAACTCCCCCACGAACCCCGAGGTGGAGAAGCCCCGATGGAATGGCGCGCCGAGATTCTCCTCAGCGCCGAAGTTCTCTCTGATGAAAATTTTACAACTATGCCCCCCTCAACGCTCCGAAGACCCAAGTGCTGATAAAAATCAGGAAACAACTTTCGAGGTCGGACAGGATGCATTTCCATCCCAGCAAGCGCGATCCCAATAAGTTCTGTCTCTATCATCGCCACCATGGCCACGACATCGAGGAGTGTGTCCAACTCCAAGATGAGATCGAAAAGCTCGTCAGACGAGGTAGACTCGACCGATTCCTACAGAGACGGCCTGAAGAGCAGGAAGGTCGACCAAGGGCGTTACCATCGAGTGGGGAGAGCCAGGAAGATCGGCCGCCCCTTGGTGTCATCAATACTATCTCAAAGGTACCTTAGTAAGGGGAGACCAGCGGATCTGAGGGACCGATGAAGAGACGGAGGATCGCAGAGCCCGTGGCCTTCACCGAGGCGGACGGTCAGAAAATTCAATTTTCGCACAATGATGCGATTGTAATTTCTTTGAATATCGCTGACTACGATGTACGCCACATTTTAGTGGATAATGGAAGCTCGGCCGACATATTGTTTTACGATACCTTCTCGAAAATGTCCTTACCAAATGATCGCTTGGGGCCTATGAATTCTTCGCTTGTAAGATTCACTGGCAATGCCATCCCAGTCGATGGCATAATAACTCTGGCTGTGGAGGCGGGGCAGCACCCAAAATGGGTTGGAGCATGGGTCGATTTTCTGATCGTGAGGACTCCGTCCGCTTATAACGCCATCCTAGGCCGACCTGGTCTAAACGCACTTCGAGCGGTGGTATCAACCTATTACTTGAAGATGAAGTTTCCGACGAGTCGCGGGGTTGGAGAGGTCAGAGGAGACCAGGCTCTGGCGAGGCACTGCTACTCTATCACCTTACATGAAGGAAGACGGTCCGACCCTTATCTTGTTGATGGACTGAATGCCCACGACGACCTCACCGAGGAGCGGGGCGAGCCTATGAAGGACCTCATCTCTGTGACCTTAAATGATGGAAACTCGGACCACGCGGTGCAGATCGACTCCAACTTGGCAGGTGAAGTTTGGGAGTAGCTTATCACCTTCCTTAGGAGAAATGCAGACGTCTTCGCCTCGACCCCAGCGGACATGCCAGAGATTGACACTGAGGTCATGGAACATCGGCTGGCCGTCGATCCGAAGCATCGGCCGATGAAGGAAAAGATGCGCCACCACACCCCGGAGAGGCAGAAAGCGATCACCGAGAAAGTGGACAAGCTCCTCAAGGCCGGACTCATCCGGAAGGTTAATTATCTGACCTAGGTCTCAAACGTGATCCTCATCAAAAAGGCAAACAACAAGCGGAGGATGTGCGTCGACTTCAGAAAATTGAACAAGGCTTGTCCGAAAGATAGCTACCCTCTACCCAGGATTGATCAATTGGCGGACGCGACCTCGGGCCACGAGCTCCTCACCTTCATGGACATCTTTTCTGATTATAACCAGATATGGATGACGCCCGAGGACAAAGAGAAGACCGCCTTCATTACTGACCATGGTCTTTATTGTTACAGGGTCATACCTTTTGGACTAAAAAATGCAGGGGCAATATACCAATGCTTGGTCAATAAGATCTTCAAAAAGTAGATCGACCGTAACATGGAGGTGTACGTGGATGATATGCTCATCAAAAGTCGAGCTTCAACAGACCACCTCGCCGACCTTGAAGAGACCTTTGGTGCACTCAAGAGGTACAAGATGAAGCTGAACCCAACCAAGTGCGCCTTCGGCGTGACCTCTGAAAAATTTCTGGGGTTCATGGTATCGAGACGAGTAATCGAAGCAAACCCCAAGAAAATTTGAGCCATTCGAAAGATGACCGCTCTGAGGATGATCAAGGAAGTTCAACGCCTGACCGAGAAAGTGGCGTCCCTAAATTGCTTCGTATCAAGGTCGGCTGAACGATGCATGCCCTTCTTCCAAGTTCTCAGGCGACCAAAGGACTTCTCCTGGACGGTGGAGTGCCAACAGGCATTTGAAGAACTTAAAAGCTACCTCGGCTCGCCCCCGCTGTTGGCAAAGTCCGAACCTGAAGAAGAATTATTTCTGTATCTAGCTGTCTCCTTAGTGGCCCTGGTGGCGGTGCTTGTCAAGAAAGAAGCGAAGGTGCAGTGGTCGGTCTACTATGTGAGCAGGGTCCTGAGGGACGTGGAGATCAGGTACTCTAGGTTGAAAAAACTAACTTACTCTCTTCTAATTTCCGTCAAGAGGCTCCGACCTTATTTTTAGGAGCACACCGTAATGGTCCTCACGGACCAACCAATAAAAGCAGTCCTTCGCCGGGCGAATGCTTTCGGAAGAATCACAAAGTGGGCAATCGAGCTTACGAAATTCGACATCAACTACCGACCCAGGCCATCAATCAAGACCCAGATACTGGTGGATTTTGTGCTGCAATACACCATTTCGATTGAAGCCAAGCTTAAATCGACCGAGATCGGCACCAAAGCGGGACCGAGCATGGACGAAGCTGAGCTGTCGCAGTCGGACCTCCCTGAGGAAAGCGCCGACCTCTCTAAAGGCTCTTGGGCCCTGCACGTGGATGGTTCGTCCAACTCCGCTAGAGCTGGTGCAGGGCTGATCTTGGTCAGCCCGGAGAGAGTCATCGCCGAGTACGTGCTGCGCTTCGAGTTTCCTGTGATCAATAATGGGGCCGAATATGAAGCTTTGATCGTCGGATTAAAGATAGCAAGAAAATTAAAAGTAGATCGGCTTCAAATCTATAGTGATTTTCAGCTGGTGGTCGATCAAATTAGCGGCAGCTATGAGGCGCAGGAGGAAAGCATGGTGAGATACCTCAAAAAAGTGAGGGATTTGACTCCAGCTTTCGACAGTTTCGGCGTTCAACATATTCCGAGGATGGAAAATGCTCTCACAGTCGATCTTCTCTCTAGGTTGGCCACTTCTGCCCCGATCGAACTGTCCAAAAGAGTATTTTTGGAGACTCTGAAGTACCCAACCCTGGAGGAGCCTCAGGTCGTCCTACAGATGGAATTTGAGCCAAGCTAGATCGATCCGCTGGTCGCTTACCTCAGGGAGGGGGTCCTTCCTCATGATCCGAAAGAAGCTCGGAAGCTCAGGAATCAGGCCTTCCGTTACGTTTTACATGAAGGCGGGCTGTATAAGAGGTCATACTCCCTCCCACTGCTGAGATATCTCCGACCTTCAGAGGCCGACCTCGCACTATAGGAGGTGCATGAAGGACTCTGTGGAGGTCACATAGGAGTCAGATCCCTATCGCAAAGACTACTTCGGCAAGGATACTATCGATCGATCTTGTTCCGCAATTTCATCGAATATGTGACAAAGTGTGACTGCTGTCAGAAGAATGCCAGTGTACAAAGGCAGCCAGCATCCGAGCTCGCTTCGCTAAGCGCCCCCTGGCCATTTGCGCAATGAAGAATGGATATACTCAGCCCCTTTTCGATGGCGTTCGGACAGCAAAAGTTTCTCCTAATCGTGATCGACTATTTCACCAAGTGGATCGAAGTCGAACCACCAGCGAAGATTACTGAGACCAAGGTGCAGGACTTCATCTGAAAGTTGCTAGTCTGCCGATTCAATCTGTTCCAAATCCTTATAATCGATAATGGGCGACAGTTCGCTGGGACAAGATTCACCGAGTTCTGTGAAGAATTAAATATCTTCCACCGCTTCACATCGGTGGCTCACCCACAGGCCAATGGAGAAGCTGAGGTGACCAACCGGACCCTGCTGCAAGAAATCAAAACGAGGCTCGAAAGGGCAAAGGGGGCCTAGGCGGACGAGCTCTACCACGTCCTTTGGGCATACCGAACTATACAGAGGGTGCCGACCGAAGAAACACCCTTCGCCTTGGCCTTCGGCACGGAGGTAGTTATCCCGGTCGAGCTCAAGCTCCCATCTGTACGAGTTGCGGGCTTCAATGAGCAGCACAACCCCCAGGACCTCCGAGTCGACCTCGACCTGCTGGAAGAAAAAAGAGAGAAAGCCCGCATCCAGATGGCGGCCTATAGATGGAAGGTGGCTTGGTACTACAACTCCACAGTTAGAAACAAGATATTCAGAGTGGGGGACTTAGTGTTTCGGCGAGCCGCTATCTCTCAGCCTTAGAGTCAGAAAAAACTCGCCCTTAATTGGGAAGGCCCGTATGAAGTGGTGGTCATCCAACCCAGTACTTATCGCTTGAAGAAGCTCGGAGGGATGACGCTTCCACGATCTTGGAACTCAGAGAATCTGAGGATGTATTACCAATAATCTTCCTTTAGTAAAACTGCTTCATTTTCGCATTATTATTTTCTGGTGCAAAAACTATGGTGACAGGGATGAAGCAGTCAAATAGTTATCGTGTTAGAAACTGGAGGAGGACCTCGTCCTAACGGAAGCAGGTTAAAGACCTTTAAGCTAGACTGCGGGAGATAAGATCTCCCCCAAGCAAACCTCGGCTGTAAGAGATAAGATCTCCCCCAAAGATCCGGGCCAACTTCGGCAGCAGGAGATAAGATCTCCTCCGAGGCAACATCGGCTGCTGGAGATAAGATCTCCCCCGAGGAAACCTCGACTGCAGGAGATAAGATCTCCCACGAGGGTCTGGGCCAACTTCGACAGCAGGAGATAAGATCCCCCGAGGCAACCTCGACTGTAGGAGATAAGATCTCCCCCGAGCATCCGCATCAACCTCGACTGTAGGAGATAAGATCTCCTCCGAGGCAACCTCGACTGTAGGAGATAAGATCTCTCCTGAGGGTCCAAGACAACTTCGACAGTAGGAGATAAGATCTCCCCCGAGGCAACCTCGACTGCAGGAGATAAGATCTCCCCCGAGCGACCCCATCAACCTCGGCTGTAGGAGATAAGATCTCCCCCGAGGCAACCTCGGCTGCAAGAGATAAGATCTTCTCCGAAGATTCGGGACAACTTCGGCAGCAGGAGATAAGATCTCTCCTAAGGCAAACTCGGCTGCAGGAGATAAGATCTCCTCCGAGCGACCCCATCAACCTTGACTGCAGGAGATTAGATCTCTCTCGAGGCAACCTTGGCTACAGGAGATAAGATCTCCTCCGAGGATCTGGGACAACTTCGGCAGCAGGAGATAAGATCTCCCTCGAGGCAAACTCGGCTGTAGGAGATAAGATCTCCCTCGAGCGATCCCATCAATCTCGACTGCTGGAGATAAGATCTCCCTCAAGAAAATCTCGACTGCAGGAGATAAGATCTCTCCCGAGGGTCCGGACCAACTTCGGTAGCAGGAGATAAGATCTCCCCCAAGGCAATCTCGGCTGTAGGAGATAAGATCTTCCCCGAGCGTCCGCATCAATCTCGATTGCAGGAGATAAGATCTCCCCCGAGGCAACCTCGGCTGCTAGAGATAAAATCTCCCCCGAGGAAATCGAGGAAACCTCGACTGTAAGAGATAAGATCTCCCCCGAGGGTCCGGACTAACTTCGACAGCAGGAGATAAGATCTCTTCCGAGGCAACCTCGGTTGCTGGAGATAAGATCTTCCCCGAGGAAATCTCGACTGCAGGAGATAAGATCTCTTCCGAGGGTCCGGGCCAACTTCGACAGCAGGAGATAAGATCTCTTCCGAGTGACCACGTCAACTCCGGCTGTAGATCAGATCTCCTCCGAGCTTCGACCTGAACCAGCATGGAGCCCAGAAGAGGACTTCGGCGGTCGCCTTTTTCTGTACTCCCATCCTTCGAGTTTTGAACTCGAGAGTGGGGAAACTATTATTGGAGATAAACCCTGCTCCTGCCAAAATTCGGTAAGCTAGTAGCCGCGGAAAAGCTTCAGCGGATGGGTTTTAGCCGTACCCCTTCAGCCGGTCGAACTCTTCAGCGGTCGAGCTCTTTCGGACTCTCAGCGGTCGGACCGAACCCCCTCAGCCGGTCGAACTCCTCAGCGACCGAGCAGCGATCGAACTCCTTCGAATCCCTTCAGTCGGGCGAACTGCTTAGCGGTCGAACTCCTTGGACTCCCAGCAGTCGGGCTTTGGCCAAACCACTCAGCGACCGAGCTTCAGTTGGACTTTCGCAAGAGCCGAACTCTCTCCGCGCCCTTCCAGCTAGATGCTTACGAGAGCCGAAGTCCCTCCAAGCTTCCTCTTCGGTCGGACTTCTTCGAAAGCTGGACTCATCCCAGACATCCTTCGGACGGACTTCTTCAGGAGCCGAACTCCTCCCAGACACCTCCTTTAGCTGGTCGAGCTCCTACTGAACTCCCCTACGATCGAGCCTTAGCCGCACACCTCCAGCCAGACGCCTACGGGGGCCGAACTTCTTTCGAGCTTTCTCTTTAGGAGTCCGGACTCCTCCGAAATGGGTACATGCTGAAGCCTTTCAACCCCTTATTCAGCCCCGAATGACTCAGTATCAAGATAGCTGCAGCCATCACCATCAGTCCGCCGCAAGCGATAGCGACCTGCTATCAGGCAGCGATGGCTGTCACCATCAATCCGCTGTAGACGGCGCCTTCTCCTGGGACTGACTCCGTCGTACCTCGAGCGGTCCGCCAGCATGCGGTTGCAGCTATCACCATCAAGCTCCGCCTATAAAAAAGATCCTCCAGATATGCTATCTCTAATCTCTGATCTCAATGCTCTAAGCTCTCTTCTCCCTCTCTAACTCTCTAAGCTCTACGGAACTCATTCCCGAGCACTCCATTCTTGTTGATCAGAGCTGACTTGATCATCGGAGGGTCCTACCGGAGCCATCCCCCATTAGCTTCAGATGGAACTTTATTTTGCAGATCTCCGATGGTGACCTCATCGACCTCCACTCCAATTGGATCCGGCGATGATCAAATTCTGCGTCAACAGTCTCCAACCAGAATCTTTTATAGTGCATAGGCCATACCACCATAAATACTATGCAGCTTTTAATAGCCATCATGAAAAGATAAATAACTATCAAATAAAATATGCCATCTATGATGAGCATGAATTTTTTTATCATGCACGATATGATGCACAGCATGATGAATGATTGTGCGATGCAAACTACACATAGTTACATGCAATTATGTTCATCGTGCGATGGATGGTGCATTATGTCATCCATATATGATATGGTATGTGCGCTTGTTGCCCATTTTATTTAATGGCCATCAAATAAAGCATTCTGTAATATGTATTAGTAAGAAATCATGCTGTTTGATTTGGTGGGACCAAATGACTTACCATTACTAGTTGGAGATGACCATCCTCGGCAACCTGAGAAGGCAGTGGGCCTCAAAATCGTATTGGAAATCCACTCACCTCTCCTTAATTTGTTTATACACACAGCTCCCCCAAGGATGAGGTGGGTCTGAGGTTTCTCGACCGATGATTATTCCCCACGATTTTAGGGAATTAAAATATATAACGCGATGCTTTCAAGTTATGTCCAGCTGCAGTTTCGATGGATGACTACGTGCCACGAGTGGAGGTGACATTAAAACTGGTAACTTGTGGCTTCGAGTCAAAAACTAGCGGCCGTGGTTGGTTTGGTTAGAGTCGTGCGGGGGTGGTGGAACTCCAAACTGCGGTCGGAACCTAATGATTTTATAATCTTGGACTTTGGGCTATAATTGTGTCAACCTAACCCATGACTCACAGTTTATGATCATGATCGGTAAAATTTAATTATTGTCATCTTAGGTGAATAAATATACAAAGTAGTGGAGCAATAATTGGTATATGTAACACGCTATTAGTTGATGACCATGAAGATATGCAAATTAAGGCCAGCTTAATCCAAGCCCTCAACTCTACAATTTGATTTTTCTCTAGAAGACAATTTGTGTTGGTTCGGTTTGGTATACATGGCATTGAGGTCAGGCTTGGTTGGGTGCTTATTTTATAGGCATATTTGGCTAAGCTAAGGTTAGATCATGCTGGGAACCCTACTAGATTTTGATTAGGTTAGGATGGAAGCTGTAGCGTGAAACATCTTTGTTTGTGTTGCTACGCTTGCGCACTTGAAATCAAATCGACATTTTTCTAACCTAAAGACAACCCAAGTTTATATCGAAATATTTAGGACCTTGAAAGACCAATTTAGCTGGCCGCCCTTCATGGGTCAGCAATTGGACCATAAGTTGATCAGGGATTATCAGAGAATTCTCCTAGACCCTCTTCTCCCACCCTAATCCTCTAAAATCCAACGCTCCTCTTAATTAGCCAGCTAGCATTGCCACCCCCAAGTATTATTTTCACATCAAACCCTCTCTCTCCTCCCTTTGCCGTCAACCATTTGCCGGTCCCCTCTCAGCCCCAAAGTTCCATCAAACCCTAACGTCCAAGGCTGGTGACTGATGACTTGTGGCTAACCAATGGCCAATTGTTGTGTCCAGAGTCCAAACAAAAAGAGGGATGACTAGAGGAAGCAGACAGGAAAACTGGGTCATCAGGTGACAAGATCTACTGGAACCTTCAAGTCATATGTCAAGCCAGTCGACTTGTTCGACCAATCCTAGTCTCCGAGCATTATTATGCGAGTCTCTTGACCTAGAGGCTGCATTTTTGGCAATTAACCAAATAATCTGGGATTAGATCTTGCCTTCATCAGGTCTTGAGAGGCCAGGAGTAATTTGGGGAGAGCTACTCCGTATTATATATACATCTTCCTCACAAAATAATTAGAAAATAAAAAACAGATATGTTGACTCAGTAATTGCACTCTTATTTCCAGGTATGTGTGACCTTCAACCTTAACTCTAGTCACTTGGTCACTAATCCAAGAGACAAAAAGTATAGCTTGTTGTTGTCTGAGACAAAAAATCATTTACTATTAGAGGGCTTCCGATCTTATACTAATGACAGGCTCTACGTCCAAGGCAACTAATGACCATGTTTCACACCGTTAGATCATTCGATAGTGCGATAACTGGCATCATAAATACTTAGTTAGCTCATGAGTTGTTTTTCTTATTGTTTTCGAACTCTCAGGACATCCAGATGTCTCTAGCATCGTGAAGGACCCTAGAGCCAATAATACCACGTCGGTACTCAGTTTTGATTATTAAAAAATTAATAAAAATTCTCTTTCACCGAGTGTAATTTGGTATTTTCTCTGTGTGGTAGATTCTATTCGACATTGGTTGATTTTGGAGATTAGTAAATTAGCTAGTTGGTGAAGCCCTTCGTAGTAGAGCATCTTGCAGGTGTTAGTTGATGGAGTCTTTGGTAGCGGAGAATTTAAGCTACCAGTTATCCTTTTTTCGGGTACGTATGATTCTTATTGTCTAAAACCTTAGACTTAGTTTTTGAATTGATAATTGATTGCAAAATTCTAGACTTCGATCTACCTTAGTTGTATAACTAATTTTAGTCTTTTCCTGGATAACTCTAAAAGTCATGCCAGGCCTTCAGCCTGGATCATAAATAGAAGCTCAATCGTAGACTTTGGACCGAGTCTAATCAATCTTTTACTGAATCTGAATTCGAGCTAACAAAGCTAGCCAGACCACTTGGTAATGAGTCCCACCACAGTAACTTGCCAGCATCCAAAAGAAATTATTATTTTGAGCATGGGATGCAGATCGGATTCACTATAAAGTGGAAACTAGGTTTCAGCATGGAAATTCTGCTCTAGTTTATGAATTTTGAGATCCATAAGCAGTATGATCAGGTATTAAATGGTGTGACTGGAACCTGTTAAAGTTTTGTTTTCGAATGTCAAAATATTCAATATATGAGTTATGACAGCCAGGTCCTAAGTGGATGCTAAAACCATGCTCTTGACGTGATTCCCAGCAAGTTCACCTCCAACACAAACTGGAATATCGTGCAATTACACATAGACATAGCATTAGAATCCAATGCCCTGGTCCAGTCATTATCTTTCGGCCCATATCCCCCACCATCCCATCCCTGTCCGCGAGCCATCCGGTGGTCCCCGTCTCGACAGCCACCCGACCGGCCCCTAATGCACTACCCTTCCCCCATCCTCACTACCGGTGACCCGATCCCCACCCTATTCCAAGGTCCACCAAATCAGATGTTGACTATTAGCTGTATTTTTTTATAAAAAAACTTAAATTATTAAACTAATCTAAAATAAATACATATATAAATATTTAAAAATAAAATATTTAACGATCCATCTTGGTTGTAGAGTAATATATTATGCCAACTCTATTAATTTCTCTGTACATATTTTTTTAGATAAAAGATAATAATTTGGAGATAGAATTTAGAAATAAAAATATCTCCGATTCTAGTAAAAAAAATTAGTTCATTAATATATTATTATTATATATATTTAATATTTATAATATATATATATATATATATATATATATATATATACTATATTATACTATAGTATTAGTTATATTATTATTCAAGAATAATTTTAACTTAGGATAGGAATATTTTATTATATTTTATATTTATATAATAAAATATTTAGTATATTATTTTTATTTATTTTTTTAAATTAAAATAAATTTTCATATTAATAAATAATATATTATAAATATAAATAGAAATATTAATAATTATAATAATAATTTATATATTTTTATAGAATTAATAATTTATAAAACTAATAAATATATTTTAATATAATATATTTTATATTATTAAATAAAAAATTATAAAATATATTTTTGATAGTTTTGATATTATATAATTAATAATTTTTAGATTTTAATAAAATATCAAATAAATTACTTATAGATATTTAAAATTTTTAATTACTAAACTATAGCTTATTAAATATAATAATTTTACATCATCATCAGATCATCACAAAATTCGCTCTGGTGATCCTATTTGGATCACCAAACTTTATCTTAAAGAGCCTGCATCTAAAATAATCGGGGACGTTCTCAAAACTCGAGGTATATACACCATGCTCTTCTATTTTGCACGCAGTTCCACTAAAAATTTTAAAAATATTAAAAAATTTAAAATTAGGAAAAAAAAGAAAAAAAAAGAAAAAGAAAAAAGAAGTAAGTTTTCCGCGTTTCGGTCCAAAAAGGCCCCTAAGATCGAACAGCCGTCCGTTTCTCTCCCTCTTCCTCTACCATCCCATCCCCTCCCGCCTATAAATTGCCTTCCACCCTTCGAAATCCGAGATAACGCGGTCCTTCTCTTCCCTTCGATAATCATCACCTTGGAAGCCTCTTTCATCGCTCTCCACGTGAATCTTTTCATCGCTCTCCACGTGAATCTTTTCACCTCCCCCTCGTGATCCGCCGACTTCAGCCATCCATTTCGAATCGGCGTTCTTGCGGATCCGATCGGACGCCGGCAGCGGCTGTGCGGCGGCATTCTAGAGATCCTGGATATCGCGGGTAGCGTTGGGCGCCGGAGATCGGCGCCGATGTCACCACGGGCGAAGAATGAGTCCCCGGAGGTCGAGTACGAGTTGGAGGAGCCGATGGCGTCGTCGCGGGGGAACCGCCCTTTCCTGCTCACCTCCGACTTCTCCCTTGGCCCCCTCCGCCGCAGACAGGAGAAGCTTCTCGAGCGCTTCGTCATCGAACCCGATAACCGGTACGTATTGAGATCTCCTTTTCCTCTTCCTCTCTCACTTCCCCTTCCATTGTTTCCTCCCTTTTTTCGTTTCCTTCAACTTACCATTAAATAATCCGTTACGCTGCGCCACTCCTTTTTCAATCCCCTTTCCTTTTTTGAGTTCTCTATAATCCAAGAAAAAGGGAGAAACAGAGTTCGTCTCGGTGCGCGAATCTCGTGTCGTGCGCGGCACTCCGGCGTGGCGCTCGAAGTGATCGATCCTGTCCGTCTAATTTGCAATAATAGTGTTACGTTTAGATCGGACGGTTATGAGGCGAATTGAGGTCTCTAATTTCGGTGGATTTGATATTTTGTTTCAACGTGATGTTGGATGAGTGAAGACAGGAAGCATAGATGATGAAATCGAAGTTAAACACGGAAGAGCTCCAGGTTGGAGGAGGAAAAAGAAATTAGTGAGGTATGATGTTATATGATTATGCTTAAGAGGAGGAAGCTGGTTATTTAAGTCACGTCCGGTGACATGGTTTGGTTTCAGGTATTCTGGGCTTGTTTTCGAGATAAGGTGGACTGTGTTCAATGGACCAGTCCTATATTTCTCATACCTAACAATTACCATCAGATTGATTAGCTATTTTTGGAAGATATACACAACATCGCGATGACAATTCTATTCCCATGGATTTTTGTTTTTCTCAAAAATTCGTTGCTTAGAAGTATTTCCCCAAAAGGTGCATATTTTCAAGTTGTGAACCGAGACATGTTGATAATTGTATAAAATCCATAAAGTTATGCATCAGTCGTGTGAGTTTTCTGTCAACTTTCTGCAACTCCTGCGTTAATAAAAAAAATCTCACATCCATAAAATCCATAAATGTATAACTTCTCTTCTCTTCCTTTCCTACTAACAATTAATAAATCCCCAACTTAAGGAACAACAAAAGAGTCTATGAACTACTCAGCTCACCAGGCTAACAATACAGCCCATGAGCACATTTGAGTTCACTGCTGTGCAACTTTTGTAACGTCAAGTGAAACATGATTATAGATAGTTACCTCATCATCCATTTCGAAGGTGGATGGACCTCATTCATTTTTGAAATAAAGTTGTTTGCTTTTGAAAAAGATGTGATGGCTATCCACGATGATACATCATTTTATGGTGCAAAAGATGCACCGATCCCATTTCCGTGCATGGTCAACATTGGATGAGACCGAAACAGCTGGGCTACCATGCATGGGCTTTCTTAGGTGAGACCAACCGACCCCAGCCGAGCAACCATACCAAGTCCCAGAGTTGAATGTCGATCACTAATAATCCCACATGCGTCTCGATGTCGTATTGGATGCTTAACCGCTCCTCTTCCGGATGAGGTGCGCTTCTGGACCAGTCACTCGTCCCCGCGATTCTAGGCTATTAAATAATAATACCATTCAAACGTTGCCACGCGTACAGCTACTGCTCGTCGCCATTTAGACCATTAGCTACTCGCCACGTATTGAATGTCCTATTACTGCCCCTTGCCAGCTCTCACTTAATATTTTGTTATATTTGTAATTATGTAATTTTTATCATTTTAATTATTTGTTCAAAAAATGGAAGGTAGGCTGGAGACCATTGTAGGCAATATCATCGGCAGCGACAATGATATTTCTGACACGTTTCCTCATATGTGGATGACCGCATAAAAGTTCTTATGCGGATAATCGCGGTTGGTTTATTCGCGGTGAGTTTAAAGTTGACGGGAATGGTGGCGGTGGTGGTGCAGGTGGTACCAGCTGTGGACGAGGTTCATACAGGTATGGGCATTGTACTCGTCCTTCTTCACGCCGATGGAGTTCGCCTTCTTTAGGGGGCTCCCGAACAACCTCTTCTGGCTCGATTTCGCTGGCCAGGTGGCCTTCCTCGTCGACATCTTCGTCCAGTTCCTCGTCGCCTACCGTGACTCTCACACCTACCGCATGATATACAAGCCCACCTCCATTGCTGTCCGGTACGCGAAGTCGAGCTTCGTCTTCGACTTACTTGGCTGCTTTCCTTGGGATGCTATCTATAAGGTATGCTCCCTGTCTGTCTGCCCTTTTCGTATTTAATATAATGTGGGTGGTTTTGGTATCAAAACAACAGAGGTATTTAGAATATTTCCAGTTTTTTAAAACTTGTCCTCTTTCACGCTTAACTTCTTGAAGTAGCTTGTTTATTTGTTAATTTTCCTTTATATATGTTTTAAACATCACTCTCATTATATATCTTCTTCTTCCTAATATTCTCAAACCAGGCATGCGGACAAAAAGAAGAAGTGAGGTACCTTTTATGGATTCGATTAACTCGAGTACGCAAAGTCACAGAGTTTTTTCAGAAGATGGAGAAAGATATCCGCATCAACTACTTGTTTACAAGAATTGTTAAACTCATAGTTGTGGAGCTCTACTGCACGCATACAGCTGCCTGTATATTTTACTACCTTGCAACAACTTTGCCAGCATCCATGGAAGGCTATACATGGATTGGGAGCTTAAAGTTGGGTGATTATAGCTATTCGCACTTCAGGGATATGGATATCGGAAAGCGTTACCTAACGTCGTTATATTTTGCCATAGTCACAATGGCGACTGTTGGTAAGAAAATATGCCATAACATCATATTCCGACCATTCTCTATATAGAATTCCGAGCATCAACTATTGTGACTCGTAAAACTGTGTGCTGAAAGAGAGTACGATAGTGTTTCTTGCATTCTAGTTGCATGGCTTATGGAAAGGTTCAGAACAATAAACAATTTTTAATCGAACATTTCATCAGTAAATGTTCTCCCGGTAATTATGGATATTCTAAAAGGGCTGTTCAAAAAACATTCAACTGGGCTTCCTGATAGGTCTCTTAGTAATATGTTTCATATCATTATTTCCTTATAAGATGCTCAGTGATTATTCCATGGATGCAGGTTATGGAGACATACATGCAGTTAATCCCAGGGAGATGGTATTCATCATGATTTATGTTTCTTTTGATATGATTCTGGGAGCTTACCTTATTGGCAACATGACTGCACTGATCGTGAAAGGATCAAAGACAGAAAGGTTTAGGGACAGAATGAAAGAATTAATTAAATACATGAACAGAAACAAACTTGGAAAGGAGATTCGTGACCAGATCAAAGGACATGTACGCTTACAATATGAAAGCAGCTACACAGAGGCTTCTGTTCTTCAGGATATCCCAGTTTCAATTCGTGCTAAGGTTTGTGAATATGAAGTATGAAGAATCCATGCTTCATAGCCTACCTAAGCATAGATCCACTTATGTGGGAATTCTTGCTCTACCTCAGTTTCTCATCTGACTTGTTTCCATTTACTTATAAAATGTCATTCACAAAATTATCATGTGAAGTGTTCCCTGCTTCTCCCTTGGTACCTATAGCATAACTCTTGTTTTGGTGGCTAACAGATAGTGCTAGTTTCTGGAAAGCTGTCGTGCATACTAATCCATTACCAGACACTAAACAAAAACATGCACTCCTTTTTAATGTACGTGTTTACTGTTGTAATATTCCATCAGCAAAGAATGTTTAGAATCCTTTTAAGTATTGAAAGTTGTAGTATAAGTTCCAGTCTCAGGCTTAGCCAAATCTGCTTCAAGTACTCTCAAATATGCTAAGTTCTATTATTTTAATGTGAAATATTTTGATTCATGTGATGAGTTTCTTCTGCAGATATCCCAACAATTATACAAACCATATGTTGAAAATGTTCCCCTGTTTAAGGGATGCTCAGCAGAATTCATTCACCAGATTGTAAGTCCCTCATCTGATTTGTTTTCAAATAAGTTGTAAGTAAGATAATATTAATTTTGCCAAGTATAGGAACTTTTTGTTCTATAAGGTTTTGAAGACATGGAAATTGTTTACTTCAAATATCTTATTTCATATCTTCAAGCTTTTCTCATTTCATTTTCTATGATGCTTGCTTGTATAAAATCTTGTCTTGGTCCTGCAACACTCCTATTTGTATTTCTTAAATAATTGGTATCTGTATACCCTGGCTTTCTTGTTTGTTTACAGCTTAAACAAGAATCCTTCACTTCTGAAATTGTGAAACTTGAAAATAATTTGCAATCTTAGCTTGCTTGTGTTTTATTTATTATTTTATTAACTGACGTTGATGGACTGCATGGTAGACAACTGACAGATGATTTAGTTATGTACAGTGTGGGACAAGGCCAAATTAGAGATAAGGTGGGCTAGATATGGATAGGGAAGAAGTGATGGAGGAGGATCGTTATATTATAATGATGATTAAATGATAAGGCAATTTTGATAAAAATTATGATGAAAGTTGACATGTAACTCCTATAATAATGTTTAGACCTTGGATTAGAATTATACTAAATCATAATAATCACTCTAAGGCGGCATTTGGTTCTTGGATAGTTAACCAAGGTGGCTCAAGGTAAGAGTTGGTGGTCACCACTTAACCAGTTAACAACAAGGTTTGTTAAATGCTGTTTGGCTGCTGCTCAGTTAACCACACCTTTTTGCCGAGATGGCAGGGATAGTGTTTGGTTGCAAAAAGCATGGTCAAGGCCTATGTTTTTCTATATGGACAAGAATGACCTTATGCATTGTCTACATTTTTATGAAAATGGCTAAGGACTCCAATCATCATATAAACTACGCACTGACCATCCAATAGATCCCTGGTTGCCATATTATCTAATCTGATGAAAATTTTCAAAGTAATTTCAATTACACATGATTGTAAAACTGAGAATAATGGGCAGCATTTGTTGATTGGCCTTCCTTTTTCTTCAAAACAGATAATACATGTATCATATAATTCATAGCATATGGAGAATAGAACATGGCAATTTTAAAATCATTTGCAACTCAATCATGAAGGTCATTATCGGGATCCCTATAGACATGGTTTCTCGACACAAGATTGCGGGGAATTCCAAACATGGATCTCTATTAACCATTATATCATCATTGCCGCTTCTATCCACGAATATATTCTTGCAATGTGAAGAACATGAAGTATTAAATATGAATGGGTAGCATTTGCTGACTGACCTTCCTTTTTCTTCAAAAAAAGATAACACAAGTAGCATGTAATGCAAAGCATATGGAGAATAGGACATGTAAATATTAAATTCATTTGCAACTCAGTCATGAAGGCCATCATCGAGATTGATATGGACATGGTTGCTCGACACAAGGATGAAGGGAATTCTAAACATGGATCTCTACTAACCATTATTCTATCACTATCACTGCCACTTCTATCCATGAATATATTCTTGCAATGTGAAGAACATGTAGTAAAAATGAAATATAATGTAAGCATCATATAAACAGAGGCCTTGCCTACAGTTGGAAGGAGTGGTGGCCGCAAATGTGGATAATAAATCATATGATCCAAAAACGTGATGGTATCAGCTCTAGTGCCCAAAACGGGACAATAAGTCTGAAAATGGTACTAGTGATAGTAGCTGCAACAAGTAGGATGAAAGGCAGTTAACAGACACCATGAGACAACAACATATGTAGTCAGCCAGCATGCACCTTAAAAAATGCTAGGTTTGGGACCTTCCCTCAGCCCAAATGGATTCTGGATTCAAAGTGTCTAAGATTGGTGAGCTCCAAGATCTTTTGAAGCTACAATGGGTCGCCAGCACAAACATCAATAGCTGATCTAGAGACCATAACGAGCAATTACATACAGACCTGAGTCAAGAAGGTACATCCCCCAGCCACTAATTGAGCCCCAAACTACAGCGCACATCCACCAATCGACCTCTAGCAAGGTAAAAAGGCATATTTGCTGCTGGCGATTGTGCAAGAGAAAAGGGGAAGGGGGGACAAATAGCAGAAGAAAAGGAAGCAAACAAACTTAGACCCTATCGACTAGCATGATTGGTGGTATTATGCTAATTGCTAGGAGCAGCTAGCTGGGACCGTGGAGACTATACAACACCGCCAAAATGGAAGGTGGGGAAGGGAGAGAAGAGGGCCACGGTGAAAAGGGGCTTGTGCCAATCCTAGCCAATGTAAAAAGCAAGGAAAGTTTCTTAACCACCCGAGGTGTAGTTTGGGAATGAAATGGGAGGGTTGGGCAGGGGTTGCAGTTACTGCTGCCCTCTTGAAACTTTAACCATGGTTAGTTATTTGAAGTGCTTTTATTGGCTAAACTTAACCATGCAAAAAATCAGGCTACTTGGATGCTTAAGTGGATAACTAGGCCTTGACCAGGTTTTATCCAAGAACCAAATGCTACTTATAAGTGAATTTATAGTTTATCCTACATGTGCTAATTTTGTAAGACTGCTTTGCCTATTTTCTTGTTCTTTGATGTAATTGAACCAATACAAAAATTAATCAGCTTTAAACACTGCATTTGCACATCAATTTATCAGATATCTTTTTCACTGTTACCAGTAATAAGCAACAAACCCTATACATTTATCTGAGATTAGCAGCATCAATCCTTGTTTATGTATTTGTTAAAGAGCTGTCCTATGTCAGGGCAGCCTTTGTCAAATAGTTTGTAATGATGTTCATCCAAGTCCTCTTGATTTTGGTGCTATTTTACCCCATCCATCTAAATTCAAGCATCACTAACTAAGCAGTCCTTTCATCTTTCTATTCAGCATGTTCTAGTTTTTTTAGTGAAAAATAAATCTTGGTTGCATGAATGACTCTTATGCTTAACATAAATGGTCATATCATTTTTCATACGGGTTTAAGAATTAGGGCAATTGATGTTGAGTCCTTTATAACTATTATCTACTATAATCTCCACAATTATTTTTCATACTGCATTTGATTAGAATTTGTGTATTCCTGTCAGATATCTACTTCATTGATAGTGACCAAGTTAGCTCCTTTTAGCATTTTATTGCATGAATATCTTGCTGGTAAAATGTCATGTACATTTTCAATCTCATTTATAAACATTTTATTTGTGGTCTTTATGATCCTAACCATCATGAAAAAGCCTTTCACCAATGTTTTCAAATTGTAATCCCCCTTTACTATTTATTCTTACAAAGATCTATGTTCTCATGATAATAAAAATCATTTTTATGGTTTTTTATTAGGTTCATTCAGGCAGATTAGGTGTAGTTCTCTTGTCTCCTAGCTAATACAATATTTTTAGATCCTTTCTCAAGATTTCTTCTAAGCTAGTTTAGGCTTTTCATTCTTCTTTCCTAATGCTTGAATACAAACTTAGGCTAGCTCTACATGCTAGGGTACCTTAGTTGTTTAGCACCTTCTCAATCATTTTTACATCATCTAATTGGTACCATCAAGGTTTGCTATGCTAGTACCAGAGTTCGGATCGGTCCACTGGTGGCATGGTTTGGTACACTCCTGTACCATCCCATATTAGTCTTGAACTGACATAGTAGTAGGGTAGAGGGAGAGCGGGAGAAAGGAAAAGAGAGGGATAAAGGGATAGAAGCAAAGGGAGAGGGAAAGAGAGCCTTCGGAGGCTGCCACATGGTCGTTGCACCTACTAGAGGGCCGATGAGGAGGGCAAAGGGAGAAGGAGAGAGAGAGAGTAGGAGATAAGTAGAGGGAGAGAGAGAGCCTTTGGAGGCATGCCGAGGCTACTGAAAGGCTGTTGTGCTTACTAGAGGGCCAGAGTAGGCTCGATTGAAACGAGGGCAGAAGCTCCTATTTTGTTTTTCCTTTTGGAATATCATGTGAAGTCGACAATGGCCGTTGACTTCATTTAATCCCTCCCCCTCTTCTCTTTCACCTTGTCTCTCTTTCCTCATCCCTCCTCCTTGTCGGCCCTCCAACAGGCATAGCAGTCCTTCGGCAATTTTAGTGGGCCTCTGATGGCTTTCAGAGTCTCTCTTTTTCTTTTTTTCTCCTTCTCTCTCCACTCTCTCTCTTAACCTATCTTTCGTTTTCCATCTCCTCTCCTCGTCAGTGTCTTGTTTTGAATGTTGGAACCATTCCAATTTGTCGGTACAGTTTGGCATGCCCCAAATGGAGCAGTTTGGGATGGTTCCACAATCACTAGATATCGGTCCTACTTTTCTAGTTTGTATTAGTTTCTGTTCTATTTCCTAGTCTAAAGGAAATCCATTTTAGCACTATCATCTATTGGCATTCATTTTTTTCATAGAGAAACTCTAGATTTCCAAATATTTTGATCCATACAACATTTGAACATACTACTATCTCAATAGTAATTTCTTCAAGTCTTTTTGCTTGTTGTAACCATAGGGCACACTAAAAGCATAACTTCATTAGTTCCACTTTGATTAGATGACTTTAGTTCTTCCAAAAATTTTTATAGTCAAAATATTATGCTATGCTGTGTTCTCCTAGCCATCGATGCTAAACATGACCTCATTATCAAATTAGATCCCACTAAATTACATTCTATTATTCAAATTTATCATAAAATCATTTTGATGTTTCACCTATTTGCACTATTATATGCAATATACATTATTATCCTTCCACATCGATATTCCCAATTAAATCAATTTTGACAATTGTATGGAGATAATGTTGCTTTGGTTGCATGAAAATAGACATGGAAGTTACATAATCATGTTAGTGATTGAAGTCCAGGTTTATGTACATAAGCAAGTCAAGTAACTCATGTAATTCAACATTATCACCCACTTTTAAGAAGTGATTTTAGCTGAAAAATTAGTACTCACTATGGGCAACTTGGAAGTGCCTATGCAAACTTTACAACTAGTCTTGACTTAGTTGGCAAGGATGATGGTAACTTTATGCGATTAACAATTTTTGACATAAATTCAATAGGATTTCTCATCCTTTGATTTAAAAGAAAGTTTGGTCATTCTAGCTATGGTAGGTTATAGTTGAGGATGCTAGTTTTATCTTATTTACAAACTCAATTCTGTCAGACAAAATAGCCAGCAGAAGTACTCAAAGTCGAGAAACTCAATGCATCTCTTCCCACACTCACATGTAGCCAACTGGATCTAGGGATAGTCATTTTTGTTTTCTAAAGTACCTTTTAGGCCTTGCAAGTTGCAAGTACTAATCTTTAATGTCATTTGTCTTAATATCTTACTTCAATGTACATTTATCTGTCGGCTAAATTAACTTTAAGTTATTAGCATTCATTTATTGTTGATGTTTACCTTTCTAGTATCAAGCTAAATTAGTTCTTCTGGATGATTTTCATTTTCTTTAAAAAAAATTCTTCTCACTCACTCCCATGCGTTCCCATAACCTCCTAGTTTGGCTAATACGTGCAGTTCCATCATGGTTACTGCTACATAGGTTATATGAGGATTGCATGTTATGCTGACTAATTCCAACCATACTTGGGTAACTTAAGAAGGGGAAATCAAGAGGCTGGAGATCCACTGAAATTCATGATACTGAATTTGATCTCTTAAAGAGGATTTTGCTATCCCTCACAGGGATGAATCTGAGGACTTCTTGCCCATTTAAATGATAAATCCCTCGCCCAAAAAGTCGATGTAAATTAGATACCTCAGTGTGCTATCTAGAACATGGAAAAGGGTTTGCGCAATGTTTTTCTAATAGTGTTTTTCATACTAAGATCTTACAAAATAAATCAGTCAACTGAAATCATATGTATTTATCTCTTTAATCAGTAAATCACCTGGTAGCAGTGCCATTTCTCTTCCTATGTTGCTCAAATTTCTCTGTATTTAATCCGAACTGAATGACATGCTTTAAGATTGTAATTTCATTATCTTCGATTAGATTCTTTGTTCAATGAAACTCACAAATTATCTTTCATCTTTCTTTAATTTCATAATTTTCTGTATAATTATATTATTTTTGTTCTTATTATTTTTTATTTGTCTCTCTAATCTCTGGTATTCCTCTCTCTTGTGCAATTTTCTCAAATTTTCATATAACATTATCGATGTCAAAACAGATATAGACCTCAATTAAAAATGAAAACAGTTAATATCAGGTTAAATTGCAATTCTTAAAAGAAAAATTAGGGTATGTAACCCATGAATTTGCCTCAGGTATTCTTCACACTTTGATAAGGTTGCATTATTACGCATGATGTTTGTTCCAGAAAATATGTAACGTGAATACTTTCCATCCATGTGAAGTTTTCCTGAAGCAAAGCAATCTGGTTTCATTCTTTGCCATAATTATTGATGCATGTAAATCTTCATTAGATAATTTAATGTTATGAATATGGCATATTTGTATCATGTGGACATCTTGTTGGTCGCTCCATGGCAAAAGCTAGTGAAGGCCCTGTAACCAGTCAACAAAACCATTTATGAAAAATGAAAGGAAAGAACCAGCCAAAACCCCCATAGTTTTACCAGAACTCAACAACTTTTTTCCAGCAACCAGCAGTGACATTTCAGCACTAGTGTAGTGGATATTGTTGGCCATGATCTCTCTGGTGAACAGATGGTCCTGATGGTGAAAATTAGCAGTATTGGAAATTATTGATGCTTGATCAATTTTCATCTATGGACTTCATAATCTTTTTATGTAAAACTTTGGAACATGGTTCTTTGCTTTCCATGATAAGTGCAACAATCCAATATCACAGTCCAAAACAGCAATTTATAAAATTAAAAAAAAAAAAGCCAAAACCCCATGTTTTATGTGAATAAAAATAAATGAAAATGCAATACCACAATATGGCATTATGGCTGACATGTTACCTATACTGAAGTATCTCTAACAGACCTTTTTTTCTTTCTACACAAATTATAACCAAACAATTTCCTGGAATGTTCTTTATATTTGTGTCTTTCCAGGTATATTTGTAACATTCTTGCCAGGTAGGACTTTCCAATTTCCTTTAAGAAATGTGGACAAAGAAAGCATTCTTTTTCAAACTTGAACTTACATGAGGGCTGATCACCGCAATTATCCACGGCGAATCCACTTATTGCATCTGTTTTTATTTATATGAGCAATATTATTAAAATCATGATAATTTGTCATGAACCCAAAAATTCTGTTTAGGATTGCATCAAATTTTGTTGGGAGAAAGGTTGAACATTGGGCCTTGATTGGATTGTGATGTGCATTTGGAAATGTCCAAATACATTCCCCTATCATATGCATTGTGTATGTTTAGTTAATTTAATATTACTTATGTTTTGTCCTGTTTGATATGCCTGGAAAATCTAAGTTTTGAGGTGCTAAGATGCTGTTTTCATGTTTCTATGATCTTATGATTGATTGGTGTGCCGTGACTTTTTGTCACATGATATAGGAACTAGTGGTACCTTTTCCAAAACAGTCGTTTTGATATTTTTCCTTCATTTTCTTTGGGCCAATAACTAAAACAACATGCTTATGACTTGGCAGATTATCAAGCTGCAGGAAGAGTTTTTCCTTCCAGGGGAGGTGATATTGGAACAGGGAAATGCAGTAGATCAGCTATATTTTGTCTGCCATGGTAAGCTGGTAAGCAAATGGCCAATCATCATGTCCTTTGTCTCCAATTTTCAATATGAAACAAAGTTTTTTTTTTTTCTTTTGTCCTGTGAATTATGGTGAGAGCACTGTCATGTGGGTTCAAAACCATAACCTCTTCCCTGAGCAACTGCCAAGGATATGGGTGCCAAACACCTGTTGAAGTCTGGTTGGCACAATGAAGGAAGAAATTAACTTCCATATCATAGTATATGATGTCTCAGACAAAAAGATGGATAATATATTCTTGCATTATTCAATGGCAATAAATTAGTTCTTTTTGGCACTGATATAATTTTCCCTTGCAATTTTGCTTTTTTCTGATTTATCTCTAGTCCATCTCATGGTTATTAGCAAAGCTTTTGGGTTATGAGTCCGTGACAAGTGGTATCAAAGTTAGGCTCATTGTGCATCACAACCTTAATTAGTCATGTGGGTCCTTCACTAAGGGATTCTAGGGTCAAGTAGGACCCGGCCCATAGGTGGACTCCCCCCTCTTGATTAGGAGCCAACCATGATGAGAGTATCACAACGTTGGGTGGTGGAGATCGTCATATTGGCTAATAAAGAGGATCCCACATGGGCTTACTTGCCTGACCTGGTCCTCCCAACGGCTTAAGCTTTTGGGTTGTGAGTCCATGACAAACTACAAATTTCCATTCTTTACTGTTACTACTTTTTCTGTGTTAATAAAAATTTGTATGATTTGTCAGTTATACCCTTTAGATTCCTTTACATGCATTATTTCCAGCAGCTACATTTAGGTCAACAATAAATATATGAGCTTTTTTAGTTTATCTGTTTATAGTTTTCATGTCTCTTTCCAAAAGTGGCACCAAAACCCCCCATCTTGAGCTGGTGAAGGAAAAGAGACTGTGAGTCTCTATGTAATTACACCATTTCTAGAGAATATTGTAACTTTCTTGGTGAGGACTTGTATTTCACTTTCAGATTAATGATGTTTGCATAAATTATATATAGTATCAAGCAATTATACAATTACACTAGGATATCCAAGTTCATCTGTAAGCAATTATGCATAATACACAAGCAATGCATCTATTACTTCAGATCAGAACAGTTTCTTTGTGCAGGAAGGAGTAGGAATTGGTGAAGATGGATTGAAAGATCAACCTTTAGAACTGGAGCCCAACAGTTCCTTTGGAGAAATTGCGATTCTGTGCAACATTCCTCAGCCTTACACTGTTCGTGTTTGTGAATTGTGTAGACTTTTGCGAATTGATAAACAACTCTTCACAAATATTCTACAAATTTACTTTGTTGATGGTCGGAAAATTTTGAGCAACCTTCTAGAGGTAATTTCATTTTTGGAACTTATGTAACATGCCGAGTCTTTCCTGCATAGCTTCTAATATCCTTCACTAATACTGGTAGCCTTTAGCCAAATGTTAGAGGCATTGATTTCAATCCTCATAACTGCAGAAATATCTGCTTCTGTAAGATTTTAAATGTTCACTGTTTTGTGAAATTCTTATTAACCTACATCTTTTCCTCAAAATTTCAGGGTAATGATTCCATTCGAATTAAGCAACTGGAAGGTGATATTATATTCCATATCGGCAAGCAAGAAGCCGAGCTTGCTTTAAGAGTAAACAATGCTGCTTTCTATGGAGATCTCGATCACCTTAAAGGTTTGATCCAAGCAGGAGCAGATCCTAATAAGACTGATTATGATGGACGCTCACCTTTGGTATGGACCTGTTGAAACAATTTTACATATCTTAAGTTTGGTTTGGAGTCAGCAGTAAAAGCACATTTGAATCTAATTAGGCTGTATGTGTGCAAAATGTTAATTATTTGGCACCTTTTCTTTTGCTTATATATTAGACCTAATGACCATGTCTTTGTCCTGGTTAACTTAACATATATTTCTTATAACATGATATAAAGAGCTATACCAGAGATGCAAATCCATAGAGGTGACAAGCATCTGCATGATATGTGCATCACATACCCCAATTCTCATATGTAGGCCAATGTTAAATGTCTAGCGAGCCTGTGCAGATTAATATGATCTGTGTACTTAAAGCACTTCCAATTTCATGTGCATCTATATCCAGCTTTCGTCTTTCTATAGATGTTATGTAAAAGGCTGCAGTGCTGGTCCATGCAGCAGCTGTGCTGGTGCTGGTATGGGGAATGCGTGTCTCTTGTTGTGCCCTGTGTATCGACCCCACTGGTTAGGCATTTCAGCCAGTGGGTATGCTGTGGTGGCTGCTGTCTCGCATGCTCCATGCCAGTGGAACTCATGTCCTTAGTTATATGTTAAGCAAGCATTACAGGTAGACATCTTTATAGTCATTGATTGAATGTCTTGTGCAATACCGTGTATGGTTGTTTTTGCTAGAATTACTACATTGATTTGTCTTAACAAAAATAACCCTTTTATGTTATGAATCTGGAAGCATGTTATGTTGAACTCATACCTTTATGAAGCTTGTCAGCCTAATTGATTGTTCTTATCAGCATCTCGCAGCAGCAAATGGGTATGAAGATATCACTCTATTTCTCATTCAAGAAGGCGTGGACATTAACCTTTCTGGTACCCTTGTTGGACTCCTTTTTATTTCATATTTAAGTGGATTTAAACATCACAATATCCTCTCTTTATTAGATACATTTATACACACTCATACAAATCCATGTCAATCAGACAATTTCGGAAATACACCCTTGTTTGAGGCAATCAAGGTTGGAAACGATCAAGTGGCTTCTTTACTCTTTAGTAGGGGTGCACAATTAAATCTTAAAGACGCTGGTAGCCACCTTTGTTCAGCTGCTGCAAATGGGGATTCAGATTTTATTAAAAGAGCTTTATCTTATGGTGTTGATCCGAACTCAAAAGACTATGATCACCGCACAGCACTTCATATAGCTGCTTCTGAGGGATTATATTTTATAGCCAAGTTACTTTTAGAGGCTGGGGCAAGTGTTTTTGCTATGGACAGGTATGATTTAAATATTTGATTTCTATGCCTTTAATTTATTTTTACCATCATTGTTTGGACTACTCTATTGTCTATTTAACTAGGAATTAAGATTCTCAGAATCAGGGATGTCATATATTTCTGCTTTTTTTAAAAGAAGATATATCTCTTATAATCAACACTTGCAGTAGTTTACCATTTTAGTGCTCTGAAATTATTCTAAATTGATGGATCTAAAATCAGTTTCGTTTGATAGAATATTGCACTTTAACACTACAGTTGTGGTCACACGTCATGCTAATTCTTGTATGAACATGCGGCTATTATACTAGCTGCTCTCAAATCTTAATATTGACATGATTTTCCAAAGTTGTCTTTGATATGGTTTCTCTTATAAGTTCCTATGAAGCCACATGGAGTACAGCTGATTGATAATTATACGACGTACAAATATCTGATTCTACATGTAGTCAACATAATAGAAAATGGACTCTATACTTTGAAGTTAGTAACAGCAAAGGAATGATAAAGAGAGTTATTGGAAAGACCAAGGTTTTTAAGTACATATACATATTGCTGGTAGAGGGCACGCATTGTACGAGTGCTATGTTGACTCGAATAGTGTATTATGTGTTAGTTAGGGAGTGTTCTGTACTATACTAACCCATATTGGTATGGTACTACTGGGGGGCTGGTTCCTAGAACTAAAACATTGACCATCATATAGTAAACTCTAGATATCAATTTAGGAAGACTTTTAAAGTTATTAGATCCTTGTGTTGCAATATGTTTTTTAGCAATTAATTTATAACATGATACGTGGCAATAAAATAACAAGAAGCATATGTAACAAGATTAGCTCATCTATTTCAGTGTCTTCAGGGATCCTATTTCATTGTAGGTTCCCTTCAGAATCTCTCGAGATCGAGTTTTCTTTAAATCCCTTTGCACTGATTTCAGTTTTGACATCCTTATTCCTTTCTCTTTGTTTATGACCATACTATCTAAGTCCAATAACACCTTAGAATTAGGCTTTAAGGCCTGTATTCCTGATGACAAAAACATCTAGTAGAGGGTCTCCTTTACTTTGTCCTCTACTAGCATTGCCACTTAATCCTCTCTAATGGCTCTTATTGCTAAAACTAGGGTCTGCAAGAAAGTGTTTTTTCACCCTTCATTCTACATATTCCTATTATTTTTATCTAATTCTATCCTTTATATTTATGTCTAGCATTGGAAACATCATCTTGAATTTTGATCTGCATTGTTGAATTACTACAACTTTAGTAAATGTGCTTGTTTTGCTTCAGATAGGTTTAAAAGCATTCCACGCATGTGAGATATGGATAAATTGCTCTCAAATGGTGATATTATTTGCTTTTCTTTTATATAATATTATTTTTTACTCCATTCTTCTATTTTGAGTTATCGTCATCTTTCAATTATTTATATTCATTCCAAAACTACAACTTTCTCCTTTGCTGTACCAACCTCGAGCCTTCATCATGTATTCTTATTCATTATATTGAAAGACAGTATTTTGAGTTGTTACCAGCAAGTAGAATATTGAACTATTGTCACATTAGCCAAGTGGTAAACTGTTCAATGTTATTAATATCACTGCTTTCCTCTTTTCAATATAGAATTGAACCTCTTGTATGGTTGTTTATCACCATGTAGATCCAAACCCAACTTGACGTATAGAACAGGTTTAATATTTGAGCCCAACCTAGCCCCACAGATCTCAAGAACAGGTTGGGTTGTGTCTAAATGTAGGGTTGGGTTGGATCATGGGCCAATTTGACATATTTGCAGTAGTTCGTTTGATCCATGGAGACTTCTCTACTTCATGCTCGAAGCTGAAAAGCATTCGGACTCAATTTCTAATTGCACCAAAATGATAAGTAGTGCATGATAAATTATACTATATTAGCCACTTTCACCAACTATAGATTTCCCAGTTTTAACATTAGGCTGTATGTGCTAAATTTTCACTTTTTAAAAACATTTCATTGGAACTTAGATAAATAAGTTTAGAAGATCCAGAAGGGAATGACCATTTTGCTGCATGTGTTCATTAAAATGATATTGATAAACTGAGATGCATATCAAAACAATTAATTAGCATCAATAATGCTGAAAATATTTTGTAAATTCATAATTCAATGGGATAATGACCGGATCATTTGAGTTAACTTGAGAATCATTTGATCAAAAATATTTTTTAAATGATAAAAATATAGTTCTTGTATAAAATTCATGTATAATTAAATGAACTGATGTAAGATCATTTCAAGGCTTGAAACATAATCATGTGGATTCAATCTTGTTAGTAGACAAGCTCATATTATAACTCAGGCAAGGCAACTCCATATACTGTAATTAACCCAATTAATGGAGTTGGTACTGTTGATTCATTTACAGTTAAAATTTCAAAAAAATAGAAAAGAGATTCCCTCACAAAATCAAGGGTTTAGCTCTTTTGGATAAATTGGAGCTTTTCATTTTATAAATGAGTTACTGCATTCATTTTAGATTTTCCTGGTGTAAAGCATTCAATTTAGTTTGCATAATAATTAGGTTGTTGAGGGATAAGGCTTATTTGGCTCCCCGTGTATTTTGTTCTTTGTGATATAATACAACATCCCACCCTTTGTGAAGGTTCTCTTTTCAAAGGAAAAAAAAGGACACCAGACTATGTGCAAGTCTTTGAACTCGTGTGAAATCATGTTTATAGAAAAATTTGTGACCTCTGATCTGGTCACAATAAATGCGAAATTAAAAGCTGGCCATTAATTGAGATATGCTGATGGTTCTGGTTCTCAGTACAGGTTTGAGCATTAGTTAGGGAGATTCTCTTTCACAGAAAACAATTCATTCAATTTTTTGCATTAGTTAGGGTGATTCCCTTTCATACAAAACAATTCATTCAATTTTTTCTGGTACAATTGACCTTGTACATAAATTTGTCCTATCAAATGAGCTGCTAATACTGCAGATGGGGAGCTACACCATTGGATGAAGGACGAAAGTGTGGAAACCGATCCTTGATGCTGCTGTTAGAAGGTGCAAAGTCTGATGAGCTCTCCAAGTTTCCTGAACGTGCTCGGGAAGTTCAAGGTAGCTGCATTCTTTTGTTATTATAATTACAGTGCTATTGGTGCTGAAAGATTTAGTTTCATCCTAGAATTGTTGATTCTGCTTTACTTTTAGTCAAGCAAATGAATGTCCTGCCATATGACTTGTGAGTCTTTATGAAACCGGGACTCTAAGAAAGATAGCTCGAACAAGAAAAGATTGGTTTTCAAAATACTCTGTGGACCCTATATTTGAAGAGTTGATACGACCAGAAAACACATGCCTTTTTAATTCGGAAAAAAAAAAAAAGGACCATCTAACTCAAGCCAGAAAACGAGCTTCACTCTAGTGCAAAAAGCTGTATGTCTCACATCAACATAAGAAAATATCTCTTGCCTTGGCTTATTGATACGCTTGTTTAACTCAGGCTTTCCTTTCAACAAAATCCACCAAGTTCACTTTGTAAAATCTGGTAAGGATCTTCCCCTCCCTGTCAAAGACAACAAATTAATGGAAAAAACTTTTTACTCATGACCTTTGGTACTCCATGGCAACATTCGGATCACCTATGGTCCTGAACCTTCTTAAAGTACTCTTACATGTATCACTTCAGTATTAGCATTTGGTTTTGGTGTAGGATATTGTAACCAGCATCCTGAAGATAAACAAAATGATCCTTCGTTTACAAAATATCGATAATATAAATCAGGAACCTTTACTTTTTGAATCTCTTAGATACCTTGATTTGTCCTTTCCTTTTTTTCTACTGATTACTTCTTGCAATGCAGATAAAATGCATCCAAGGAGGTGCACAGTGTTTCCTTTTCACCCATGGGATCCGAAAGAAGCAAGAAGAAGAGAGGGAGTCGTGCTATGGATCCCATGCACCGTAGAGAAGCTCATTAGATCCGCTAGAGAGCAGCTAAAGTCTTCAGGTTCACGCATACTATCAGAAGATGGGGGGAGGATTCTTGATGTAGATATGATATCTGATGGCCAGAAATTATATCTAGTTGCAGATCAAGAAACAATTGCGCATAACAACCATCATGCTTGAACTGGATGTAAACACACTATTTTGTAACTAGTTGTTACCATTTGTTCATGGCTTTCCCCCTTCTTTTAAATGTTGCGTGCCCATAGTAGACTTGATACGGTGAGGACATATAATCAAAGTGTTCGACATTTGATACATTCCCACGATACTAGGGAGGCCTCTTTAAATTGTAATCAAAACTGTGGCCTGTCGAGGCAAACCGTGGTTTTAGGCCAGGAAACGGTCACGTCCATTTAGTTCTGTAAATTGGTCTCTTCTTTGAATCTTTAGTGTCTTCGAAGCTTTTGAACTTGATCTAGTCTATATAAAGTGCTGCTTCATTATACCATCAGAAATCAAAGCAAAAAGTTATTAATATTACAAACAATGAACAAGATGAAACGATGAACTGGAATGGAACGAGCTCGCTGCAGCTTCTGGAAAGCGTCTAAGTTGCCATCCAGCACTAGGAATGTGCCTCAAAATTTTCCTTGGCTTGGGACAAAATGTAATTAAGAAATATATTGGAGGGACGGTATCTTCTATTGCACAAAGATGAAGCTTGCTATTATTTTGGTAGTATTATTACCCAAAACATTAGATAATTTTATCTAGCAATCCAAACAGGCAGGAAAGGCTGATAGCGAGCACCTAATCTCATGGTGGTAGGGCCTCATTTATCAACTTTCAGACAGTAATTTCAAATATAGCTTTGGAACGGTCAAAACTACGAGCAGAAGAAAGATATTTAATCAACGCAAACCTATTTGTGATCTACTATGTATTGATCACAATATAAACAATGGAAAAATGGATTCCTGAAGCATATCTGCAAGAGCATTTGCCTGTTGCTGAACTTCTCGACAGGATGGATGCATAAAGAAGAAGTTTTTCGTCGGCCTTCTTCGGAACCATATAAAGTTCCCTTCCTCTTGTAACCTTGGCAATTATCCAAGCATTATTTTTGGCTCTAATACACACTTCAAAATTCGCGCCTGACTTCTCTAAATGAAGCTCTTCTCTTAGCTTATTAAGGGCAAGCAGGTAGTCTTGCAAAGCAAGATGCGCCGAAAGAAACCTATTAAAGCGCACATAACTGAATTTGTATACGGTGCCTTTTGGTTACTGTGATGATGAGCTCTCTTTGCAGGATAAGAATTTCTTTGTTATTTTAGTTCTTCAAAGTAGTATTAAATTTGCAGCGCTATAAGATATCTTGTTTTCCTTTTGACTTTTGCAGCATGCTCAAATGGCCACAATTTCCTGAATTTTACACAAAAATTCGTTGTCATGGTTTCCTGTTCCTTAGATAAGGACATTTCCAGATGTTTTTGCAGAATTGTCAATGTTTAGAGAATCAATAGGCGAAGCTTTTCAAAAAATAAGGGCTTTCTATAATTTAATGAAGATTACAAACAGTAACTACCATTGCCACGTGTTAAAAAAAAAAAAAAAAAAGGACTTATTTTTAAACAAGGTTTGCATCGTCGGCTCTAAATCCCGTATTGATTCCCAATCAATAGACCGGTACTAAGTATCTTTACGTACACACTGTGGTACTATCCCTGGTTTTGACACCGTATCGGTAGATGGTATGGTCTAATACGATGAACCATGATTTCAAGAGAAAAACTATATGTTTTAACAATCTCCATTACAAGATATAATTAACGAGCATGAATTTAGTATGAACTTATGACTTTGTCCGAAACTCTTAAATAAACCTTAGTTTCAGATTATCGCTTGGCATATTTCGATTGCTTGGAAAGCATGCTTTGGAAATGTGGAGATGAAGAACTAGACATTTAGAACCATACAGGAAAGCAATTTAGTATGTGCAGCAATTACTATTACATTCCAAAACAGCACTCATCAATCGGTAGATATTCTAATACGACTTTACTCTTTCTTACTAATTTTCTAATATAATGATATTTTCTTGAAATATATTTAGATAGACTTGTGAATCTCTTGCTCTTTGCTAAGTGAATAGCTGTCTTGTTGTAGCAATACATCGTTACTGGTTGCATCGGTCCCCTCTGTAAATGGAATATATCTCAGAAATTGCTTCACTCAAATTAAATCTTCACTTGCTGGTGAAATAGTCACATATTTTGATGCACATTGCGATGCATGTTTGATTTTTGAATGATCAAGCAACAAGTCCACCAAGTATGAATAAACAATCTCCAGTGAAGTTAGAATCTATCTTACCAGAAGACCGATCTATATCACTATAATAGTTTAAAGTAGATCCAATGTTGGGAAAATGTATCTAAGATACCTTAAAACTCCATCAAATTCTTTTCAATGCTCATAATTAGCATTTTGAGTAAATCTACTTGCCAATTGCAAATGCAATATATGGTCCAGTACAATTTATTAGATGTGTCAAACTTCCAATGATTTTTATATATTCAGATTATGCCACTAGTTCACCTTTATATGATACTAAAGTATGATGAGGATCCAAAGGAGCACTATTAGACTTGCAATCAAAATGATTAAATTTTCTCAACATAATGTGTTTGAGATAAAATTATTTTACCATCACACCAAATTATTTTAATACCTAAAATTACATAATATGTCCTAAATATTTAACTTCAAATGCTAGGGAAATATATTCCATCATCTCATTTATAGATTTGATGTTCGAAGGAAGGTTGGGGGGGGGGGGGGGGGGGGGGGGGGGGGGGGGGGGGGGGGGGGGGGGGGGGGGGGGGGGATTGATTTTTTCAAAATTTAAACAAACTATGTGCTGTTTTTGAAACTAGCGAAGTGTTGAGGTATGTTGAAATATAATAAGGCTAAGTATGCAGAAATATAAATGCAATGTAAAGTAAGAAACAAGAATAATCACAAACACAAAAAAATTTATAGCGGTTTGGTGCCCTTTGCATCTACATCCACTCCCCAATGTTCATTTAAAAATTTCACTATAATCTGTCCAATATTATAATTGGATAATTTTTTAAGGCTCACTATCTAAAATCTAGTTGGTTTTATATCGGTTCACCAACCACAACCAATTTTTCAGTCAATCCTTGACTTACAATCCAATTCTTAAACTTGGATAAGCCTTTCCCTTAGTTTCAAAATCCTATTAAAGCTAGATACAATGAACACAAAAAAGAAAACAAGAATTAAAGCACAAAGCTCCTCTAATGAGCAAGAGTGTCGATAAAGCTTGAGAATCTTCTTTGATGAAAGCTTTTGAGCAGGTGAGCTTGTCTTCTGTTGAAGGAAATCTCTTGATTTTATGTTTCAAGAAGTTGAAAATGGAATGTTCTCTTTTCAATGCTTTTTGCCCTTTTGTCACTTCACTTTTGATTGCTCTCAATGATTGATTTATCAAGTCACTTCTTCTAGATATTTTGTAGCTCTTTTCCCTCGTTTGGTAGGCTGGAAAAAGGTTTTTAACCATTGAGGAGCTAAAACTAGCCGTTTGGAAGCAATCTACATAGTTCTGAATATTTTACAGAAAACTAGCCGTTAGAGCTCGAGTCGACTCATCGATTTCCTCAACTCGACTCGACGGTCCTGTCCCAAAAATTATACTCTCTATATTTCTCTAAGACCTCGATTCAAGGAACTCGAGTCGACTCGACCTTCTGCTCGATCCGATACATTTTTCTGCTTTGAAAAATTATTTTTTTGCCACCGTTTGCTCGAGTCGACTCGAGCTCAATCATGAGTCGACTCAAGAGCGTATCAGCTGAAATTTTTACGTGTTAGACTTCTTTTTCTTTCTATTTCAGCTTGAGCTGAATAACTATCTTCAAGGGTCGACTCAAAGGTTTTTATACTAAAAATTTTACTTTGTCCAATTGAATTTGTTTTCAATTTTGGTCTTGAAATACCTTCTTTAAATCTTGCTTTGGGTGTGTCTCATACTTCAAAAACTTTCTTCTCCCTATTGATTTTCAAATGTACTTCAAGGGATTTTTCTTTTGATACTCTATAATTCATCTTGAAATATGATCTCAAATAATTTATTAGTCCAAATATATACTCAAATATTTTGTTACTCATCAAAATTAATTCTTGAGGTTAACAATCTCTTTCTTTTTTATGATGACAAAGCTTTGAGTATATGAGCAAGACATATATAAAATGACTGTATTGGAGATGAAGGTACAGCCTTTTTATAGTTTTATATTTAGCTCCCTCTTAGTTCATGCTTATGTCTTTAATGTATGTTATCAATTTAAATTTGAGTCTGCTACATGTGCTTGCTTGAATGATGAATTGCCAACATTTATCAGCATATATGCCAAGCATGAATATCAAACAGCATGTTTCACATGTGTCAAACTTATATTCAGTACATAGGTTGTGTATCAAGGCACAAGCTCATAATGCTTACTATTTTTGATATTGCTTACAATGCCTATGCTAACTCTATCACTTCCTTCATCATTGGTATTCAATGTTAATAAGTATATATTCAGCATGTACATCACAATATGCTTATGTAAATTAAAATGTCTAATATGCTCAAACTCCAAAAACTGCATATCATATATGCTCATATACATCTTACTCCTCCTTTTTGTCATTAGTCCAAAAGGGTGACTCATAGATAAACATCACATAAGAGCATATCAAGAGAAGGGAATAATATAAAGATAAGTGATTATGTATGACTTTCATTATATTTACAAAATGAATGTGTTGGACCAATATTGATCACAACATACCATGATACAATGACATAATATGTCCAAGCCAAGATTAAGTTAAGCAACTATAAATAAGTATTCAAAAAGCACTTAACATAAAGACAAGTACAACCATATACTTCTAATACATAGATAAGCCTAAATATATAAATCTAAACCATCAAGTGGCTAGACATCGGCTTTCTATGATCCTACTCCTCATTTGAAGGGATCTCTAGTGTCTTGGATGATGAGGCTCGAGATGAGGATAGTCTAGCTCTTCTACTCCTAATCCTAGCTAATGGGCCAGCCATCTGTGAAGGATTAGTCCCCACACCAGTACAAATATAGACTCTGAGTGGTGGTCTATTCTCACCGGTAGATATCTGAGTAGACTGAACAGGAGACATGGGTGGAGGACGAGGCATGGCTATCCTGGTGGCTGCATCTGCTGCTGCTACTGATATCGCACCAAGAATAAGTCTTTCAATTTTTTCAATCAGACTGTCCAAGGCTCCAAGTACTGAAATGATATCCTACTGCTGTATCTGACTTAGTCCACTAATAGCTGCCATCATCTTAATCCCACCTGACTCAACTCTCCTCCTAAGTCGAGCAATCTCCTTAATAATGCTGAAGAGGTCAGTAGATATGTTATGTGTCTGCTCCCTCTGCTCTAGGATAGTGAGCCTTAAAAAAATAGATCTCATCTTTATTTTCACACTCTCTACTTTCTCAGATAAAGCCTGTATATCTCTACTGACTCTAGTAGAAATCATATATACCAATTTTTTCATAGATGCAAAGTTAGTAGCTGGTGGCTGAGGGAAGGTGCCTACAGGTGGAGCTCGAGAAGTCACTAGTGTACTAGGATTAAGTGCAGCTCTAGGTGTAGTAGGAGTAGAGGGCTCTCCTATCTCCTTCACTCTCGGTTCTCTCCTCTCTTGATCAAAGATGTTCTTAACCCATCTTCCTACTTCTATATGGTACTACATTCTGGTCAAGGCTCTCATATCATAAACATCAAAGTGGGATAGTCTTTTGCATCCTTCATTTTTCAATGACACTCCTGCTGTCTCAAATACTCGGGTTAAAGTCATACCATAAGGCAAATATACTTTGTTCCTAGCAGCTGCCTCTCTAATCTAATGCATCATAGTACCAGGTAGATGAACAATATGATACATCATGCACAATTTCCTCTCAGAAACAAAGTCATGTCTTTTTAGTTTTGGAATAAAAATCCTACCAATAATGTGATGTAACACTCTCATTTCTACTGATAGGGTAGGTGCTAAGACATCTCCTACTATATCATCTTTTTTCACTCCCAGCTTTTTTGTCTGACAATCTATTAGGTATGAATCCATCTTTTATAATTCCAAAAATCTATGCTAAGCTTTTCTGCGAAACCTCAAGTTGAACTCTTTTCACAGTTGATACAATATCAGATCCATCTCTTTTAAGATTTTCATAGAATTTCCTAACTAGTTTAGGGTACATAGAAATTTTCATTTTACAAAAATCCTTCCATCCCATTTTTTCAATCCAACTCCCAATAGAAAAACTGTAACTTTCAAAGAAATCAAAATCAATCCTTCTCCCCATGGCTATTACCCTAGGGGCCATTCGATCTATGGGAGAGGGCCGTGGAGGAGGGGAGCCCAAAATATCTTGATCCGATTTGGGTTCTTCTTAAATGGGTTGCTTAGGTGGTTAAGGTGGTTCAAAGGCTCGAGATGCTGCTCGTTCCATCCGAGCTTTTCTTTTTCTTTCCTATTCCTCGGCATTTCAGGTTGAACAAATTTTCTGCACACCTTGCTTCTCCTGCACCATTTTGATTCCCATCGAACCTTAATCGAACAAACCTAGGGAGATGGAGGGCAAAGATTCAAGCAGACACTGTTTGAGAAAGTTTTGGGGGAAGAGGAACCCTCTGCTCACTATTCTTGAGCAGACCTAGGGCATCGCAAATAGTCACAAGTTCGTTTTAAGCACTTGTGGCCTCAACCCTCAAGTTGACTCGTATTTTTCAACGAGTTGCTCGAGTCGACTCAAGCATGAGTTTTAAAACTTTCATACTTTTAGTGAAATTTCAGTGCACAAACAATATTAAGAGATTTCTTATGATGTTGATCATTGATTTTGTTTATACAACTAACTTTTAAGTTTGATTTAACTTGCTTTGAGTTATAAAGACAAACCTTATTCTGATTGGTAGCACAAACCTAATTTTTTTCTAATGATGCTAAACCTTTCTTCACTAAGGGGTTTTGTGAATATATCAGCTAATTATTTATCAGTATAGACAAATTCAAGTATTATATCATTTTTTTTATATATAGTCTCTTATGAAATGATACCTTACTTTAATGTGTTTGGATCTTGAGTGTTGAATTAGATTTTTGGTTAAATTGATTGCACTGTGTTATCACATCTTATTAGAATCTTATAAAATTTGAATCCAAAATCTTCAAGTTATTGTTTGATCCACATGATTTGAGTACAACAACTCTCCATAGTAATATATTCAGCCTCGACCATAGATAGTGCTATTGAATTTTGTTTCTTATTAAATGATGAATTTAAATTAATTTTTATGAATTGACATGTGCACTACTACAAAAAAGGGCTACAGCAGTGGTTCATAACCGCTGCCATAGCCCAAAAAATTACTGTCATAGACTATGAAAGTGGTTTTCTAACCGCTGTCACTGTGACCGTCGCCATAGCTCTATGACAACGATTGTTTGAACTACCGCCATAGATAGCCTATTACAGTGATTTATAAACTACTGCAACAGATCGACCTATAGCAGCAGTTACGTAACCGCTGCTATAGGTTATCTATAGCAATGGTTATATAACCGCTGCCATAGGTAATCTATAACAGCAGTTTCTTAACCGCTGCCATAGGTCTGATGCAGCGGTTGGCATCGTTAGCACTATGGACCTATGACAGCGATTGGTACGGATATGACAGCGATTATAAAACCACTATCGTAGATCTTTTTATAATTAAAAAATTAAAATTTTTATTTTTTTATATATTTTATCTGATAAATATAGATATATAATATAAAAAAATATAATAAATATAAAAATTATTCTGAAATATTAAAATTTTATTATTAAATAAAATTTATTATAATATTTTTTTAAAAAAATAAAATACATCAAAAGTTTTCTAAATTTACATCATCAGAGTTGGAGCCGGAGCTAGAGCTAGAGCTGAAGTTGAAATGCGGACCAATATATCTTCGAAGCCCATGACTCCAAAATATTCGTTGAGGTGGATGGAGTATGCTCCAACTTTTTCTCGAATGCTGAACTGTGCGTAATCCATCGAGGGGCAAGGGTGAAAGGTAGGTGGTATTTTAGTGCCATCGTGACCTACAACGTTAATAAACATTAATCAATATAACATGTTGAACAATAAGATTAGTATATCATCAATAAATAGTCTCTAATATTTATACCAGATGGGGGTTCTCTTAGTGGCTGACACGGCCAGCTTACCGATACGGCATGGTCTATCGATATGGCACACATTTTTCTTAAGCTTCCAAAGATCAAAAGAAAGAGATCTCTTTGACCAAAATAAGAAAAAAATAAAAAAAAAATTAAATAAAAATCAATAATTAGACTCTAATAATTTATACCAGAATATTGAAGTCATCGTCTAGTGGCATCTACAATATGGACATCACCATCGCTCCTGACAAATGTGTTTGGGACCTTGATAGTACCAGATAAGTTTTGTCCTAGAGGAGCGCTTTGCATGCATGGTCCAACATCGTCATCAACTTTGATATCATCAAAAATATGCCTAGGCACCATCCTCACAACAACACCCCATTGAGGCTCCAAGGAATCACTAACGTAGAAGACTTGACTAGCTTGGGAGGTAAGTATATATAGTTCTTTAGTGTGGAGATGGCGTTGCATGTTAACAAGAGTATAACCACACTCATCAGTCTTCATCCTAGATTGTGATAAGATGTCAAACCAATCGTACTTCATCAATACGATCCTCCCTTTAGAATAATAGTCCAAGATAACTATCTTCTCCACCACGCCATAATAGTTCAAATCCTCCGTACGAGGCTGTGAATCCCTCGAGCTAGCATAACATCCAGTGGTGGAGCTTAACATGATGCCACTATTTTGTGTTGCCATATTTACGGACCTACTGTGAATATTAAACCTGTAGCCATTAATGATAAACTATTTATACTCACGCACGGTACGATTAGGACCCATTGAAAGGGCATGCACTTCAGGGCTCACATCACTGAGCGGCAATCTCCATACCTAATTAAGAAGATGACACCTAATTAGTAAACATATTTCAATAAGTTATACCAAGCAAGAATATATAATCGCTTACATGATCTTTGAACCATTCAGAAAATTCGTTGTTATGCATTTTCTCTTTCTTCCGCATACTTAGAGTGTCATATTTGACTCTTATGATCTCCTTGTGTTTGCTGCATGCACAAAGAATAAATTTAGGTATAATTAGATATTTTTTTTAATTATTATGAAATAAATAATGCTGAGTAACTCACCTTATATACGGCTCAATGATATCATAGTTGAAGAGTACGTAGCGGTGTGCCTTATTTCTTTCCTCAATACTCAAATTAGTGAGGCGGTATGAAGTAAAAAGTCCACCTGACTATGGAATGAACTCAAATACAGGCTCAATTGGCTCATACTGATCATCCTGATTTCTTATTGGCTGATTACAATGTGTCTCGAGCTTGTTTAAATATATGGTACAAAAATTCATACACTCTTGACCCAAATAATCTTCTGCTATAGATCCCTTCGGGCGATTCATATTTCTTACATAAGATTTTAGAGTTTGAATATTTCTCTCAGTAGGATACATCCATCGGCAGAACACTGGGCCTTCATGAAGAAAAAATCTAATTTTTTGGGTCAGATTCGTTCAGATCTGATCGGATCAAGAGAGATATTTCAAAAATTTTTCTCTTAAATTCAGATCGGATCTAATACTTTTCAGATCTGATATTATTGATCTAATAAAAAAAATAAAGAATAAATTAAATCTAAGTTAATTTTATCTTATAGCAGATAATCAGATTATCCTATGATGATCCTGATGTCTTCTTGAGGTTCTGGATCTAGCCATGCAAGTGCCTGACCTCTATCAATATCCACTCGGATAGAATCTAGAGATCTTCTTCTTTTTTATTATTTTTTTAAATATCAGATCTAAATCTAATTTGGAAGATCTTCAAAATTTTTTTTGAAGATCGGATGTCGTCTCTCATAGCAGTGCTACCTTCTTTCTTTTTCGTCGCCTTTCTCTTGCTTCGATCGCACCAAACTGAAGTCCAAAAATTTTTGGGCATGAAGAGGAGAGAGAGGACCTGAAGATGGCATGGAGGAGGGAGAGGAGCAGTCTTGTGGCATGGGCAATGGTTAAGGGATCTGAATCCTAGGCGCAAACAGGATTTATATAGACCCTGCTACGCCATGTAGTGCCACATTATCTTGACCAATCACGACCTTTTGTGCAATCATATCTAAATCTGATTGATGGGATGACATCATCCGATCCAATCAGATGAGAGCTCCTCTGAATCATCCTTAGATGGCGCCAAGACTGGTCAAACAAGTCTTTTTGGCGCCACCCACTTTGATTCCACGAAGCAACTGGAGTCCCATTTGTATGGGACTCCAGATGCCATATCCATGGGTGCACGCCTCCCTAGGTGTGCACCCTTTATCCACCTACTTTTTATCAAGTTAACTATCCAAAAAAATTTTCTTATAGGTGGATGACACATGGCAGATGTCTAAGTGTCAAAGGTCAACATTTGATCAAATGTCCAAAGACAGAATTTAGTAGATGATGGCAAATGATAGGTGTTGTCTCAAATTTATCTTATAAATTAAGACAATCATTTTCTGACTTGGACAAGTTTCAGTCAGACCAAGTGAAGATTCCTAAGTGAATTCAAACATATTTGGCTCAATCGAGACAACTTTTAATGATAATTAAAAGAGAACATTAGGCTTAATCGTCTACTAGCATGATTTTCTTGAACCTAATTGAATCTAATTCAAATCAATTAAACTAGATTAGTCTAATTGATAATATTCAAATTCAAACCCTTATTTGTGTGATCCAATTAGGTTTGGTTCTGTATGGTAATGAGATATATCACGATCTTTATCATCAACATCATCAAAATACCTTCCGATGGATCAGAACTTTTCTGACTTAGACAATTAGTATGATTGATCATCTAAATCATTCTAATTGCTCTCAAAATCCATCAGTGACACCTAGCAGCATATGGTGGCAATCCATCAAAACTAAAAATGAACCTCTTGATGTAGTTATCCATGCGATTAAGTTCTTCTATCTTGAGCTCTGATCGGATTAGGGTTAAGGTGAACTCATCAAACCGTAATATCCATCATACGATTAATCATTCGATTCAAGTTCAATGTGAAAATTTTAATAGAAACTCTTTCTATTATTTCACTCTACCATGGCCATGGGCTTATGGACTTGATTCTCATGATCATTATAGGGCTACTCCTCATCTACCGAGGTAGATAGATTTCCTTTTGGTGCAATCTAATTTCTACAATGAACATGCTATAACCAATATACACCTTAGAATTTTGAATGGCTAGGAGATCGAGTCATGGTGCAGTCAAACTATAACACCCTCAAGGTGAACTGCCAATGCACCTCAGGTCAAAAAATCAGACACACGACTGCAGCTTCGAGCCAATTATTGATGAGAAGGTAGACTTTCTAATGACTGCTCGAGGTGTTCACGCTCAGTGCCCTCATTCTCTAACGAGTACCTATACTCTCGCTCTGGTGCCTTTACACCATAGACTCAAGACTCATCTACTATAAAGAAGCGATTATACACCAACCTTCTGGATCAATCACCATTCTCATGATGATCCTACGGTTGGAAGCATTTTATGAGTTAATAATGAAAATTCATGTCTTAAATTTTCAACTCATGAAAATATGAACTATCATTATCATTAACTCAAAGGATATATCACAGACACTTTCAAATACACATTATGATAGAAAATAATCCATTTTATTATTTATAGTCTAAATTATAATTTTGCCCTTAGAAGTGTATAAGAAGTGTCGGCCAATTCTGGCTTCTAGGGCACACATATCTAACAAACTTCTACTTGACCTAAAGCTAATTGGCTACAAATCTAAGTTTCATCTTCTCAAGATGAGCTTCGATCTTCTGTTGGTCCAATGACTTTGTAAGTGGGTCTACCGCATTATCTGCAGAGTCGACTCTCTTGATCTTGACGTATCCTTTTTCGAGATAATCGCAGATGAGGTGGTATTGCCGCTCGATGTGTTTGGATTTTTGGTGAGACCTCGACTTCTTAGCAAGAGATATGGTGCCATTATTATCGTAGTACAGAAGAATGGCATCTAATAGCATCACTCCGATCTCTATGGTAAACTTCTTGTACCAAAATGCCTCCTTCGCAGCTTCTGATGCAGCGATGTATTCTGCTTTCATAGTGGAATCTGCTATTACTATTTGTTTGAAACTCTTCCAACTGACAGCACCACCATTACACACAAATAGATTTTCTGATGTCGACTTTTGATTATCTATATCGGACATAAAATCCGAGTCTGTATATCTCTAGACTTGGAGTTCTCCATTATCAAAAATCAAAAATATATCCTTAGTTCTTCTTAAGTACTTAAGGATACATTTTACAGAAGTCCAGTATTCTTCATCTAGATTCGACTGATACCTGCTCGTGACACTCACAGCATGGGCTATATCAGGTCGCATACATAACATTCATACATGAGACTTCCTATTACAGAAGCATAAGAGATCTTGCTCATACATTCTATCTCCTCAAGTGTGTTAGGGCACATCTTCTTAGAGAGATGAATACCATGTCTGAAGGATACTAATCCCCTCTTGAAGTTTTTCATGCTAAACCTCTTTAGCACTTCCTCTATATACATCTTCTGTGAAAGACTTAGCTTTCTATTCGATCTATCTCTATAGACTTTGATTCCAAGAATGAAGGATGCTTCTCCTAGATATTTCATGGAGAATTTTTTAGATAACCATATTTTAATTATGGTCAACATGAAAATATCATTTCCAATAAGGAGGATATCATCCACGTATAGTACGAGGAAGACAATAGCGCTCCCACTGACCTTTCTGAAAATACATGATTTTTCTTCATTTTTGATGAAATCAAATAACTTGATCACATCATTTAAACAAGTATTTCAGCTCCGAGATGCTTGCTTAAGTCCATATATGGACCTTTGCAGCATGCATTCTTTATGATCAGTATCACTGGATGTGAAATCTAGCGACTGTTCCATATAGATATCTTTCTCAAGATATCCATTTAAGAATACCATTTTCACATCTATTTGCCATATTTTCATAATCAAAATAGGCTGCAACAACAAGTAATGTACGAATGGATTTTAAGCATGGCTAGTGGCAAAAAGGTATCATGATAGTCAATGCCTTCGCACTGACTATAACCTTTTGTCACTAATCTAGTTTTAAATATCTCTACATTCTCATCTGCACCAATCTTTCTCTTATAGATCCATTTACACCCAATAGGTACTATACCTTCTAGTAGATCTACCAAGATCCAGACTTGGTTTGAGTGCATCGAGTCAATTTCTGACTTCATTGTCTCTAACCATTTCTCAAAATTGATATCTGATATCATCTCGTTATAGGTTTTAGGATTATCACCATGAATTTCATTACCTACGAAGAATATTTTCTCTACTTTCTTTGAAATAGTACCTAAGTACCTCTCAGAGGGACGGAAAACCTTTTCCAATCTTCAAGGTGGAGGAGGTAGTGATTGTATTGGCTCAACCTGATTCGGTTCCAAATGGTCCTTAGCTCTTTGCTTTTGGGAGACTTTCACCTCTAACTTAATCTACTTTCCAATGCCGCCATCTTGAATAAACTATTTTTTAAGAAAGATGGTATGTCGACTCATAATCACATTGTTATCTTCTGGAATGTAGAAATAATATCCTAATGACTCTTTAGGATATCCTATAAATCGAGCTCTAAAGGACCTGAAGTCTAACTTATCCACTTATTGTCTTTTGACATGAGCCAGATAATTCCAAATTCTGAGATGACTCAGATTTGATTTCTTACCATGCCATATCTCATACAGTGTGGTAGAAATGATTTTAGAAGAAATCCTATTCAGTAAATATATATAGCAGTAAATATAAATATATAACAGTTAACAAACTGTCCCCAAAAAAATCAGGAAGGTCTGTGAAGCTCATCATGGATCAGACCATATCTAATAGGATTCGATTCCTCCATTCTAAAATTTTGTTGAGTTGAGGTGTTCCAGATGAAGTCCATTGAGAGACTATGCCATTTTTCTTGAGATAGTTCAGGAATTTTTGACTAAGGTATTCACCTCCTCGATCTGATCGAAGAATCTTAATAAATTTTTTAGTTTGCTTTACTACTTCATGTCTGAATTCTTTAAACTTTTCAAAGGCTTCTAACTTATATCTCATAAGATACACATATCCGTACTGAGACAAATCATCAATGAACGTTATAAAGTAGACAAAATTGCCTCTAATCGACATATCAAATGGGCTGCATACATCAGTATGTACTAGGGCAAGTAAATCCATGGCCCTTTCTCCATGTCCTACAAAAGAAAGTTTAGTCATTTTGTCATGAAGACATGATTCATAAATTGGATATGACTCAATAGCCTAATTTTCTTCAATTTGTTAACCCTATCTTCTATTATATGACCTAGTCTAAGGTGCCATAGATACCTATCGTTTGGACTATCTCTGGGTTGTTTTGATTTTATGGCATTCATATTTTGCTCAATATTAAAAATAGATACATAAATATGTAATCGATCAAGATCGTTAATAAGAAAACTACTTGCAATTTTATTTCTTTCATAAAGAATGTTATAATTGTCCTTAAGAAAACTAATTACATAACCTTCTTATGCTAAACATGAAACAGAAATAAAATTCCTGCTCGCTGTAGGCACATAATAATAATTCCTAAGTACTAAATCTAAACTAGATGGTAGTCGAAGAGGATAGGTTTCTATGGCCACAACAGCAATCCTTGCTCCATTTTCAACGTGTAGGATCATCTCACCATCCCTCAGCCTCCTACTATCCTTAAGATCCTGCATGAAAGTGCACAAATGAGCACTATAACCAAAGTCAAGCATCCAACTGGATGTAGAAAAAATCATAAGGTTAGATTCAATAACGAGTATACCTTCAGAAGGACCTATCTCCTTCTTGTTCTTTAGGATGATCAGGTATGTAGGGCAGTTCCACTTTCAGTGGCCATTAGTGTTACAATGAAAATATTTTTCTTTGTTAGCAGCCTTCTTCTTCAGCTCTGCATTCTTTTTCTTTCCTCCTTCCATCTTCTGCTTTTTCACAGACTTCTTCTTCTTTCCAAAAGATTTTCTCTTGAAAGAAGTCCATTTCATAGTAAATACTGAGCCTTTAAAATCTTTCATTGAAAGCTCAGCAGTAACCAGCATATTCATAAGCTCGGCCAGAGTATTTTAAAGTTTATGCATATGGTAGTTCATGATGAACTGCCCATATGCATCAGTCAAAGATTGTAGAATTATATCATTCTGCAAATCTAGATCCAACTTCACTCTAAACTTCTCAAGCTCATCTAAGTTCTTGATCATTATCAAATAATAATCTTAGACTGATTGTCCATCATGTATTTTAGCCTTGAATAGTCGTTTAGTGATCTGATATTTGGCTGCGCGACTCTGTTCACCAAACATCTCTTGTAGGTGAGCCAATATTTGGCGAACAATCTTGATATCTTCATGTTGATGCTGAAGCTATGGTAATGAGATATATCGTGATCTCTATCATCGACATCATTGAAATATCTTCTGATGGATTAAAATTTTTCTAACTCAGATAATTAGTATGATTGATCATCTAAATCATTCTAATTGCTCTCAAAATTCATCAGTGACACCTAGCAGCATATGGTGGCAGCCCATCATAACTGAAAATAAACCTTTTGGTGCAGTTACTTGTATGATTAAGTTCTTCTATCTTGAGCCCCGATCGGATTAGGGTTAAGATGAACTTGTCAAACCCTAATATCCATCATATGATTAATCATTCGATTCAAGTTCAATGTGAAAACCTTAATAGAAACTCTTTCTATTATTTCACTCTGCCATGACCATGGGCTTATGGACTTGATTCTCATGATCATCATAGGGCTACTCCTCATCTATCGTGGCAGATAGATTCTCTCTTAGTGCAATCTAATTCCTACAATGAACATGCTATAGCCAACATACACCTCAGAATTTCGAATGGCTAGGAGATCGAGTCATGGTATAGTCAAACTATAACACCCTCAAGGTAAACTGTCGATGCACCTTAGGTCAAAGAACCAGACACACGATTGTAGCTTCAAGCCAGTCATTGACGAGAAGGTAGACTTCTTAATGACTGCTCGAGGTGGTTACGCTCAGTATCCTCGTTCTCTAACGAGTACCTGTACTCTCACTTCGGTGCCTCTACATCGTAGACTCAAGACTCATCTACTATAAAGAAGTGATTATACACCAACCTTTTAGATTAATCACCATCCTTATGATGATCCTACGATCGAAAGTATTTTATGAGTTAATAATAAAAATTCATATCTTAAATTTTCAACTCTTGAAAATATGAACTATCATTACCATTAACTCAAGAAATGTATCACAGATACTTTCAAATACATATTATAATAGAAAATAATCTATTTTATTATTTATAATCAAAATTATAATTTTGCCTTTAGAAGTGTATAACAAGTATCAGCCAATTCTGGCTTCTAAAGCACACATATTTAATACTTCAAATGCAACTTCCCCCGCAAGGTGCACGGTGAGATGCATCATAATTATGAAAAATGATGGTAAAAATATCTTCTCTAGATCATATAATATGGTCACTGCCCTTGCCTTCATTTTCTTCACGTCTCTCTTAAGCAACCTCTTTGCACAAATATCTCTATAAAAGTTGCAAAAATGAATAACTGCCATCGGGATCAATTCCTGCATCAGTACATGATAATCATGAGTCTTCAATCCCCCAAGTTTGACATCTTTACTATTCACACACTTTGATATGTTGCTTGAGTATCCATCTGAGATCTTTATGTTCTCCAACACATGAAGAAATATGGACCGTTCGGAGGCATTCATAACATAGCATGCATAAGGATGCCTCCACTGTTCTCTCCCTGCCGGCTCTGGATGGAGTGATCTTCTAATACCCCATTCTTTCAAGTCAAGTCGAGAATTCAAATCATCCTTGGTCTTATCCTTGATATTCAAGATTATTGCCAAAAGAAGCTCGCACATATTTTTTTCAATATGCATTACATCTAAGCAGTGGCGCAATAAGTTTATCTTCCAATATGGCAAATCAAAGAAGATGCTTTTTTTTCTCCAATTAAAGTGTGTGTCATCTTTCTTTGATCGATGCTTTCTTTTTTTATCACCAATCAGATCATCTTTTCCAAATTTAATACTAAGATCATCCAACTCTCTAAGTACTTCACTTTCAGACATCCGACCAGGCGTCTTACCTTCTTCAACAGTGCTATCGAAGGAGCGTGCATCCCTTCTGTATGGATGGTTTCGATGGAGGAAACATCAATTTTTTATATAGTTAAAGCTCCTCCGATGTGTCAACCTTCTAGATCGGGTGTTTCTTCCACAGATCGGGCATGCTAGCTCACCTTTGGTGCTCCAACTCGACATTAGGGTATAGATTGGAAAATCATTTATTATCCATAAAAGTACTGCGCTCATAAAAAATGACTCATTCAGCAAAGTATTAAAAGTTGGAATACCTTGAATGCTCTATAACTGTTTCAGCTTGACAATAAAAGGCTGCAAATAAATATCAATATCATTACTTACCTCCATCGGTCTAGGAATAAGCACTGTCATAAAAGCAAAGGATTTTTTCATACACATCCATGGTGGGAGGTTGTAAACATGAATAAATACTGGCCATACACTATAGGCAATATTCATATACTTGAATAGGTTGAAATCGTCGCACGACAAGCCCAACCCCATATTACGTATCTCTTATGCAAAGTCGGGATGTAATTTATTAAACTTTTGCTATGCCTCTCCATCGGCTGGATGCCTTAATGCATCATCTTTTGTTTGGTACTCTTCATACCATCTCATGTCCTTCGATGTCTTTGCCGATATAAATAACTTTTATAATCTCGAAATCAAAGAAAAGTACCATATCAACTTTTGAGGTACACGAGCCGATGTGTCATCTTTATTCTATTTTCATCTTGATACACCGCACCTCGTGCACTCATTGCGGTTGACATCCCCCTCCCAATAGAGCATGCAATCATTGGGACATGCATGTATCTTGGTATAAGTAAAGCCCAACTGTTCAATAATCTTCAATGTCTCATAATTATTCTTCGAAATTCATACATCATCCAAAAGAATGTCCTCCAAAAGCTCTAGTATGCAGTTCATTCCACTATTACTGAACCCGTTGGAGCATTTTGCATGATACAACCGAATTAAAAACTCAAGCTTCACCATCTTTTCACATCTGGGATACAATGGAACATTAGCATCCTCCATCAACTTGCGAATCTTCTCCACATCCTCTCTATTTGTTATTCGATCAATCACAAGATCAGACATGGACGTAGATACACCATCATTATGGCCAACAAATCAAAAAATATCATGAACCATTTGTTTCACTCCCCCTTCAGGTTGATCACCTCCTTGCGACCTGCCCTTACCATGTTGATTCCAACAAATTTTATAATCGGCTTTAAAGCCATAAATAGTGAGGTGATCATTTTTTGATGAGGTAGCCATGACCCACCCATACACTTTTTACAAGAACATTGGATCAGTCCATGGTCCCTAAATTTTTCTATAGCATAATCAAAAAAATTTTAAAGTCCAGCCTTATATTCTGACAAGAGCCTACTAAACTTCATCCACCCCTTATCCATTTTAAAAATGATGATACTGCAAGTAAATTATGTGTGGAACTCAGATTAAATATCATTTTCAGATATGCAATAAATACACCCTTTCACCAGTTAATAGGTAAAGATAGGTCCTGGGGGAAGGAGGGAGGGGGAAGGAGGGGCGACATCGGTTGGAGGGGAGGAGGGTCGACGCTAGCCGGAGGGGAGGAGGGGTGACGCTGGCCGGGGGGATAGGAAGGGTGATGCCGATCGAAGGAGGAGGAGGGGTGACACCGACCGGAGGGGAGGAGCCTCACCGACGACAAAGATGAGGGAGAGAGAGCGAGAGAGATCGAGCATGTACGGGAGGAAAAAAAATTTTAAAAATTTTTAACCTAACCTACGGCAGCAGTTATCAAACTACTGCCATAGATCTATGATAGAGATTATCCAAAACCACTGTCATAGATCTACAGCAGTAGTTATAGAACCGCTGCTATAGATCTATAGTAGCAGTTTTTGATAACCGTTGCCATAGGTGAAAAATATTTTTTTTTAATTTTTTTTAAATATTATATAATTTTAAAATTTAATATCAATCTTTACCATTCATTATCTAAATAATTATCATTAGAGTATCATCGCAAAAGGTCGTCTCAATCCGATGCCCTAGCTTTATCGATCAGAAAAATTTAATTTCGATGATCATGAACGACGATGCGATGATCTGATAGATGAAAATCTTCGATGATTCTAAAAATCTACAATGATGATTTTGATGATATTTATAGTATACCATCAAAGTTTTACTACAATCGGATATCGTTATTATGGTCAATTTAGTACGGAATGATTTTGACCGTTAAATTAGAAACAAGCGATCAAAGGATTAAACGACGTCCGATTATGAGATAATTTTTTAGTTAAATAATCTTTGTTATAATTTTAAATATTTTATAAGATGATGATAGTAAAATTTAAATCATTTTCATATAAACTGTTCATGTTAAGTAGATATTGCAAAAGTACGAGCATAACAATCAGTGAAGTTTCAGAATGGTTATCAGAAGACATATAGTTTTAGATTATTCTTCATCTCACAAGTTAAATTTTATAATCACCACCATAAAAAATGATTAAAGTAGTAGCCAAGATCATTTATAAAAAAAAATTATCTCATAATCAGACACCATTTGGTCCTTTGATCACTCGTTTATCATTTAACGGTCGAAACTAACATATACTAAATTTACCAAGATAACGATATTCGATTGAAGTGAAACTTTAATAGTATACTACAAATATCATCGAGATCATCATTGTAGATTTTTGGATCCATCAAAGATCTTCATCTATCAGATCATTGCATCATCGTTCGTGGTCGTCGAAATTAAATTTTTTTGATCGATGAAGCTAGGGCCATCTGATCGAGGCGATCTTTTATGAAAATATTCTAATGATAATTATTTAAATAATAAACGGTGAAGATGGATATTAAATTTTAAAATTATATAATATTTAAAAAAATAAAAAAAAATATATGGTAGCGGTTACAATTAACCACTATCATAAATCAGATTATAGCAGTGGTTCCTACTAATTATTGCTCTAGGTCTGACTTATGGCAGCAGTTACAATGAACCGCTGCCATAAGTCGATCTACGGCAATGATTTTTTGTAACCATTGCTATAGATCCAACCTACGGTAATAATTTTCTCTAACCACTGCTATATGTCAGACCTATGACAGCGGTTACAAAAATCGCTGCCATAGGTTTGATCTATAGCAGCGGTTAACGAAAATTGCTGTTATAGGAGCTATGGCAGTGGTTTCAAAAATCGCTGTCATAGTAAGCATTGCCATTGGCCATTTTTATAGTAGTGGTGCCACTCATGCTTTTCCTATCAAGTTTGCAGCTAGCAAAATTAGCATCAAAATACCTAATTAATTCAAAGTATGATGATTTATCATACCATAGTCCTACATTAAGTGTCCCAAATAGGTACCTAAAAATTCTTTTAATAGCAAATAAATGAGATTCTCTAGGATCTGATTGATACCTAGCACATATATAAATACTAAATACTATATCTAGTCTACTTGCAGTAAGATAAAAAAGTGAGCCTATCATACCTCTATATAATTTAGTATCTACTTTCTTACCCCTTTCATCTTTGTTAAGTTTACAGAATATATTAATTGGGGTGCCAATAGGTTTTGAGGTCTCCATCCCAAATTTTTTAAGTATTTTTCTTGTATATTTTGATTGGTTAATGGAGGCTCCTTCTTTACTTTGCTTGATTTGGAGTCTAAAGAAGAAATTTAGTTCTCCTATCATGTTTATCTCGAACTCATCTTGCATAAGCTTGATAAATTCTTGACAAAGAGATTTATTAGTAGCATCAAAAATGATATCATCCACATAAATATGTACAACCAATAGGTTGTCATCTTTTCTTTTAAAAATAGGGTTTTATCAACATTTTCTCTAGTGAATTCAATATCTAGCAAAAATTTGCTTAATCATTCATACCATGCACGTGGGGCTTGTTTTAATCCATATAAAGTCTTATGTAATTTAAATATATGATTTGGAAAGATATGATTTTCAAAATCGGATGGTTGTTCAACATATACCTCATCAGCTATATAACTATTAAGAAATATATTTTTTACATCCATTTAATATAATTTAAAATTTATAAAATATGTAAATATAAGTAAAAGTCTGATTGCTTCTAATTTTGCTACTGGGGCAAATGTTTCACCAAAATCGATACCTTCCTCTTGATTATATTCTTTTACCACTAATCTAGCTTTGTTCTTAATAATAGTGCCATATTCATCTAATTTATTTCTATATACCTACTTAGTTTCAATTATTGAGTATTCATTGGGTCTATTAACTAAAGTTCAAACCTTATTTCTTTCAAATTGATTTAATTCTTCTTGCATGGCATCAATCCAACATGAGTCATTTTCAACTTCTTCTATTATTTTAGGTTTAATTTACGATACAAAAGCTAAATAATTATTTATATTTCTAAGATAGGATCGAGTTATTATCCCTTATGATGGATCATCGATTATCAGATCTTTAGGATGTCTATGTGTGTACCCCCATTCTTTTGGTAACTCCTCTCTTGAGCTAGAAAAGGGCTCCTTATTCTTTTCATCTTTGTTGCTTTAAGGTAAAGTATCCTTTAGCGTAAGATTATCCATCTTGTCATTTAGATCACATGTATTCTCATCCAAAGGATCTTCTTTTCTAGAAAATTTTTCATTATATTCATCAAAGATGACATAAATAGACTTTTCAACAATAAAAATTCTCTTGTTGAAGACTCTACATGCCTTGCTTGATGAGGAGTATCCCAAGAAGATACCCTCATCAGACTTGGCTTCAAATTTTTTCAAGTTATCTTTTTCATTATTAAGTATGAAACATTTACAATCAAAAATATGAAAGTAGTTGATATTTAGTTTTCTATCTTTCCAAAGTTCATATGGAGTTTTCTTTAAAATAGATCTTATCAATACATGATTTAAGATATAACATGCAGTATTTACAACTTCAGTCCAAAAGTATCTAGGTAAATTACTTTCACACAATATAGTTCGTGCCATTTCTTCTAATGTACATTTTTTCTTTCTACTACTCTATTTTATTGGAGGGTCCTGGATGCAGAGAAATTATGAGCAATTTTTTTTATTATAAAAATTTTTAAAGTACTGATTCTTAAATTCGATACCATGATCACTACGTATGCATACTATTAATATATTTTTTTATCTAAAATATTTTGATAAAATTTAAAAAATACATTAAAGACTTCATCTATTTTTGTTAAAAGCATCATCCAAGTAAATCCTAAAAAATTATTTATAAATACAAGTCCATACTTTTTACCTCCTAGACTAGTGGTTCTTATGAGTCCAAATAAATCTATGTGTAGTAATTTTAAAGGTCTAGAAGTTGAAATCATGTCTTTTAGATTGAAAGAGTTTCTAGTTTATTTTTCAAATTGACATGAATCGCAAATTCGATTCTTTTCAAAATTTAATTTTGGTAATTCTTTTACAAAATCTTTCTTGATTAATTTTGAAAGTAAATCCATGCTAGCATGTCCTAATCCATGATGCCATAACCAATTAGTCACGTTGAGTTTGGTACTCATTGCAATAAGATATTATCCATTCTTCATGTGTAGATCATCTAGATCCATCATGTAGACATTGTTATGTCTATGTCCAATGAACATGATATCATCGTCATTGGGACTAGAGAATACACAAGAAAGATTCAAATGTAACTTTAAATTTTTTATCACAAAATTTGTTAATACTAAGCAAATTATATTTTAATTCATCAACTAATAATATATTTTAAATAGAAGTGGAAGGAGTAATACAAATGTTACCGATACTAATGATACGCCCCTTTTCATTATCTCCAAATATAACCACTCCTCCATGTTTAGGTTCAAAGATGATAAATTAGAATTTATCACCCGTCATGTACCTTGAACAGCCATTATCAAAATACCAAAGTTTTTTTTTCTCTCAGGCTATAAGACACTCTTACACAAGAATATCAAGTTGAGTTTTTAGGTACCTAAGTCATTTTGGATCCTTTAGGATTAGTACTTATGGTTCTTTTTGGAATCCAAATCATTTTTTTATTTAATTTTTTGAAATCATATACATAGGATTTATGATCAATTTTATCATATCAATAATATGAGAAGCTTGACGTAGAATTTGATGAAGTTTTAACAAACAGATTTTTCAATAATTTTTGCTTCTTGTGAGGTTTGAATTCTAATCCTGTCTTGTTAAAAATAGCTCTTTATTCATTTAATAGCATGTTTAATTTTTTAGAGCTATAAGTAAATCTTTGTATAAGTAGTTTGATTTTTGTTAATTCATCATTTAATTTTTGATTTTCATGAGTTAGCAAATTTAGTTTTTTAGAAATTATTTTTTTTCATGAATAAGTTCAAAATTTTGCTTTTTCAAATTTTTATTCTTCAAGATTATTTTTCTATATTCAATCATAAGTTCAGAAAAAGTATTCTATAATTCATCAAATATGAAATCTAAAGAATTTTCACCATTTACCTCCTCATGATGTGCCATCAAGCAAATGTTGGCCACTTCTTGTGGTTTTTCTTTAAAGCTAGATTCCTCACTATCGCTTCAAGTGGTTATCACCGTCTTTTTCTTAAACTTTTTAAATGATTTCTTAAGAAGGGGCAGTCTATTCTAAAATGGCCGAATTTTTTGCATTCGAAGCAAATTGGTAGCTCTTTCTTCTTTTCTTTCTTCTTTTCTTTACTTGGCTCACCTTTGAATGTCTTCTTCTTAAATCCTTGCTTTTCTTTCTCATGAACCTCTTGAACTTCCTAGTAATTAAAGCTAAGTCTTTTTCTTCCTCTTATTCATCAGACTCTTCAATTTCATCATTTTTGGAAGAAGTGGTCTTGAGAGCGATAATCTTCTTCTTTTTGGTTTCTTCCTCCATATTTTATCTCATGTTTAATTTATGATTTATTAGACATCCAAGAAGTTTTTTCAATGGTTGCTTATTGAGATCCTTGGCTTCTTGGCGGCAACTTTCGCTTTCCAAGCCTTTGGAAGTGACCTAAAAATTTTGCGAACAAGCTTACTATTAGTATAAGACTTTCCTAAGCTTTTCAAACCATTGATAATGTCAGTAAATCTAGTAAATATTTTAAAAATAAATTTATTAATTTTTATTTTAAATAATTTATATTTATGCACAAGCATATTTATTTTAAACTTTTTTACTTGATTGGTATCCTCATGGGTACTCTCTAACCTATCCTAAATCTCCTTAGCTGAAGCATAAGTAGAGAATATATTAAATTCATTAGGATCTAGTGCATAATATATGACATTCATGGCCTTAGCATTTAATTCTATTATTCTCATGTTATACTCATCCCAATCCTCTTTGGGTTTGGAAACTTCATTATCCTCTACTTTAGTTGTGGAAGTATGTGGGCCTTTAATTATAACTGTCCAAAGTTGATAATTAAGTGTTTGTATGTAAATGCGCATGCATGCTTTTCAATAAGTGTAATTTATTTTATTAAACAAGGATGGACGATTAGTCGATTGCCCTTCGACAAGAGATACACTCATATGGATTGTCATTTGATCTTAACTCTTGATTGTTAAATCAAATAAAGTGAGTACTAAAGCTTTGATATCATTTATTGCCCAGTAAAATAATCCAAGAGAGAGGGGGTTGAATTGAGTTTTTCAAAATTTAAATAAACTATGTGCTATTTTTGAAACTAGTGAAGTATTGGGGTGTGTTAAAATGTAATGAGGCTAAGTATGCAGAAATATAAATATAATATAAAGAAAAAAATGAGAATAATTACAAACACAAAGAAATTTATAGTAGTTCGGTGCTCCTTGCACCGACATCTACTTCCTAAGGTCTACTTAAAAATTTTACTATAATCTATCCAAGATTATAGTTGGATAATTTTTCAAGACTCACTATCTAAAATCTAGTTGATTTTATACTAGTTTATCAATTACAACCAATCCCTCAGCCAATCATTAGCTTATAATCCAATTCTTAGACTTGGATAGGCCTTTTTCTTGGCTTCAAAATTCTATTAAAGCTAGATATAATGAACACAAAGAAGGAAACAAGAATTAAAGTACAAAGCTCCTCTAATGAGCAAGAGTGTTGATGAAGCTTGAGAATCTTTTTTGATGAAAGCTTTTGAACAGATGAGCTTGTCTTTTTGCTGAAGGAAATCTCTTGAATTATGTTTTAAGGAGTTGGAATTGAATGTTCTCTTTTCAATACATTTTGCCTTTTTATCACTTCATTTTTAGTTGCTCTCAATGATTGATTTGTTAAGTCACTTCTTCTAGATATTTTGTAGCTTTTTTTCTTCATTTGATAGATTGGAAAAAGATTTTTGATCATTGAAGAACTGAAACTAGCCATTTAGAAGCAATCTGCATAGTTTTGAACATTCTACAGAAAACTAGCCTTTGGAGCTCGAGTTGACTTGTCAGTTTTCTTAAGTTGACTCGACGGTCTTATCCCAAAAATCATACTCTCTGTATTTCTTTGAAATCTCAACTCAAGAAACTCAAGTCGACTCGATCTTTTGCTCGATCCGATGCATTTTTGTGCTTTGAAAAATTATTTTTCTATCACTGTTCACTCGAGTCGACTCGAGCTCAATCATGAGTCAACTCGAGAGCGTGCCGGCTGAAACTTTTGCATGCTAGATTTTTTTTTTTTTTTCATTTTAGCTCGAGCTAAATAGATATCTTTAGGGGTCGACTCGAGGGCTTTTATACTAAAAATTTTTACTTTATCCAATTAAATTTTTTTTCAATTTTGGTCTTGAAATATCTTCTTTAAATCTTGCTTTGGGTGTGTTTCATACTTCAAAAACTTCCAACTTTCTCCTATTGATTTTCAAATGCACTTCAATGGATTTTTCTTTTGATACTCTATAATTCATTCTGAAACATGATCTTAAATAATTTATTAGTCTAAATATATACTTAAATATTTTATTACTCATCAGAATCAATCCTTGGAGTTAGCATCAACAAATTATCAACATAGAGAGTTATCACCACACAAGAATTTTGAGTACTTTTGGTAAATACACAATCATCTATTTTGTTACTCTTAAACCATACTTCTTATTTCTTCTTTAAACTTCTTATTCCACCTCAAAGCTTGTTTAAGACCACATAAAGATTTATTAAGTTTGTATGCCAAATGTTCTTGTCCTTTTTCAACATAACCTTGGGTTGATCTATGTATATTTCTTGTCCTAAATCTCCATTAAAAAAAGTCATTTTCACATCCATTTGATATATTTCTAAATTATATATTGAAGCTATTGCTAATATTATTCATATAGATGTTAACTAAATAATTGGAAAATATTTCAAAATAATCAATGCGTGCTTTTTGTTTGAAACCTTTAATTACTAATCTTGCTTTATATTTACCTATACTTTTATCTATTTTTAATTTTTCTTGAATACCAATTTACTTCCTAAAATTTTAGTTTTTGGTGGTAAGTTTGTTAAGGTCCAAGTATTCTTCTTTTTAATGGATTTAATCTCATCATCCATTGCCTCTTTCTACTTATTAGCATCTAACATGGCTTCTTTACAATTTTCGGGATTTTCTATGCTAAAGTAAAACATATCGGGATCTAAATATTTTTCGATTTTGCTCATTTATTTCTTCTAAATTTTGGTTTTTCTAAAGTTTCACTGTCCATTTTAGGTTCACTAGAGTCATTTAAGTTCTCCTCTCTTACTCAATCTTGTGAAAAATTACCACCTATATTTTCTTATATATCCTTATCTAATTTCTTCTCAATATCAAATGACTTAGCATATTTAATTGTTAAATAATCAAAAAATCTCACAATCATAGTTTCAATCATGGTGTTTATCTTAAGATTTAAAAATCTATAATCTTTACTAAGAATATCGATTTTATACCCTTAGAAATAACTCTCTCTCTTTTGTGAAGGATCTAAAACATATGCAAGATATCCCCTATCACACCCCAGCCTAAGGCCCGAGTCGATCGTGATAGATAGCTGCATGTCTCTAGGATTTAATCTCTTAAGACATGCAAGGCCTGCCTTCATATTCAAAAATATCATATCAAACCGTACTCAGACAGTAGTAGTAAAATCAATCATCTAATTTTATTGATTCAAATAAAAATAGTTCACTAATAACTCATGAGATTTATTAACATAAATAAGAATCAATATTTATTCAAAAAATAAATATCCTTTAAGATCCTAAGCTCCTCACTGTTTGGTCCCAGCCCCGTTATGCTCTTTTTGGATTTGAAAAAAAAATAAAAAAAGAAAGTGAGCTTTAAGGACTCAGTAAGTTATCAATATCTTTGAGGGATTAAGTATAATTAATTTTCAAAATATAATAATTTAATAGTCATATGTAACAATATAATTTTTTTCAAAATTTGCCATACATATCAATAAAATTCAAAAATTCTCTCTCAATTTTTGATGACTATGACCACGATTAACCCCATGACAAGACTTGAAAAATACTAGCCTCTGAAAAATAAATACATGATATATCAACATGTACTAGTGATCAATCCTGACTAGCTAGGCCTGAAAGAAATTAGCTCTGATTCACATGGCCATGATAACTCTATGACAAGACAAAAAGACTAGTTCTGAAATATATACATGTGATGCATCAGCGTGTGTTAGTGATTGGCCCTAGCTAGTTAGATTTGGAAGAAACTAGTTTTTAACGTATGGCCAATGATCAGTTTTATTGACTAGATCCGAATCATAGTCAACTAAAATATTTTTCTTATAATTTTACCATAACCAAATAATCATACTTATTTTGAATAATATCAAATCAAAATTTTCACATCTCATTTTTAAATTCAAAATTTGCGCAAGAATAAATATGAATAATCTTGTTTCCAAAGGTCATGCAATATTAAAATAAAGAAATCATCTTATTTCAAAATTTATAATCATGCAAAGATATCCACAATTTTGAATTACTTTTTACGCATAAAATACATACTTTCAAACTTTTTGATTTCTAAATATTTTAATAATTTTTATCTACAAAAATTAATTTTTAAATATATGAATATGCATAAAAATCTAGAGATAAAAGAAAACTTATTGTTAATCAAATCCAAACATGGCTCGATCTCAAGATTCAATGCTCATCTGACATTGAATGCTATGATCCGATAATTTAAAAATATTATTAGTCTTTAATCGATGAGAGATTTAGAATAAAGTGAGAGAATCCCAGTCCAAGCCATAGTTTAGGTTGGATCATGAGTCGAGCCTAAACATCTTGAATTGATCTAGATTTAATCGGATTGGGGTTCGATCAATGGATAGGTTTTATATAAGGTTGACCTTTTTTTCTTTCCCTTTTTTTTCTTTTTCCTCTTTTTTTTTTCTTTCCTCACTCTCTCTTTCCCCTTTTCTCCTCAAACACCCGATGGGAAGCTCTATTGAGCATCCCATCACCACACAGAAACCAAGATAGATGGGAGGAGGAGCAATAGAGGATAGTTGGATGGCGGCTAACCAGGGTGGCCAGGTGGTGGTAGCACGGTCGAGGCAGTCGGAGGTACGTAGTGGTTGTTTAGCTATGCGCATTGAGTTGTAGGAGAAGAAAGGTGCTAACATTTGCTTACTACAAGAAAAGTCATGTATACCCATACTTTTTAGTCACGTAAAGTACATAGGTAAAAGATTAAATTTTGAAAAAAAGATTATATATATTCATGTTTGTCAAACGTGAAAATACTATAGTTAATTTTTATCTTATGTTTCAATAATTAAATATGAATAAATCAAATCTGCTAATGGATAAATATGGGTAACTCAAATCTACTAAAACATATACTAAATATTAACGAAAAATGACCGACACTAAAAGAAGAGCAAAAAAAAAAATCACTGGCTCCATCTTTGATTTATGGCTAAAATTTAATGAGAAAGCACTAGCACTCTTATAAAAAGCTTTATTTATGATATATTTGTGACTATCTTAAAATACCATCATAAATATTGGATTTTGCATCACTAATATTATTTATTTTGGAGAAAAATATTAATGCCAATTTTGTATCAATTCACTAATATATTACTAGTTAGATCCAAATTTTTTTAGATTGGGGATTAGATTATAAATATATCCAATTCGATCTAAATGATTTAATAGAACAAAATTTTTGATCATAGATCAATACTAAAATTCGGTCAAGAAATTAGATTGAATTCGGGTCATTCATGGTTCGGTCGGACCCATTTGTACCCCTAAATATTTGTGCAATTGATGTTCTTCTCGGTGAAAAAGCGCGGCCGTTCGGCAGCGCGTCCATATTGCTTCCTAGGACCTCGTTTTCGCCTTCTTTTTTTTACCTCTCCACTGCCGGTTCCCTTCTTTCTCTGTTCTCTGTTATCAGCCCTTTGGGATATCTTCTCCACCAATGTTCGCCGCCGATTTTGGGCGATCTCGATCAGGATGAAAAGTATTCATCAGATCAACCTTTGGTTGCTCTAAATGAGGTTTTTGTTTCCATTTTTCCTTCCCTGATTATAGTATTATTTATGTGATTTTTTCGTAGTTTTTTTTTTTCTGGAATTAGGGAGCTTGGAAGTGGAATTTATCTCCGGAAATCTAGGGCTTTGGTGGTTTTGTGTGGATTTGCTAGGGTTTCTGCTGCTTCCCTTGTTGTTTGGTTTGAGAATCATGTTTTATTCGGTGGGTTTTGGTACATCTGAAATGCAAGATTGGAACTGGAATTAGCTATGGGGTGGTTAGAATTCTTCAGTTCTAGTATAATTTAGGGAAATTGTTTGTCTATGGGCTAGAAATTGGGGAAATTCGCACTCTAGCAATCAGCTATTCTATACTAGGGTTTCTTGTGCTGGAGTAATAGGAATTTTTGAAGTTTGATTCTGTGAGGCATGTGGATGGCACTTGCTTGGATTCATGGGTTTGTGGGCGTGATGTTTTTGGATTTCTGAGGGTGCAGGGAGGCGGACTAGGGAAACCATTAGACCTCTGTTCTTCTATGTTGCAAGTCCCGAGGGGCTTCAAATCCCTCAACTTTACAGAGGTTTTTGTTTTTGGAGGCTAGAGTTGGGGGCGAAAGCCATATTTTTTATGGCTCTGGAATGTCGACCTTGAATGGGAGTGGGAAGAAGAACTTTGAATGGCACTGGAATTACTGGAAGTGGGATAGTAAGCTGTTTATAGCCAGCCCTTTTTGAGTGCTGTACCATCAGACTGAAGGAACAAGCAGTTGTTCCCTGGTGCAGCAAATGGAGTGCTATCAAACAGCTCATCATCTTGCTCCGCTAAGACTGATTTTGGGAAAAGGAAATGGTGAAGCGGAGAAGCGTAGGAGAATTGTGGTGGTGGAAGAGGATGGAACATATGATGGAGCTGGATCTCTTGCTTTGAAGCTCGGGGGGGCATGCTTATCCTATCATAGAGCCTGACAGGATGAATTGCGAAGAAAAGAATGGAAAAAATAGCAAGTTGCAGGGGGGCAATTCTAACCGTCCAACTTCCCAAGTGGAGGGCTGTGGGGCTGACCTCAGCAATTCAACGGACTAACGTAGGCGGCACAAGGTTTTTGAGATGCATGCAAAGGCCAGCACATCAATGGCTGGAAATGCTATCCAACGTTTCCGTCAGCAATGTAGTAGGTTGGTGTTCATCAGCTTATTTACTTGGTTTACTATGCAAATCCTCTTTCTCTATTGTATCATTTAACCATTGTTTTGTCTCTTATAGCTATATGTTTTGATTACCAATTGTTTAAGGGCGTCCTTTTCCTTATCAATTTGTAGGTTAGCATTTATTCACTTGAGCTATAGGATGTCATAAAGCATCAACATTAGTTATTAGCTTATGGACATCAAAAGGTTTATCTTTAGGTAGCTATTTGTGTCAGAGGCCTTTAGTATTCAACATTGCTACGTCTAATATTGGTGTGCAGCATTTAACACTTTGTTTGTATTAATGATTTAAATTTTTAATCATGATCTTGAATCGAAAATCAAAAGATTATGGTGGTTCCTGATTGCACTAATACACTGGATAGCAATTATAGTGCTTCTGTATTAAACTGCATGGTGGGCTATAAAAATTTGATTGCATAGTGTTTGTCATGATATGCACATTTTAAGACACATGGACCAAAAATATTATGGGTTTTGATGCTTCAGAACAAAAAAGTCAAATATATATGTTATAGTTAACACTCTTTCTTGTGGGATTTTCTTGCTTTTTCATTTTCTAGAAATTTATAAAATTTTGATTTAAATAGCATGCAGTGTACTGCATTAATAGAATTGACTGAACTAAGAATTTATTGGATTTAGGTATTTGTAAAAGTACAAGCATTAATTTACTGAACTAAGATTGCCTAATCTACTTCTAATACAACTTTGCCTATAATATTTAATACAACCTAACCCAATCTAAAATGTTGAAACTCAATGCTCATTATAAGTGGACTTGAATACTGAGAAACTATTAAACCAAAAAGGAGTGAGGAGAGGTGAAGGGTGGAAGATTCGGGTATTTGTAGAAACTTCCATCTACTCAAATATTATCTAAGCTACTTGTGATACAACTTGAACTGAGTGAGGTGACCTTATTATTCAAAAGAATACTTCTGTTTAATCCTTTAAGGCATAAAGCATAAGAATGACTCCACTCTTTAACTGAAAAGCATGGTTGATGAATCTGAACTAATGGTAACTGATTCTATCGTGATGTGTGCCATTTCAAATTTTTGTTTATCCATTATTTATTGACATCAGATTCGGTGTTACATCAGAGTATTATATGCAATTTTTTAGTAGCTTTTTTATGAGCTCCGTATGATTGCCGTCTAGATTTCACCATCTATAGGAATTTGATGAAGGAAAGAAAAGCTATCGTTAACATTTGGCGGGCCACGGTAAGGAGGAAAACCCATCCTGTTGTCACTTTCAATAGAACTTCTATGATTGATGATCGATCTAGCAGTTAAATATTGATGAGTCTACTAAGATTTCTCTCCAATTTGCATTGTAATGGCTAAACCATTTTCTATACTACATATTTAACATCCCTTTCTATCTTTTGGATTTAATGTCTTTATTTCTTTCAATGCATTTTCTATGTTCTTTTGTAAGCTGGTTCTGAGGTCATTGTGTTCTAGGTTCTCCATCGTTGTTCATGGTGTTATTTTGTTGTTCTTATGAAAATGTTTATCATGATTATGTGCTTGGTATGGATGCAGTTTTGAAGGCAAAGGATATATTTGGCCCCTCTTCAAGCCAAGGTTGTAGCAAGCATTATAAAAAGGATCACGCATAAAGCAATTAGAAGTTGGATATACTAAATTGATTAATGAAAAGGTATTTCCAGTTGTACTTAAGATACATTTAGTCCATGAGTACTACACCATACATATCTTCGCAAACAAAAAGTACATTATTTATAACTTAAATTGCTACGTACGTCAATTTCTTTTATACTTCCTGTTTTTTCTGATGTGGTTGTGCTTTAAGTATAATGGGATGAAACAATAAATATTCTACGACTAGATAGGATTTTTCTATCGAAAATTGAACCTTTTAACACCCCTGTTCCTACTTTAAAATATATCATTAGCTAACTTCTGTGTATTTTTTTTTTTAAATTTTATGTTGATATTCGCTATGAGTTAATTTCTTAATTTATTATGGAGAATAATTTCAGGATAAGATGTTGTGTGTATTTTTTATGTTGCTTATTGGATATATTATTTATTAACTTTTGCATTCAGCCTTAACTATTGATATCTTGAATTTATAAATATTGTTATTGATCATTGTGTGTTAGCCTCTCAAAAAATTTTACTTTAGTATTCTTTACTTATTTTTTTTACTTTTGTGTTTATTTTAGATACATATATAGCTATGAATATAGATAGGAGTTGGTTGAATCTACCAAGATATCAAAAATTTATTTATAAGACTAGAATTTATATATATATATAATATTTTATAAGACTAGAATTTATATATATATATAATATTTAGATTCTTATTTTATCCTATATTTATCTTTTTAGGGATAAGAGTTTGGAAGATGTATTTTATGAGGTTTCTGTTTCTTATGCAACTGAGCTTAATGCTCCATCATTTGTAAAGGGCAAAAATTGAGCTTTAATAAAATATGCTATGGGCATTCATATTGTTTAGTGCAAAGATTATGTATGTGTTTATATACATATATTTTTAATAATGACTTAAACTCTAAAATGATATATATATATATATTATTTTGCAGATTCAGGTTGGAGATATGATGGATGGTGCCAAGAAAAGATAAAAATTTTATTGCTGATGGCTTCATAGGTTGATGAACTCTTAGATTTTGCAAAATTAACTATTTGGTGTCATCAATTCAAGTTTATTTTATTCTTTTTTTGGTGTAGAAAAAGTAAACTTAGAACTTATGTATAAAGTACAGAAGATCAGCAGGAATTTATTTATTCTATGTTTTGAGTGCTAGTGTTTACTTTTTTATATTTCTGATGGTGCATGGTCTTGTTCTTTGATTTTGATGAAACTAAAAAGATAGTTGAGATATTTTTTTTGAAACTACCACTACGTATGTTAAGTTTTTTTAATACAATGGTAAAAATTATTTTTTATTTATAGTTGTTTTATTTCTTTGAAACTACTAGTTTTTATATATTATTCAGTGATATAGGATGCTTAAATAAGTTATCAATGTATCATTTCTATTTTTATTTATTATTATAGTTAATTCATATTTTAAAATTAGATAGGATAGTAATATCTAAAAATTGATTATATATCCATATTTTATTATTAACAGTGAACGTCTATTTATATTCATATTTTGGTAACTTTTATGAATTTTGATTCGTATGTATTTAGTTACCCATGTTTAATAAAAGAAGGTGTATATTAGGTCTATACTCATGTATATACTCTCACCTACATTAGATATTACGTGGGTAAAGCAAGGGATACACACACGGAAAGAAATAATGTGGATATAAATTATACTCACGTCAGATATATTCATGTTTAACTAAACATATGTACCAATGTGGGTATAGACGTATTCCCACGTTATTTAGGTTTTTATCCATATATCTTTCATATGGGTGTATCTCAACTTTCTTATAGTGGCTGCCCCAATTGATGGCCAAAAATAAATTTGGGGGAAAAGAAAACTTATAGTAGATGACAGTGGTGGTGGATCGTGGTCGGTGGTATCAGTTTCTGGCGGTCACGATGAGGGAGAATCGAAGGGTGGGGGGTTGGGGCCATTAAAAAGCAATGAAGGCTAAGATTCCTAGCCTTCGATAAAGTGGAGTTGGAGGGGTGTGGTCGGTGGTATCAGTTTCTGGCGGTCACGATGAGGGAGAATCGGAGGGTGGGGGGTTGGGGCCATTAAAAAGCAATGAAGGCTAAGATTCCTAGCCTTCGATAAAGTGGAGTTGGAGGACTCTTCCCCGTTCATCATGCAAAAATAAGGGATTCTCCTATTTCCATCTTAGTTAAAACATTGGTCCTCATACTCTTCCCTTTTTAAAAAAAAAATTATCATTAAAATTTGAAAAATCTAAGTCTTCCAAAGTTACATGTACTCAACCCAAAGCTTACATGTACAAATTTGTCCTACCTTGGTATTTCTATCAAATTGAACACATGATCATATTACTAAAATGCTGATGCAGTAATCCAACTACTGGGTAAACAATAATGCTGATGTGCATTTGTATACCAAAGTACAAACTCTTTCTAAGAAAACTTTATAATTTGGCACCTCAGCATCAATTTTGGAATGTTGCCTCTTTGATATATAATCAAAGATCTCTTCTCCCCTTAATCAAAATCAATGAAATCAAAAGCTTTTTATCGCATTTAATATTAAGATATAGACTAATAAGATAAAAGATAATGATCCATCTTGATTAAAATTAAATTATTAGATGATTGTGAAAGTGATCATAATTATGTAGTAATGACTTTAGGCAATAATGATCCATCATAATTATGAAAATAATTTTAGAATTTAATTATAAAGATTAAATCTGAGGAGATAAAGTTTCGATATCATGATTTCTATATCGGAGTTGAGATTATAAAGAGGAAATAAATTACACTGGATTTATTCAGATACTTGATAAATATACTAAATTTAATTAATAATCAACTAACCTTAGATACAAGATGGTTAAAACTTTTTTTAGCACAACTAATATAGTCACATCATAACTAGCCTAAGAATTCATATAGTAGTCACATTCTTTTTATGAATAAAAGTTTCTTTCATTGGAGAATAATATCTTCTATCATGGTATATTTCAAACCACAATCAATATTTTTGGTTAATTTTAAATGACTCGACCCATACTTTCACTGTGCAACTTTGCTTAACATTCTCCAAAATTTCTTAATGATCTCAAATTAAAATTCTATATAATTCAAGCAAAGATTTTATTATCTAAGTATATTAGATCATAATTATTTCTTGAGATAATTGCCATATTTGTATTATTGTATGTTCAAGATATTAATTGATTTGAGTCAAGCCAACTCTCGATTATCTTGATAATTTAAAATCAATCTCTCTTTTGAGAAAATCAACTTTTAATTTATCTATCATGATCTTACAAATTGCTAGAACATCATAATTAGAGAGACCAATCATCTTTAAAAGATCCACTAAAAAACTTAGATAAAAGAAACTATTCCTGATAACTATTAATAAATTGTTCTTCCATTATTTAGCCAAATCATGCCATGATCATAGAAGTTCTCTTTACTCACAATATCCTTGATTTGATTACTTTCTTTTTATTCTCTATATCAACAAAATAAATATGATCTTCTAATTCAAAATAACTTTTAATAAATTTAAGATTGTTATCACATTTCCTAATCATATCATGATTAAATTTTCAAAATAAATCCAATGCTAATACAACATAATACAACACATCTATATTACTCAAAATATACCTCTATATATATTAATTATTTAGTCACAATGATATTCCTCTGAGAACTAGATTTGGTACATTTAATTAGAATTTTAACAATATAAATCTTCTACACTTGTCCAAAGCAAAGCTTTAAGAAACTCAATTTATATCCACAAAATAACATCAGATATTATGAAACAATTCATTTAATTTCTAGTACTAGTAATTATTTTTTGATATTCAAACAAAACCCTAATTCTACGTTACTCTCACTAACCTAAGTTTTTATAATCTTTAACTTAAGCTTTGATACCACTTAACATATCATGCCTTGGCACGAGGTCCAAGCTAGTTGCAACATGGCCACACGCCTCTGGGATTTTTTTTTAAGACATACAAGACCTATCTTCACATTCAAAAAAGTCATATCGAATCATACTCAGGCAATGATAGTAAAAAAAATTCTTTGATTTTATTAATTTAAATAAAAATAGTTCATTAATAACTCATGAGATTTATTAATATAAATCAAAAGTAATATTTATTCAAAAAATAAATATCTTAAGATCCTAAGCTTCTCACTGCTCAGTTCTAGCCTCTTTATACTCCTTTGAATCTGAAATAGAAAAGAGAGAGAGCTTTACGAACTCAGTAAGTTATTAATATCTTTAAGAGATTAAGCATAATTAATTTTTAAAATATAATAATTTAATAGTAATATATTACAATATAAATTTTTTTCAAAACATGCGATGTATATCAATAAAATCTAAAAATTTTCTTAATTTTTTGTGACTATGGCCACGATCAACCTCGTGATAAGATCTAAAAGAGACTAGCCTCTAAAAAATAAACATAAGATACATAAGTATATACTAGTGATCAGCCCTGATAGGCTAGGCTAAAAAAAAACTAACTTTAATTCACACGATCATGATTAGCCCCATAACAAGATAAAGAGACTAGTTATAAAATATATACATGTGATGTATCAACGTGTGTCAGCGATTAGTCTCGACTGACTAGACTAAAAAAAATTTAACTTTGCTAAGATCAATCCTGACTAGTTAGATTCAAAAAAAACTAATTTCTGATGTATAGCCAACAATTAGTCCATTTGGCTAAACCCAAATCATAGTCAATTAGAAAGTTTTCTCATAATTTCACCATAACCAAATAATTATACTTATTTCAAATAATATCAAATTAAGTTTTTTACATCTTATTTTTAGAAGCAAGGGAATAATTTTTATTCAAAATTTACACAAGGATAAACTTGAATAATCTTGTTTCCATGCAACAATAAAATAAAGAAATCATCTCATTTCAAATTTTATAATCATGCTAAGGTGACACCATGCTTGATTCAAAATTTTGAATTATTTTTTATGCATAAAATACATACTTTCAAACTTTCTGATTTTTAAATATTTTAATATTTTTTATGTACAAAATTTGATTTTTAAATATATGAATATGCACAAAAATCTAGAGATAAAAAAATTACTATCAATTAAATCCAAAAATTATGATTTTAATTCATGACTTAATCTCTAGATTTGATGCTCATCTGGCATTGAAGACTTTGACTAAATAATTTAAAAATATTATTAGTCTTTAGTTGAGGAGAGATTTAGAATAGAGAGAGAGAGAGAATTTTAGTCCAAGCCATAATTTGGGTCAGATCACAAGTCGGGCTTAAACATTTTGAATTGATCTGACTTTAATTGGATTGGCCAGAGTTCGATCAATAGAGAGGTTTATAAGGGTGGCTTTTTTTTTTCTCTTCCTTTTTTTTTTTCTTCTCTCTCTCTCTTCTCTCTCTTGTTCTCCCATCGCCATAAAGAAACCAAGATAGATAGGGGGAGGGGCAAGAAAGAACAGTTGTACGATGTCACGCCAAGGTGGCTGGGCAGTGGTGGTGTGGTCGGGGAAGCTGGCGGCAGTGCTGAGCAAGGAGCTAAGGGAGAAGAAGGGTTGCCTTTAGGGCAGCTTCCATGATCAAAAATAAACAAAAGGGAAAAGGAAACTTATAGAAGACGGCGACGATAGTGGATCGAAGCCGACGATGCTGGTTTCCATGGGTCATAATGGGCCCAAGTCACTAGTAGTCAAGAGAGGGAGAAATAAAATATAAAGGGGATGGCTATGCTGATGAGTTCATGGTGATGGAGAATTGGAGGGGACGTTGGTGCCTTTAAGAAGCAAGAGGCTAGAGTTTCCTAGCCTCTGATGAAGTGGAGTTGGAGAACTCTTTCTCCTCTATCATACAAAAACAAGGGATTCCCCTATTTCCATCTCAACCAAAACACTAGTCCTCACATCCCCATACTCTAAAATAATTTAAATTGGGTTTTTTACTCTTCTCTAATTCCTATAATATTTTATTAAAACTTTTGTATAATCTTTTGCTACAAATATGATTAGCAATTAATAAAGCTTCTCCCCACAAAGTGGATGGTAAATAGATTTAATTAAAATAACACTAACCATTTTTAGTAATATTTTATGTTTTATTTTTACTACACCATTTTGTTTGGATATATAAGGTGTACTACTTTGATGTATTATTTTGTAATCTTCAAAAAAACTTTTTTTAAATTCAATAGGCAAGTATTCTCCTCCTCGTATCACTTCTAAGTATTTTAATAGTTGTTCCTAATTGATTTTCCACTCCAACCTTATAAATTTTAACTTTTTTAAAAGCTTCATCTTCAGTTCTTAACAAATATATATAAGTGAATTTTGAGTAATCATCAATAAAAGATATAAAATACTTTTACTTCCTCTAGTTTCAATATTTTATTGTCAGATGCGTTAGTATGTACTAACTCTAATAGAAGATCTACTTAGATTTATATGATTTCTTAGTTAATTTGGCTATGTACAATATTCACATTAAAGAAAAAAAGTAATAGTACTAGTTTTAGGAATCAATTCTAGTGATACTATTTTATTTAGTGTCTTCTCTTAATCTATCATACCAAATATTATGCAAATCACACACATAAGAAGAACTAATATGAGTATTATTAATAGTACTTAAGAAATATATCTTATCCTTAGCGTATCCTTTTCCAATAAATTATCCTTTTTTAGATAGGATCATTTTATTGGATTCAAGAACCCCAAGAAAACCATGATGGCTCCATAAAAATATGGGAAGCATGCTCTTTTCATGATGCACTTTTGTAAGAGTGAGTCCTAGATGAAAGCTGAAGATCCACAATTCCATAGGCAATACTTGAACTTGTAGCTGAATTTTTCATGTAAAAATTATTATCATCTTTAATGGCTTTGTAGGATTCGAACATATTTTTATAAAGAGTCACATGTCAAGTTGATCCAAAATAGACCCACAATCCACCATATATATTAACCATGAAGAATTCTAAAATCATTATCACAAGTTGATCTTCTTCCACATTGTTGGCTTCATGTAATTTTTGTTGGCTTTTACAATCGACACTCTTTGGCTATATGACCAATCTTTCTATAAATAAAATATGGATACTTCTTCTTTTGTTTTTCTTTCTGATAGAGATAATACTAAAAATAAATCAGAAAATCAATCATGATTGTGTAATTAATAAATTAGGAATATTTGAATTTATATGATAGAGAAAATACTGATAATAAATCAGGGAATCAATCATGATTGTGTAATCTATAAATTAGAAATATTTGAATTTATATTTGATTCATGTAATCTCTTGTAATCATAATTGTACATATCACACCTCTTTATAATATGAGCAGACTCATCCTGATGAATACGGTAAGATTTCTACAAATTCTTTCTCTAAAATCTTTCATGGTATCAGAGTCATTCTCTGGATAGCTTTTACTAGTTTTTCTTACTTTCTTTTACAATTTTTAGACTCGCCTAATCTTCTCAATTTCTCTTTCAATCTCTTCATTTTCCTCCAATGGCTCAATCCTCTTCGTCCATGCAATCTACATCCACTCTTCCTTCAACAATCCTAAATCTAGCTATTAAACTTGATGGATCCAACTTTTACATGTGGAAAAATGTCATGTCGGCCCTCCTTTATGTGCATCGTCTTCTCGGGTATGCTGATGGCTCTATCTAATTATCACCACCAATTATGATTCGCGACAAAGATGACAACCTAATCTCCAATCCGGCTTATGAACAATGGGTGGTTCATGATCAGTTTGCACTTACGGTTCTCTTTCTCTCCATTGATCAGAATGTTGGGGCCAACTTTGCCGAACTCTCATCTGTGCATGATGTCTGGTCGACTTTGTCCAAGCTTTTCGACTCTCAAATGATGGCCCAAGTTAACTTCATCGACCAATAATGGTGACAACTTGGCAAATCTGGTAAAACCATGCTTGAATATTTGAAATCAATGAAGGACATCGCGAATCAGTTTGCTCAATCGACAAACTCATTTCTCCAGCTGACTTGAATCATCGAATCACCACTAGACTCAGCTCAGAATGGGAACCTTTGGTCTTAGCCCTAGCCCCGACATTGCACACCATGACCATCGATGATTTACAGGCTCTTCTTCAAGAGGAGGCATGGTGCAACTTCACTGTCGCAACTGAGCAATCACCACCCCTCTCTGGGCTTCTCGGATCCATCCCACCGCTAACCATGAACTGGACTGATGGACGTGGTGCCTCCATTTACAACGGCAGTCGTTCTTCTTATGGATGGCATGGTGGCTATGGCGGATGCGGTGGTTCTTCTCGACGTGGATGAGGATCTTCTCCTGTGCAACCCACTTTTCACCATAGAAGCCCTTCATCATTTTCACATGGGCCTACTCACTTAACTTGGTCCAACTCATCTGAACTTGGTGACTGCATAATACAGTCTTATTCTTCTGGGTCTGGTCGAAATAATTTGGCCTATCATAAGAAGTCTTTTGGGCCTAATAACATTTCTAATTATTATGGATCTCAAGTTATTTGTCAGTTGTGTAACAAGCCTGGACACACCACCTCTTTTTGTCAGTAGGGCTTTTCCCCAACGCAAGCCCACTCTCTTCATGGCCCTCTTTCTGGCACACATGACTTGGATTGGTACGTTGACTCTGGCACGACATATCATGTGATATCTAATCTTGCCAATCTAAGTATTAGAGATGATTAATCTAGCATGGATCATGTATTTATTAGTGATGGCTCAGGTTTGCTTTGAAAGAACTAGATCTAGAATTTCAGGGCTAGATCTTGAAATTTTTTCAAGATCAGATAGCGGAAGACTAAAATTAATCAAAATTAATTTTTAATACTAGAGAATATCCTAGATCTAATATCCTATTACATGATTATGGCATGACATTAAATCAAAATTTAAACATAAGAAAGAAAATAAAATAAGTTGATCACATCAACATGCATCTATACTACATCTAATGCAGATATGTAAAATAGATCAGATCTATTACCTATCCAAGTTAGACGTTCTAACTTGCTGATCCGAGCTTGAGGATGATGTTGCAAGCCGCACACGTGTCCGACCTCTAAGAGTCGTCCACACGAGCTCATAAACCATGATCAAAAGTTCGATGCAAGAAATCAACACAGTATGCTAGTACTATGCTGATCCTTCTTTGATGGTCGATCTATTGTATTCTTCTTTAGGATTTGGACTCTTCCAAAGATAAGAAGAAGGAGGAGAGATTATAGATCTGAGGCACTCTCAAATAATCTCAAAAAAGAGGAAAAGAGATGAACAAGACAACCCTAGAAGAAGATCCTCTTCTTCTTCTCTGTTTTCTTATCTAGATACCTAGTTAAGTATCTATAAATCCCCATGCTCAAATACTCTTTCTTTCTGATTTTCACATGCCCCAAAGGTCTCTCAATGATCTAGAATATATTCAAAAATTAGCCTAAAACTCATCGTATATAAAGAGATATAGAGGAGTCCTTGTTGGGTCAAATTCTTAGACTAAGAAAGACCAAAATAGGCAACTAGTTGGGACGCCCAACACTTGGGCATCCCCTCCTTTCCTTTTGGCATGGACCACCAACAAATGTTGCACAAAACTTTCTCTTTTCTACCGAGCAAAAAGAGAGAAAATAGGAAGAGGAGGGCAGCATTCATGGGAGTTTTTGTTTCCTAAAACTCCATTCAAGAGAAAGTTCAAATCAAATTCAAACTTTCTTCTTTGACTAGGTCCACAACTAATTGCCATAAGAGAAATAGAGAAGAGGAGTGGGCATGCGTGAAGACCAAGAAGAGGGGGTTTTTGTCACACAAAATAGAGAGAGTGGGAGTGGGGGGCGTGGGATATAGGTGGCGCAAGATGAATGGATTCTCGAACCAAATCAAAACAAAATTAATTCAACCCAATTAAATTAGATCCTAAATCAATTGAGAACTTAATTAAATTAAATTAAATCAAATTTAATCTTAATTTAATTTTTTAATCAAATTAGAAAATTAGGATGACCTAAGTTCTAGTTGAACTAGGACTGGTTCTTTCTTGTACTTAGTTTATCAAATAAACCAATTAGACTTAATCCAATCAAGCCAAACTAAATCTAATTAAATTATATTTAATTAGACTTAATTTTAGCCCTTTGGTTTAATCAAATTAAGTTAATTAGCAATCTAATTGCTAATCAATCCTCCTACAATACTTACACTAGGTTAAACATCAATTGTATTAATCGTTTAACCCTCAAATGATTCTTAATCGTTGATCAACCATCTGATCAGATTGTAAGCTCTGATGTGTGTAACTTCATAGGTTCGAACCTAAATTGGTAGCAAAAAAATAAATTTTTATACCAATCAAAGTAACCATCTAGCAATGATACTCAACGATCGAATAGGTCGAATATATAGAACAACATCCTTAGAATCCATGTGGATATATATAGTTTTCATATAATTCATCCCCTTGACCAAAATACTCGTAGGATACCTCAAAGGTCAACTATCAACTCTGATAAGGTTGTCTACATTGTATTTCAAAATACCAAATCCATCTTATGGATTATTCTGACCAATGTTTTGTTATATTGAAATAGAGTGATACATTCTTCTCCAACTCTTGGAGTAGTTAATTCCATCTTGATCACACACCGACTTTGCAAGTACTTGATTATGTTTAGAAGCCTTCCATTACTAAATTAGAAATTCAGTTAGTCCGATACCAAAGCATAGTAAATTGCTTGCAAGTCACTGAGGTGATCTCAGGTCTAAGGGACACTTATACCTATATCCCATTAGAGACATTCTCGACAATAAAATATTCTAGAGTTGATAATGTTCAATGATGATGTACCCTTATATCTCACCTGTATACCTTACCAATATTTCTATACTCCTTAGTTAAGAGGATAACCAATCCATATGGCATACAGCGATCTATGCTCGATAGATGTTGTTGTCCTCATTAATAGCCTATCATTTGGTCATGAATAATTTAAAGAATTAATCAATAAATTTTTTCTTTATCGAACCTAAATAGTCCTAACGACTTCATCACAATAATAAAGTTTATTAGAAGATGAAAACTTATGATGAAAATATCAAAAATATATTTTATTAATTAATAAGTTAATTATAATTATAATATAGCTCAACCATCAATAGACTGATGATTAGCTTTAGAACATATTTTTTAATAATTTTTACTTATCCTAAAGCCACTCGGCATAGTATCTAATATCCATCTTCGACTTATGGTCGTCGAACTTCTTTATCATCAGGGTTTTAGTGAAGGGATCGATCAGGTTCTTCTTTTCATTGATCTTCTGAAGGTCGACATCATTTCAATTCATGATCTTTTGGATCAGATGAAAGTGGTACAGAATGTGCTTCATCCGCTGGTGTGCCTTTGATTTCTTCATCTGAGCTATGGCACCAGTGCTGTCACAGTAGAGCAAAATCGGACCATCTAGGGAGGATGCTACTTCGAGCTCAGTGATAAACTTTCTCAGTCACAATTTTTTTTGCGGCATTTAATATTGTGATGTACTCTACTTCGCAAATAGAGTCTACCATAGTATGCTACTTGAAACTCTTCCAGCAGATGGCTCCATCATTCAGAGTAAAGATATATCCCAACATGCTTCTACTATCATCATGGTTAGATTGAAAGCTGGAGTCTAGAAATCCTATAAGTTTTAGATCTGACTCATCATAAATCAACCATTGATTTTTAGTATTTTTTAAATACTTAAGAATTTTCAATGATTTTCTTCAGGATCAGACTGGTATCTACTCACTACTTCTAGTGAGTATGCCATATCTGATCTCGTACACGTCATAACGTACATGATAGATTCCACTACCGAAGGATATGAGACTCTACTCTTACGCTTCAGGAGTTGTCGAGCAATCCTTCTTAAAGAGAGAAATTTGATGGCCTATCGGAAGATAGCTCTTTTTAAAATTTTTCATGCTGAACCTCTTCAGCACAGTATCTATATATGTGGACTGGGATAATCCAAGCATTTTTTTAGACCTATCCCTATAGATCTTCATCCTTGGGATGTAGGATGCCTCACCCAAGTCTTTCATGAAGAACTAAGATGACAACCAAACTTTTATTTCTTATAGTGCGGGAATGTCATTTTTTATTAAGAGAATGTCATCCACGTATAAGACAAGAAATACCACTACTGGATCATTTATCCATTTATAAATGCAGGGCTCTTCTCCATTCTTAACGAAGCCATATGTTTTGATCATCTTATCAAAATGCATGTTCCAACTCAGAGATGCCT
>QRFJ01000190.1:430501-666999 GCA_006176705.1 Cocos nucifera
CCCACTAACCCATTTAATCCAATGTGTTATGATTTGTATCTTAGGATTTTCAATTTACAATCCTAGATCCTAATCAAATAACTTCTTAATTCTTAATTAAGTTTTGGACTAAGGATTGGAGTTTGGCTTTTCGAAAATGATTTTCATGTTTATAAAATATTTTTAGAACATGGTTCTACCAACCAAGTTGCATGTTTAATTCATAATCAATATGCAAGTAAGATAAGCATGAAACTACTTTAGATCTAATCCAAATAGGTTCATGTAATTGAAATAGTTTCAACTCTAATCAATCATAAATTACCTTAAATCCAATCTAACATATTTATGATGATTAAAATTAGATTAAAATATTTTTAATCAGATCATAAAATTTTTTAGATCTAATCTAAAATTTTATGATCAATATTTTAGATTAGCACGTACTAGAACAATCTCTTCACTATAAGGGATAAACCTTACAGCAAGATAATCTTATAGTAGTTCGTATAATTTAAAACTTTTATTTTTAGATCTAAAACTATTTTAAATTTAATAAATCATAAATAAAATTAGATCATATCTAACAAGTTTATGATAAGAAGTAGATCTATACGAACTAGGATAATCTTTTCATAATAAGGGGTAAACCTTACAGCAGAATAATCTTCTAGCAATTCGTGTGATCATGATTTTTAATTTTAGATTTAATAATTAGATTATAAATTAGATCTAATCTAAAAAATTATCTATATATATATATATATATATATATATATATATATATATATATATATATATATATATATATATATATATATATATATATATATATATATATATATATATATATATATATATATATATATATATATATATATATATATAATCATGTAATAATCAACTTAGGCTCTGATACCAATTGAAGGAACCAGATCTAGGATTTTAGAGTTAAATCTTAAAATTTTTTTAAGATCAGACAGCGAAAAACTAAAATTAATCAAAATTAATTTTTAATATCAGAGAATATCCTAGATCTAATATCTTATTACATAATTATGGAATGATATTAAATTAAAAATTAAATATAAGAAAAAAAATAAAATATGTTGATCACATCAACTGCATCTATACTACATCTAATGCAGGTATGTAAAATAGATCAGATCTATTATCTATGCAAGTTAGATATTCTAACTTGCTGATCCGAGCTTGAGGATGATGTTGCGATCCGCACACGCATCCGACCTCTAGGAGTCATCCATACGAGCCCACAAACTACGATCAAAAGTTCGATGCAGAAAATCAGCATAGTATGCTAATACTATGCTGATCCTTCTTTAACGATCAATCCGATGCTTCTTTCTTTTGGATTTGGACTCTTCCAAAGATGAGAAGAAGAAGGAGAGATTACAGATTTGAGACACTCTCAAATAATCTAAAAAAGGAGGAGAAAAAGAGATGAATAAGATAACCCTAGAAGAAGATCCTCTTCTTCTTCTCTATTCTCTCACCTAGATGCTTAGCTTATTGTCTATGAAATCACCATGCTTCAATACTCTTTCTCCCTGATTTTCACACGCCCCAAATATTTCTTAATGGTCTAGAATATATCCAAAACTCAGCCCAAAACTCATCCTATATAGAGAGATATAGAGGAGTCTTTTTTGGGTCAAACTCTTAGACTAGGAAAGATCAAAATAGGCAACTAGTTGGGGCACCCAATACTTGGGCTCCCCCACATTTTTTTTAGATTGGACCACCAACAAATGTCGCACAAAACTCCCTCTTTTCCACCAAACAAAAAAGAGAGAAAATAGGGAAAGGAGGGCGGCATTCATGGGAGGAGTTTTTGTTTCCTAAAACTCCATCCAAGGAAAAGTTCAAATCAAATTCAAACTTCCTACTTTGACTAGGTCCATAACTAATTGCCATAAAAGAAATAGAGGAGAGGAGTGGGCGTGCATGAAGATCAGGGAGAGGGGGTTTTTGTCGCATAAAATAGAGAGAGTGGGCATGGGGGGCATGGGCTATTGGTGGTGCAAGATGACTGGATCCTAGTCTTACTAGGATTCTATGTTTGACTTGGTCAAACATGCTTTCTCAAACTAAATTAAAACAAAATTAATTCAACCCAATTAAATTAGGTCCTAAACCAATTAAGAACTTAATTAAATTAGATTAAGTTAGATTTAATTTTGATTTAATTTTCCAATCAAATTAGAAAATTGGGTTGACCTAAGTCCTAGTTGAGCTAGGACTAATTTTTTCTTGCATTTGGCTTATCCAATAAACCAATTGGACTTGATCCAATCAAGTCCAAACTAAATATAATTAAATCATATTTAATTAGACTTAATCTCAATCCTCTGACTTAATTAAATTAAATAAATTAGCAATCTAATTGCTAATCGATCCTCCTGCAATACTTATACTAGGTTAAACATCAATCGTATTGATCATTTAATCCTCGAACGATTCTTAATCATTGATCAATCATTCGATCGGATCGTGAGCTCTAATATGTATGATCTCATAGGTCCAAAAATTTCTGTACCAATCAAAATAACCATCTAGCAATGGTACTCGACGATTAGATAGATCGAATGTGTAGAACAACATCCTTAGAATCCATATGGATATAATTTTTATATAATTCATCTTCTTCACCAAAATGCTCGTAGGATACCTTAGAGTTTAACTATCAACTCTGATCAGGTTGTCCATATTATATTTCAAAATACCAAATCCATCTCATGAATTATCCTAACCAAGGTTTTGCTATATTGAAATACAGTGATATATTCTTCTTCAATTCTTGGAGTGGTCAATTCTATCTTAATCACACACCGACTTTGCAAGTACTTGACTGAAAAAAATTGAGCAAGATTTTTAGCATGCATTTTCAAAATATTTTTAAAATTAAAGCAGCGAAAACTATAATCAATCAAATATTAATCTACAACATGCATTGATCTAATCAATTTAAATCCTACTCAGGATCTAGACATGCTAATATGTAATTTGAAATTTAAATGCGATCAATCAACAAATAGAATCTACTGACCGATATGAGTTCAGAACTCGATATCTATGCGTGGATAGCTGATCTTCATAATCTGAATCCATCGAAAGAAGCTGTGGTGTCATGCTGTAGCCACACATTCGTTCGATCTCTATGGTTGATCTACATAGAGCTCCTGGTCTTGACCAGCTCCACTGGAGTGCTAGCTCCTCGTCGGGGTCTTTGATGGTTGATCACAATCGATCCAATCAATCGTCTTCTTTTTGATTTTTTGGACACTCCAAAAAATTAGAACATGGAATATGGAGGATGATGAGTCAGTCTTTGAAGTTTGGTGGCGATCCAATGCTCACAGCACTCGATCTTTCAACCCGAACCCAAAGTCCCAACCCTAGGGTTTTGCACTCATCGAAAAATATTGACACGCCAGAAACCCTCTCACATCCTCTCTCTTTGGAGTTTTTTCATGAAACAAATTTTCACGGGAAGGACTCTTCCTCTACCGTACACCCACTTTAGATCCTCTTAAGATGGATGACATAAGGGGGGAAAAAATTGGGAAGAGGCGTGTGAGAAAAGTTGGCACAGGAACAATAGTTGACCCTTCCACGCACAGGACAAGCCACCCTTCTCTGATTTTCTCTCTCTCAAAAATTCCTCTACATAGCCTCCCTCCTCTCAGATGCCCCACGCTCTTCCACACATACCCACAAGAAAAAATTCTTTTAAAATGGGTGACACATTGTGGAAAGCATGTGCAGGGGATAAGGTTCAAACCAAACCAACCACTTGAATTCAAAATTCAAGTGGTCTCCTTATCTGCATCCAACGCCATCTCCCAAGTGGATGACGCACAGAAGGACTCACCTTCTGTGCGCCCACACCTAGAATGCACAAAAATGTGCATGAGAAAACACAAAGGAGGCGTGGGATTTGGATAAGGATGTGATGGTTAAGTGGTTTCAACCAAAACAATCTAAGCTGAATTCAAAATTCAACTTAAATTTGAACTAGCTCAACCCTTGGACCAAGTCAAAAGCAGATAAGAGAGGGGGCACACAAACCTTCTGGGTGTGAGAAAAGTTACGTACAAAAATTTTGGGGCATGGAACAGGAGTGAAAAAGTCAAAGATGGTGGGCGCATAGGAGAGTTTGAATTCAAAGTTTATTTGACTTGGTCCAAATTGATTTCAACCAAACCAATTAATCTAGACCCAATTAGACTAGGTTAAATCCAACCAAATTAGGCTTAATCCAATCTAATTAATTTCTAATCAAATTAGAAATTAATTAGATTCAGGTCCTGATCAAATCTAGATCAAATCTTTCATAGCAATTAGATCATCTCATGATCTTATCGAATCAAACCCAATCGAATCTAATTCGATTAGATTTGATCAAATTCTCATTGCTCAATTAAATTGAGCTAATCAACAATCAAATTGCTAATTAATTCTTCAAAAAAAATCAGAGTCCAAATCGGATGGGTTACCGAGCAACAGAGTCCCATCAACATGAAACTCCTAAAGAGTCCCAAACTAATGGGACTCTTGAATCCAATGTCCCAAATGAATGAAACTCGCGATCACAAAATTTCAGACCAGTGGGACTCTTAATTAGAGTCCCAGGCAAGTAGGACTCTGAGTTCCAATCTAGTAGGACCCACAAAGGTAGAGTCCTAGTCTTGTGGGACTCTTGGTCATAGAGTTTCAGTCCAGTGGAACTCTTGATCAGAGAGTCCCAGACAAGTAAGACTTTGAGTTTCAGTCTAGTAGAACCTACAAAGATAAAGTTTCAGTCTAGTGGGACTCTTGGTTATAGAGTCCCAATCTAGTGAAATTTTTGACTACAGAGTCCTAAGTCATCAGGACTCATGATCAGTCATCAGATCAGATAGGAACTCTTTATGTGTGTGACACCATAGGTTTAATTTCTAAGTCGATAGTACAAAAACTAATTTTCTGTACTAATCGATGTGACCATCTAGCAATGATATCCGACGTCCGGATAGGTCGAAGAATCATAACACAATAATAACGAACCTATGGCATATGGTTATCGTATAATTCATCCTCTTAACCTCGATGCTCAAAGGATGATCTAGGATTTACTGTCAATCCTAAAAATTCATCCATATTGTATTTCAAAATTCAGTGTCCATCACATAGACCATCTCAATCGAGGGTTTGCTAAATTGAAATATAGTGATATACTTGCTCCAACACTTGGAGGGATCAATTCTATCTTGACACACATATCGACTTCATAAGTACTTGACTGCATCCAGTAGCCTTCCATCACTGAATTAGAAATTCAGGTAGATCGGTAGCTAAGTACAGTGAGTTGCTTGCAAGTCACCATGGTGATCTCAGGTCTAAAGGATACTTATATCCATATACTTCACGAGTAACTCTTGACAGTAGAGAGCTCCATAATTAGATCACGTTCAGTGAAATGTACCCCTATATTTCACCTGTATGCCATAACAATATCTTCATTCTTCTTAATTAAGAGAACAACCAACACTTATGGCACACAATGATCTACACTCGATACGTTATCGTCCAGAGTAACAACGTATCATTTGATCGTAAACTAATTTAAGAACTAAACGATAAATTTTTCTTTGTCAAGTCTAAATAGCCCTAAGGACTTTATCACAGAAGAGTTCATTACAGAAAGATGCACAAAATGATGAAAAGGCCAAAATAATAATTTTATTTATTAATAATTTAAGTATAATTAGATTTAGCTCAACTATCTACAACCTAGATGATTAGCTTTAGGATACAATTTTCAACATTAACTATGCCTAGAAGCCTTCTATTACTGAATTAGAAATTTAGTTAATCCTGTACCAAAGCACAGTGAATTGCTTGCAAGTCATTGAGGTGATCTTAGGTCTAAGGGATACTTATACCTATATCCCATCTCGATAGTTGGTCACGTTCAATGACAATGTATCCTTTCATCTCACCTCTATGCCATACCAGTATCTTCACACTTCTTGGTTAAGAGGATAACCAACCTATATGGCATATAGTGACCTATGCTCGATAGATGCTATCATCCTAATTAACAGTCTTTTATTTGGTTGTAAATAGTTTTAAGAACTAATTAATAAATCTTCTTTTTATCGAACCTAAATAGTCCTAAAGACTTCATCACAATAATGGACTTCATTAGAAGATGAAAACTTATGATGAAAATATAAAAAATATATTTTATTAATTAATAAATTAATTATAATTATAATATAACTCAACCATCAACAGACTGATGATTAGCTTTGGGACATATTTTCCAACATACTTGTCCTTGCCTCTGGTTCTTCCACTTTACATATATTTTTTTGTTCTTTACATATGAAAAATATCCTTTGTGCTCTCAAAATTTCTAAAAATTTATTGTCTATCTCTAAGTTTGTGCATGATAATACCTGTTATTTTGAACTTCACCCTGATTATTTCATTATTAAGGACCTTCGTACACACCAGGAGCTGCTCCGGAGACCAGTTAAAGATGGCTTGTACTGCTTTCGTTCGAATTCTAGATGCTGCTCTCCTGACCCACAGGCTTCTTATCCACCTCTACTTCAAGTATTTTATGGCACCAGCATTTAGGTCATCCCGCCTTTTCCATTGTTGCACGGACTTTAAACTCTAGAGTTTCATTGAATAATGATCATGCTTCATATATTTGTTCTACATGCCAAATGGGCAAAATTATGTTAATTATTCCTTTCCTTTTATCATGAATAAAAATACCAAATTATTTGAATTTGTTCATACAGACATATGGAGTCTTGCACCAATTCTCTCACACTCTAGTCATTCATATTACATACACTTTGTTGATGATTTCAATAAATATTCATGGTTTTTTATCATGAAACAACATTTCGATGTCACTCGCATATTCTGTGCCTTTCGTATACAAATTAAAACTCTCTTTAGTTATAAAATTAAATACCTACAATCTGATGGCGCTAAGGAATTTCTATCACACACATTTAAAAATGAACTACAAAATCATTGCATTTTTCATCGCGTATCCTATCCTCACACACCTCGGCAAAATGGTTCTACTGAGCGCAAACACCGCCACGTTGTGGATATGGGGATTACTCTCCTTACTCATTCTCACTTACCTCCCAAATACTGGCATTATGCCTTTGAAACTGTAGTATTTCTTATTAACCGTCTGCCGACTAAATCCCTTCATTTTCAGTCTCTATATCAACTTTTACATGGTTTCTCTCCAGACTACTCTTCTCTTCATGTCTTTGGGTGTCTGTGTTTCCCTTATCTAAGACCCTACATGCAACACAAACTCGAACCATGATCTCATCCATGCATCTTCCTTTGCTATCCTCCACACTACCATGGGTTTAGATATTTAGATCTAGGCATTGGTCGTATCTTTGTGTCGCATGGTTGTTTTCAATAAACACTCATTTCCCTTTGAATCTCAATCATCTACCTCGGTTGGTATCAGTACACTGACCTCCGCTCCCACAAACACTCATGCTGCAACCCCATCCACCTCAATCTCCATTCTTCCTATTCCACCACCTGGACCATCTACTGCTCCATCAGTGATTGCTCACCTCCCTCAGACTGGTTCGGCATCCGATATCTCTAGTGTGTTACTGTAGTCTGCTACTTAGTCCTCCAAACCACCAATGCCTCCTACTCATACACATGAGGATACTATGCCATCTGGTTCCTCCTCTAGGACTCATCAGATGGTCATTCGATCCCATGATAGTTCTCTTCCTCTACCTCGATTTGTTATATCTCGACATCCGACTGTCTTCTCTATATCTACTGATCTACGGGAGCCTAACTCTTATGCTCAGGCTCATAAAGACCCAAAGTGGGTTCAGGCAATGGAGGAAGAATATCATGCACTTCTTCATAATCAGACCAGGGAACTTGTTCCATCCTCTGCTACCCAAAATGTCATTGATTGCAAATGGGTTTATAAGATCAAGCAGAAATCTAATGGTACGATTGATTAGTTCAAAGCTCGACTAGTTGCTAAAGGCTTTAATTAGCAGGAAGATATTGATTATGAGGAAACATTTAGCCCAGTAATCAAACCGGTTACTATTTGGACCGTCTTATCCATTGCAGTCTCTCTAGGGTGGCCTATTTGACAGCTTGATGTGAAGAATGTCTTCTTACATGGATACTTGATAGAAGAAGTATATGTGTAGCAACCTCCAGGATTTATTGATACCTCTTGACCTAACTTTGTCTGCCAGTTGCATAAGTCTCTTTATGGCCTTAAACAGGCACCATGAGCTTAGTTTCAACGTCTCAGTGGTTTTCTTCAGCACTTGGTTTTTTCAGTTGCAAACTCTTCTTTATTCATCTTAGGTGGCTCCAACTATATGATATTTCTTCTGATTTATGTTGACGATATTATTCTCATTGGTACTCCCGGTACACCATTTTCATCTCTTCTTACTGTCCTTGGTCGAAAATTTGCTATGAAGGACTTGGGACCACTTTATTTTTTTTCTTAGTATTGAGGCTCATTCTAGTTCCACTGGCTTACATCTCATGCGGTCAAAGTATATTCATGGCATGCTCACTCGCTGTGCTATGATTAACTGCAAACCACTTAGCACTCCTACCACCACTGGTTCTCGTCTATCTCTATATGATGGTACTCCATTTGATAATCCTTCTTTCTATCATAGTATAGTTGGTAGCCTACAATATCTTACACTTATGAGATCAGATATTGCTTATGCAGTTAATTAGGTTTCTCAATTTATGCACAAGCCTAGCACAACTCATTGGATAGCTGTGAAACATATTCTTCGCTATCTGAAGGGTACTATTACATATGGACTGCTTATTCACCGAAGCTCTATTGGTTCTTTGCATGAATTTTTTGATGCTGATTGGACTGGTAATCCTGATGACAAATACTCTATTGGTGGTTTTGTTATTTTTCTTGGACCGAATATCATCTCATAGTCCTCTAAAAAGCAGCGTACTATAGCTCGTTCCAGTACAGAGTCAGAATACAAAAGCTTAGCTAATACTACTGCTGAACTCATGTGGATCCAGTCTCTTTTTCAGGAGTTAGGCCTACAAACATATCATCCTTCTATCCTATGATATGATAATTTATCTGCTATTTATCTTACAGCTAATCTAGTATTTCATGCACGGACCAAACATATTGAAATTGACTTTCATTTTGTTCGGGAGCATGTTTTTCGAAAGCAATTGGCTATTCGATTCATTGGGTTTGACGACCAACTTGCAGATGGTCTTACGAAAGGACTTTCTTCGTCCTGCTTTATAATTCTTCGGTCTAAGCTCAATGTGGTTGTCTCCCTATTGCGCTTGCGGGGGAGGGGGGTGATCAGGGAATCAATCATGATTGTGTAATCTATAAATTAGGAATATTTGAATTTGTATGATAGAGATAATACTAGTAATAAATCAAGGAATCAATCATGATTGTGTAATCTATAAATTAGGAATATTTAAATTTGTATTTGATTCATGTAATCTCTTGTAACCATAATTGTACATATCACACCTCTTTATAATATGAGCAGACTCATCCTGATGGATACAGTGAGATTTCTACAAATTTTTCTCTAAAATCTTTCACTTTCTTTACATTATTATCTCTCTTGAAAAATTTATCTTTTTTGATCGAGTCTTTTCTTACCCTTATAAGTCATTTTAGAACTATTCGGATAAGGCGTATCTACTAAATTCTTCATATTAGTGCCAAAAATTGAATGACTGACTTAACTTTGCATTTATTCCAATTTATTGCGAACATGTAACTCTTCCTCTATTTGAATATGTTGACATAATTCTTCCAAAGTTTGAAGATGACGCTTATGCTTCAATATTTTTCGATAATTTTTCAATAATGGTGAATACTTGAAAATTCTTGGTCATGGGTTCTCTAATTGTGGCAATATCTTATGTCATGCGAATTATATCTTAAACTTGCACCACAATAGGCTTCTCTTCAACCATCTTGAACTCAATATGCTTGTTAATCAAATATGATTTAATTCCTACGTCTTCAGTCAAGTATCTTTTTTGAAGTTCATTCTACAATTCTAATGCCAAAGGTTATTGGACATAGCACGTAAAATCATGCCTCTATAAATGTAGTCATTCCTTAGCCATTTGAGTTGCTCTTGTGTATATGAACCATATCCAAATAACTTTCTAGATATGGCATTTGAAGTACCTACGCCCCTTTTTGCATGGTAAGGAAGTAATGGGTTTCGAGAAGCCATCTCTTGAAATTGTGCCCATCAAATCAATCCAGAACTACAATTCATGTGCAAGAACTTTGATAATTGATCGTCACTAGGTAGCCATTGCAGAGAAGGATAATTATCTCTAAAACTTTTGGAGAAGTTCATGTACCAAATTCAAAGAAAATCTGCAAAAATAGAAATAAATAATTAGTTTAGGTATAGCACTTAAAGCACTTTCTTAAATATAGTTTTGTTCCCACCATGCAAGTGATTTTGTGGAAATATTATCCTTAGAATACAAAGCCCACATTTCCTATCCATTCATTTTGCTAATTTTAAGAGAGAGATTAGTTGTTAGAAATAAAGAGTATGGTCGTAAGAAAGAATTGAAGGAAGAGTTATCCAATTCAGAGGGAGTACACTGTATTTATAGAAGTGAAAAGAGTTGCCCCTTCATGAAAAAAATATAGTGGTAAAAAATTCAGAACTCGTCTCAATGGATAAGAAAAGTAAATGAAGCATCCAGACGGTCAAAACAAATAACTAGCTCCAACGGATAAGAGAGCAGGGTTATTTTGAAAATAACATTCTGGGGGATCGGACTCCAGGTTGGTGGTAGCCGAGGTCGCTGAGGGTAGCCCGGGAAGGGATTACCTATGCGAGGCGTGCACCAGAGTACGTAGACCATCTGGTCATTGAGGTTGATTCCTATATGGGAGCTAGGAATGGAGGGGAACCCAACCTGCTCACCCGCTCTTGGATGATATCTAAGATGCCTTGAGAGGGTGTCTCTACCTGGGGGCTAGACATGTTTATCAAAAGGCGAATAGGATGGCGGACTAGATCACCTCTTATAATATAGCGGAGCACTCAAAAAATATTTTATAGATGGATCATTTTTTAAATTTTTATTGAACTATGTGAATTTATTAGATGTATTTATACCAGAAGGATCTGAATATTCCGATGTATCAAAAAAAAAAAAATCTGGTAATAAAATTTACATTAGGGCTGTCTAAAAATAATTATTCATGGGTGGTCTGCATATTCCATTTTGTATTTATTTATATGAGCAATTTTATAAAAAATCATAATACTTTGTCATGAACCCAAAAATGATATGCACTTGGATAGGTCCGATACATACACGTTATGCATTTGTAGCAAATTTTATATTACTCATCTTTTGTCGTATATAAACAAGTAATGTTTCTTGACATACTTGAAAAATCTGATGCTTGAATAAGGGTGAAACTGATCTAAGTCAGGAAGCTAGAGATTTGAGTTTGACTAGATTTAAAATATTCGGATTCAAAATTTAATTAGAGATCAATCGAATCTTAATATCTAAGTTTGAATTTGACTCGATAAAAAATAAGCAATACTCGAGATCGATTCGATTTGACTCAAATATCAATCAAACCATACTCAGGCTCGGACTTAAATTTGAGTCTTCATCATAATTAAAAAATATATTTACATATAATATAATATTTTAAATTATTAATCAATAATGTATTATATATAGAATATAATATTATTAAAAATAGATATATTTGATTAGATTTATGAGTTTGCTAGTCGAGCTTAATTTGAAAAATTATTCGACTCAAACTTGGTAACAGTGCATGAGTAGCTTACATTTGCACCCATGCTGCCTGTGGTGCTAAGATGCTGGTTTCCTACTCCTATGATGTTATGATTGGTTGGTGCACTGTGACTTTTTGTCGCATGATCAATTCTATAGAAAGTAGAGGTACCTTGTACAGAAACAGGGGTTTTGATATTTTTCTTTCCTCCTTTTTCTTTGGGCAATAAGTAAAACTACATGGCCACAACTTGGCAGATTATCAAGCTACAGGAAGAGTTTTTCGTTCCAGGAGAACTGATATTGGAATAGGGAAATATAGTAGATCAGCCATATTTTGTCTGCAATGGTAAGCTGGTAAGTTAATAGGCAACCATCATGTCTTTTGTCTCCGATTTTAAATGTGAAAGAAAGGTTTCTTTTCTCCCTCCTGAGACAAGATCATAACGAGAAATTATTAGATAAGACTTGGTCTACGATGAATGCTGTAGACTAAGCCACGACAGTTGCAACCGCTTCGAGAAACCTATTTAACCATCTCAAAGCACTACTGCGGTAATAAATTTTTTTTTTGACTACCTTAGTCTGCACTATATACTGTAGACCAAGTCCCTTGAGGATAGGGGTTCCGACCACGCGTTCAAGTCTAGCGGGCACAAGATAGAAAAAAATTAACTTGCATATTGTAGCATATCATCTCCTAAGCTGATCATGGGCTGGGCCTCAAGCTTAAATTATATTCATTTTTCCTTGGACTTCGGTCCAGGCCTATTTAAAACTTAAACATTTTGCTGCGCCCAAGCCTGCCCGTGATCGGATCCGAATTCATGTCGCATGAAAGATGGATAAGATATTCTTGCAATACTAAACGGCAATAGATTAGTTCCTATCGGCTCTGATGTTATCTTTCCTTTCCTTGCGGTTTCACTTTATTTGATTTATCTCTAACTTCATCTCATACCCTGTAGACTTATTTATTAATGTTTCTATTTTCTCTCCATTCCAATAAAATTTGCACGACTTATCAGTTATACCCTGTAGATTCCTGTATGCATGCATTATTTCAAGCAGCTACATTCAGGTCCATAGTAGATATATGACCTTTTTCCGTTCGTCTGTCTCTAGTTTCATTTCTTTTTGCAGAAGTGACACCAAAAACTTCCCAGCAAGATCCTGAGCTGGTGAGGGAGACTGCGGGTCTCTACACAACCGCACCGTTGCCGGAAAATATTGTAGCTTTCTTGGTTAGAACTTGTATTTTCACTTTCAGGTTAATTAATTATGCGCAAAGTTCCAACATCTACCACACCATGATATCTAAAGCCAACTCAGATATATCATATATAATATCCAACCAATGCATCCATTACTTCAGGTCATGATAGTTTCTTTGTGCAGGAAGGAAGTAGGAATTGATGAAGATGCATGGAAGAGGCTGAACCCGATGCTCAGACGAGAATTGATACGTAAATCCCCACAAGAAAATACCGAGCCGTCAATTCTTCCTGCATGCAAGTAGTAACCGTACGTTGCAAAATGCATGGATGGCGGAGAGAGGATGAGAGAAGTGGGAAAAAGGCAAGGGGAGAAGTACAGAAGTAGGCCAAGCGGAGAGGTTGGGAGATTAAGAAGGAACATAGGAAATAGATGGGAAGGACTACCAAAGACACCTTTCAGAAGTTTTAAGATTTTCCAAATATGTGGGATATCTTTCCCCATTCTTGCAATGGCAACGATGAAGGATTTTGTGGACATGGTCAAAAATATAATGGTAGAATAATGAAGCCAGCTATGATGACCCCAGCCGTATGATCTTTACGGGTGCAGGATCTTGATGTAGATATGATATCTGAAGGCCAGAAATTCAATCTAGTCGTTTACCAAGAAACGAGTACACGCAATAACCAGCACACTTAAATTGTATCTAGTTGCATATAATACAAAAACATTATAATGATATAATCAGCACGCTTAAATTGTACAAAAACATGTCTAGGTGATTAGTTGTAAAATAATAGATATCATTTGTTTCACGGCCTTCCCCCTTATTTCTGGAGTTGCATGCCTATAGTAGGCTTTAACCATGGTGAAGATATGAAGTGCTCCACATTCTATGCTCCCCCATAATACTGAAAAGACCTTTGTAAATTGAACTCAGAACTGCAACCCACCAACTCAAAGCACGGTACTAGCTAGGCCAGGATACTGTCCCATTGATGCAGTTATAAATTGGTGTTGGGAGGGGTCTGCTTTGGATCTTTAGAGTCTCTTGAAACCTTGAGCTTGGACTTTTTTCTTTGATAAAAAAACCTTTTGAGTTTGGTCTAATCCAAAGAAAACGCTCCATCACAATACCTTCAGAAATCATTGCACAAAGTTATCAGTACTCAAATAATGAATGGATTCACTGCAACCACTCGGATGTATCCAAGTTGCAATCCAGCACTAAGAATGTCCCACAAAATTTTCCTTGGCTTATGACAAATGATGAACCAGGGTGTCAAATCTCAAAACAACATAATTTATAAATATATTGAAGATCTGGTATCTTCCGTTGCACAAAGATGAATCTAGTTATTATTCTAGCAATATAATGACTAAAAGATTAGATGTTTCTATCTAGCAATTCGAACGGGCAGGCAAAGCCAACAGCTTGCACCTAATCTAATGGCGATATGATCCCATTAGTCAAAGGTCGGGTAGGTGCAAGATTCTGGGGTGCAAGACCAATTGAAACGGCTAGCACACAAATGATGCTGCAAAAGTTAGGAGGCCACAAATGGATACCTTTAGTATACCATAATCATATCTGGGATTAGTGGCAACATTTGAAGAAACAGTTTAAAATCAAGTGTAGAATGATATTTAATCTATGCAAACCAACTTGTGATTTAAAATTTATTAATCACAAGAGAAAACAAATAGGAAAAAGAATTTCTTAAGGATAGCCACAAAACAAATACCTGTTGCTGAACTTCTCAACAGCATCGGATGCAAAAAGAAGTGTTTCATTGGCCTTCTCCAGAACCATATAAAGTTCCCTTCCTCTTGTAACCTTGGCAATTATCCATGCATTATTTCTCGCTCTAATACACACTTCAAAATCTTTTCTACTGTCTGGCTTATCCCTCTTTGCTCTCGACTTCTCCAAATCAACCTCTTCTCTTAGCTTATTAAGGGCGAGCAATGAGTCCTGCAAAGCAAGATGCACAAAAAGAGCCCTGTTAAAGCACATGTATTGAACTTGCATATGGTGCACGATGGTTGCTGCAATGCTGAGTTCACTTTGAAGGATAAGAATTCTATGCTGTTTTCAGAATAGTACCAGATTTGTACCACTATAACATAACTTGTTTTCCTTTGATCCCAAAGGTGCAGCATATCTAAAATGGCTAGAAATAAAATATATCAATAGAACTGAAATATTTCCTATATACTTGGATTTGCTGGCATCCACAATTTTTTCTTTTTTTTAAAAAAATGCATTACAATGGCCTCCTACTCCTCAAACAAGGGCATCTCTAGATGAATTTGTAGAATCATCAATGCTTAGAGGATCAAGAGGCAGAGCTCTTCAAAAATTAAGTTAAAAGCATTAAACACCATTGCCATGGGATTGGAGGTGGACCATGGAACTAAAAAAACAATTTGATTTCAAACAAGGTTTGCAATCTCAGTTCCGAATCCCATAGCAGTACCCAATCGACACACCCAGTACCTAGTGAACATAGGTACATAGCCCTTGTACGAAGTCTTGATACCTTATTGGTACAGTATGGTATGCTCTGTAATGCACGGCACAATCCAATAATGCAAACTATGATTTCATGAGAAAAGTTCTATGCTTTGTAATGAATCTTATTTCAAGAAATAATTTATGAGCATGGATTTAGTACAGCCTTGTTTCTTTGTCTAAAACTCTCAAAACAAACCCACTTTCAGAATATCTCTGGGTGAAAAATTCTGGTTTTGGTTCAACTTTCTTTCAACCGAAACTTGCAACCATAATTCTAGGTGGAACGGAAGGCTAGCAGAAGTGCTTTTTTGCAAATAAGAATATATTATTTCAATTTGTAGATATGCATAAATTGAGATGTTATGTACAATATGAGAAAACTATTAGGTTTAAATTAAAATAAAAATAAAATTAAAAAAAACATTAAAAGAGACTACAAATCTATGCCCTTTGGTAAAAAAATCTTCTTATCATATACATGGGCTCAACCTCACTCCTAAAACTCTTCCACGCACAGCTGGTATGACATGCCATAATCTGTTGATTCACGGGATAAATTGGCAGGATAAAGAACAAGGATCTGATGCATCTACCTTTTTCTTCACTAAACTATTTTAAAATACCAAGGGCCCATAAAAATTTCCCTCCTGCATTGCTGGTGTAATGGCTTGAAAAACATGAGGCATAAGTAAATTGGTGTCACCACACTGATATTTAGCTTTTCACAAGATGACCAACTCTATTTTCTAGGTATTTCTTGATTCTCCCCTAGATGACATAGCTCTAAACCACAAAAGCAAATAGGGAAACATTGGGTTAAAAATCTCCTTAGGACTACTTAAATGGCTTATTTGGGGAGGTTTTGTCCAATCCTTAAAGATATCTTCTATCAGAGTGAAGAGTCATCCTCCCTTTAAAACATTCTTATGCAATGTCGACCAAATTCCTTTGTCAAACAATGACGAGCATGATGATATGATGGTTACTGTGCTCCCATGTTGACTAGCATGATGACATAATACTTACTGTGCTCCTATGTTAACAACCTAGTGCCATCCCTGAATAGATCTAACCCTACTATGTAAAAGTTTGGATTAACCGTCTCAGATAGATGTTTTACCATCCAATAATTTTCTTAAAAGTTCAAAAACTGTTTCAAACCATGAGTTCTTCATTCTAAGCCATCATGTAGGAGAAATGGTTAGTCTTGCAGTATCACACTTTTCTTCCCAAAAGTTAGTCTGAAGTTCCCACCATAGGGGATATTCAATTCCAAAAAATCTTTCGATTTAAGATATTTCCACTGCATTGAAGACATAGTACTTCAATTCTTGCCTATGGTATGTGATTTTAATACTTCCACGATCCGAAATGCACTTTGGTCATTGACTATATCCTCCTCTATGACCACAAATTGTTAAGAGTTGTACCAAAGACTAGAACTGAGCTTGAATCAAGGAGTCTTTTCAAATTCAGAATCTGGTTGGGGCCTGATCCACCAATGCTTAAGTAATTATCATTTATGGTAAAAATGAAATCACCCTCATAAGGAGAAAAACTATTTTTATGGCCTGCATAACCAACCAGTAACCTAAGGACCTTGGGACCAAACAGAAATAAGGATAAAACAAGATAGCAACTGATAAGCACCCACAATGTAGAACAAAAATCATCCTAGAGCATATAGCAGGATAAAGCAGACTGATATAAAACCAAAAGAAAAATAAAGAAACAAGAAAAATTTAGAAAATGAAGAAAACTCAAATCAATTCTCTTAATTTTTTTAGTCAATGATTCAGGTCTGAGGTTCTCCATACAGGTGGAGCCTTTAAATAGAAAAATAAAAACATAACCTAATAGGACTCTAACCATTGACTTGAACCCTAACAGAACTCTTATTACATAATCCTAACAAAATTAAGAATCCCAATAAAATAGAATAACCTAAATTAATTCATAAAAGTTAAACCCATAAAATAAATTAGGGTTAGGATTTAGTGATGCTTCCTTCTTGAATAAGTACGCAAACCCTGATTCCTATTATTCCCTCCTTATTGGAAAAAACTCGACTCCGATGAGGAATTAATGTAATCTTCTAAAATTTCTGGATCGATACGTCGTAGTTCTTCCTCAAGAATCCACGTAGCATCTAAATCTAGAAGTCCTTGTCACTTAATCAAAAATCTTCGAAATCCTCCATCAGCAGAAGAAACAATTTCACCTGTAAGAATGCGTTCAATTTGATCTGATGAAGCCGGAGAAAACGATGGAAGAACCGAAACTGGCACTGGAGGAGGAATGTGATCCCTGCTGTCACCTGCATGCATAGTAGGAGGCTCGAATGTGCCTCGATAAGGTAGCAAGTCCTCAACATTGAAAATTGGACTAAATTTTAAATCAGAACGTAATTCTATATAATATGCATTAAGCCCAATTTTACGAAGGATGGGAAAAAGACCGGTGGCTCGAGCATGTAACTTTTTAAATGAATTTCGTGGATAACATTCAGAACGAATACGAACCATAACATAATCACCTTCGTTAAATTCTAATTTTCTACGATGAACATTAGCAGCAAGTTTATATTTTTTTGTATTCATGGCAATCTTTTGCCTAATTTCAGTATGAATTTCATTAATATGTTTCGCAAAAGAAGTCACAGACTCAGAAGTACGGTTATTCATAAGTAAAGAAATAAGATCAATAGGTTGACGGGGATTAAAACCATAAACAATTTCAAAAGGGCTTTTACCAGTAGACCTATTTACTGAATTATTGTAAGCGAATTCTGCAATAGACAATGACAAATCCTATGTTCCTAGTTTATCTCCAACTAGACACGTAAGTAACAAGACTTCTATTTACAACCTCTGTTTGACCATCAATTTGGGGATGAAAAGTTGAAGAAAATTTTAAAGTAGTTCCAAATAATTTTCATAGGATTTTTCAAAAATAACTGACAAACTTAACATCACGATCAGATACTATTGAAGTGGATAATCCATGAAATTTAATAATTTTTCTAAAAAATAATTTAGCAACAAAAGAAGCATCGAAAGTTCTATGACAAGGAATAAAGTGTGCTATCTTGGAAAATCTATCAATAACTGCTAAAATTGAATCATGTCCCCTTGCGGTTCTAGGTAGACCAAGAATAAAATCCATACTAAGATCTTTACGAATGAGGAATCGGTAAAGGAGTATTTAATCCAGTGTTTTATTTTCTAGCCTTGGCTAGCTGACATGTATGACATTGAGAGATAATTCAAGCTACGTCCTTTTTAAGGAAGGGCCAGTAAAATCTATCCTCAACCATAGCTACAGTTTTATTATGTCCAAAATAATCTGCTAATCCTCCTGCATGAAATTTCCAAACAAAAAAATATCGTAAAGATATTCGAGGTATACAAAGATGACAACCTTTAAATAGATAACTGTCTCTAATTATAAAATCAATATATTCTTGACGGTTTTCTTGACTAACCTCTTGATAAATATCAGAAAAATTAGGACAATGCTGGTAATCATCTTTCACTAGCTCAAAACCAATTACCTCGGTATTCATGGATTGTAAGACAGTAATTACTCTACTTAATGCATCAACGGTCCTATTCTCAACACCAGCTTGATGTTTGAGAACAAAAGTATAATCCTGAAGAAACTCTACCCATTTAACATACCTAGCACTAAGTTTCTTCTGGGATTGAATGTATCTAAGGAACAGGTGATTAAAATATAGAACAAACTCTTTAAGTAAAAGGTAATATCACCAATACCTAAGGGCTTGAACTACAGCATAAAATTCTGTCATACGTAGAGTATTTTTGCTTAGCTTGATTGAGTTTTTCACTAAAACAGCCTATAGGATGACCCTCCTGGCTAAGAACTCCTCCAATTCCTATACCTGATGCATCACAGGCTACTTCAAAAACTTTGAAAAAATCAGGATGTATTAGTACGGGTGTCTCAGTCATCCTAAGCTTTATTTCATTAAAAGCTCTAGTAGCATTAGTTGTCCAATGAAACTCACCTTTCTTCATGCAATTTGTAATAGGGGCCATGATGGTACTGAACTCTCTAATAAATCATCTATAAAAAGAAGCTAGATCGTGAAAACTACGAACCTCAGAAAGAAATTTTGGTTCAGGCCATTCTAATTGCTTTCACTTTCTCAGGATCAGCCATGATACCTTGGGAGGATACGACATACCCTAAAAATAGTACTTGTCTTTGAAGGAATAAATACTTCTTAAGATTAATATATAATCTAGCGGATCTAAGAGTGACAAAAACTTCTCTAAGATGACTTAGATGTTCTTCTCTAGACTAGAATATCATCAAAATAAACAACTAAGAATCTACCAATGAAGGGTCTCAATAACTCAGTCATAAATCTCATAAATGTACTAGGAGCATTGGATAACCCAAATGGCATGACTAACCATTCATAAAGTCCATCTTGGATTTTAAAAGCAGTTTTTTATTCATTTTCAGGTCGAATTCTAATTTGATGATACCCACTACGTAAATCAAATTTAGAATAAATTACAGAGCCAGCTAACTGATCAAGTATATCTTCAAGCCTAAGAATGGAAAACCTATACTTGACAATAATCCTATTGATGGCTTTGCTATCTATACGCATCCTCCATATACCATCTTTCTTTAGTGTCAAAAGGGCTAGTACGGCACATGGACTAAGACTAGGACGAATATGACATTTCTGTATTAAACCATCTACTTATCTTCTCATTTCCTCACGTTCCTTAGGATTCAACCTATAATGTGGAAGATTAGATAATTGAGATCCTGGAACTAAATCAATAGCATGCTGAATATCTCGTAAAGAAGGAAGGCCATCTGGTATTTCTTCGGAAGTCACATCCTTAAATTCTTCTAATAACTGTTCAATCTCAGGAGGTGGGTTATCTTGGATGTCTAAGGTTAATCTAATTTTACCTTTTGGAATGACTGCTAACATAATCCCAGACTCTGAACTTTCTTCTTTAAATTCCTTATGAGTTAAAATATGATAGTTCTTATGTTTAGGAGTTTAAGATGCATTCTTGTCTTTTTTAGATGGTCGGGACTCACTAGGTTTTGCAGGATTTAACCTAATTTTATTATCTTTATATGTAAATACATAGATATTCTCTCTATCAAAGTTATGGGCATCTACATCATAGATCCATGGTCAACCTAATAAAATACTAGCAACCTCCATTGGTAAAACATCACACGTAATCTCAGCAAAATAAGCTCCCATTTTAATTGGTACTAAACAACATTAATTAATAGGAAGAGATGTTTTGTCCACCCAGGCAACCCTATAAGGATGAGGATGATGTTGAGATTTCAATTTTAATCGATTAACGGCAGACTTAGATACTACATTCATAGAACTACCACCATCAATGACAAGTTTACATACCTTATCCCCACATTGTGCGTATATATGAAAAATACTAATATATTTCCAAGCTTCAGAATCTGCAGGGATGGTGACTATACATCGCATGACATTAACCTGACCTCCTAACTCTTCATATTCTTCTTCGTACTCTTCTTCAGAATTAGCTGGTTCTAGGAGATTAAAATCTTCTAGTGTATTTCCAGCTGGAATTATTTTCTCATATTCTGATTCTTTTGTCAAGGTACGACGTGGACATCTAGCAGCTATGTGACCCTTTGTATGGCAATAATGACACTCTATGTTTGACGAACTAGCTGATTGAGAAATCTTTGGCACAGGTTCTCGGGTCCTAGTTTATGTAGGAATTGGTCCTAAATGGGAAGGGACTACTTGTGACATATTCCTTATACAGCTAACAGAGATAGACCTGGACTATCCAGATTCAGTAGCAAAATTAGCTCTTCTCCTTTGACTTGAAGTTCTATAAAATTTTTCTATTTTTAGAACTTTGTGATAGGCCTTTCCTATAGAATCGGATGAATATAAGAAGACTTCTCTTTTTAAATCATTCCGTAAATCGCTAATGAACTTAGAAACTAATTTCTATGAATCCTTAGATATATCACATCTCAACTGTAGATCCTCAAGATGAGTCATGTAGTCAGTTATGCTAGTATTTCCTTGTTTAAGAGTATACCATTGATCTAATAATTGATCTTTATAATAAATAGAAATATATTTCTCACGCAGTTTGAATTTTATTTCTTTCCAAAGCATTATAGGAGCATGTCCTATCCGTTCTAAATTCCTTTCAATAGTTTGCCAATACCGTTTGGCAGATCCTATTAATTGTATTTTTGTGAAGCGGATGCGAGAGGCATCCGACATGTGATACCACTCAAAATAGAATTCTAAATCTAGTAACCAGTCACGAAAGGCTTCTGGATCCAATCTACCATCATAAGAAGCAGCTTCTACTTTAACCCCTTTTAGTGGTTCTTCTAAATCTTCATGTCTATTTGGATATGCTCTAAATTGATGTCCTTAGGATCTAAAGTTTCCAGGATTTCGTATAAACCTAGTAGGTTGCCTAGAGTTTTTAAATGTGTAATGTGGTGGCTCTACTTCTCCTTCATAGCCTTCTCTATCGTGTTCATCTACCCTCGGATGGTGAGAATCCTCAAAATTTTTATGGAGTGGTGGATAATCGGAGGAACTGTTGTATAGATCGAAAGTGCTTGACTGATGTGCATGAAGTGACTCTGGCCTCCAGTAGTTTGAAGATTTCGTGAAAAAGATCGATGAATAGGTTGAATACTAGAAGAATCATCTTCTATAGGTTGTTTGCCTATTCTTGACTCTTAAGGATAATTGGCGTTATATTTGTTGACCTATCAGATTTGCCATATCTATGCGACTATTTACTTGGGTAGCGCGAAGCTCACTCATCTTAGTGTGAAGTTGATCTAAGGATTGGCGGATCTGATTTAAAGTTTCTTGGAAGGCTGTTTGGATACTTTTGACAGTTTCTAATTCTTTTTCCATTGCAGTTTGTGCTTCTTTTAAATTATCAATTATCATGATAAGAAAAGAAATTTAAATTTTTAATTATGATGCTCACATTAAAATTATAGAATTCAACTTAATGTTTATGTTTCTAGTGCGGGCAAAGATAAATTATGTGGGTATTTGATGTAAAAAATAGCAATTATGTGAGAAAAAATATGATAAAGGACCAAAGTTAAGGGACTAAGCAATTTAAATTACCTAAAGATTTAAAACAAAATTCAAAATTAATGGAGAAATTGTACCTTTTACCTCATGGTGTGCAAGTTGAAAAGGAGACAAACTCCCTTCTTTTTTCTTTTTTTTTTTGGTCTGTGGACTGGGTCCACAGACGGAGCCTGTGGACCGACGATTTATGGACCGTGGTCAACAAGCGGCCTTTAGACCGCGATGTTTTTTTCTTTGTTTCCCCGACGGCCCCAGGTGGATCTAGCGAGCGGAGATTGGGGAAGATGGGCGGCGGGACGATAAAAGACGGCAAACGAGCGGCCGACGACGGAAAGGGGCGGAGATGGTGTCGACAGCGAAGGTGGCGCAGGCGACAAGGGGAAGAAATCTCAATCGGAGAAAGAATGAAGTCGGCGACGATGAGAGACATCGATGACGACTGGGAAGGACCCAGCAATAGCTAGCGGTGGAGATGACGACGACGGACGGGAAGATGGCATTCGAAGGGGTGTTCGGAGGGGATTCTCGAGGTCAATCAACGACAGAGGCAAAGTCGACGATGGTTGGCTGTTGATCGAGGCGACGGGAGGGTCGATTGGGTAAGCGGCAGTGTCGGGGACTCGATCAATGGAAAAAGAGGAAATGGAGGGGTGCTCGCGGTCGGTTGGTAGCAGAGATGGAACCACGACGAGTGGCGATTGATCGAGCGGCGAAGAGGCCGATTGTGGTGGCCGATCGGCGACCGCTTGGGCAATCGATGTCAGGAAGGGCTAGCATGGAGGCCGCAGGACGCTTGCCTCGGTGAAGAAGACTTTCACGCGATCGTCAGTGCTGCGGGTTTAATTAGTCGATGGAAGCTTGCATCATCGGCGGCAGGGAAGGCGGTGATGACTATCGGTGACTAAGAAGGGGGCGACGGCCGTTGGAGACGGTGATGGGGCGCGCCGTGGGTTCCGGTGCCTCGACGGTCAGGCGATCCTGCAGTTCAGACCGAAAGAAAAAGAAGAGGGGAAAGGCGGTGGTCGTGGGCTCTAACGGGCCAGAGAGAGAGAAAGAGGGGGGTGGGGAGGGAAGAGCGCAGAAAATCATGGGAAGAAAGTTTACAGAACTTTTTTTTTTTGTTGTGATCGATAGAAGAGGTTGGGTGGAGGGCGACGGGAACTGGAAGATGGGCTACAACGGGGCTGCGACATGAAAGAACAAGGGAGGAAGAACCAAGTCGGAGAAGATGATGGGATCCTTTGCTCTGATACCAAATTAATGTAAAACCAAAAGAAAAATAAAGAAGCAAGAAAAATTTAGAAAAGGAAGAAAACTCAAATCAATTCTCTTAATTTTTTTAATCAATGATTCAGGTCTGAGGTTCTTCATACAGGTGGAGTCTTTAAATAAAAAAACAAAAACATAACCTAATAGGACTCTAACAGTTGACTTGAATCCTAACAGAACTCTTATTACATAATCCTAATAAAATTAGGAATCCCAATAAAATAGAATAACCTAAATTAATTCATAAAAATTAAACCCATAAAATAAATTAGGGTTAGGGTTTAACGATGCTTCCTTCTTGAATAAGTACACAAACCCTGATTCCTATCACAGACTCTTAGGTCCTGTTTGGAAACTTCTGGCAGGGTAGGCTGAGATTAAAGGGTCGTAAAGAGAGTGAGGGAGCAGGACAGGAAGTGGGGAGTCCTATGGTCAGCTCTGGGTGAGAAAAGGAACAAGACCTTGTAGGATACGATAAAGAACTCGAAAGATCCCTTTTGTGATCCCTTCGGGATCAGGTGTTGTGAACCATGCTCACTTTTCCACTATCCTGGTCCCATTCTCCCTACCCTCTATTGCTGCAATACTTTCTAAACAGACCCTTAATATGATGATAGTATTAGATGTGCCCTAAAAGTCAGATTGGCTAAACACTTGTAATACACCTCTAAGAATAATTTTATAATTTTAACTATAAATTAATAAAAAAATTATTTTCTATCACAGTGTGTATTTAAAGTGTCTATGATACATCCTTTAAGTTAATGATAATGACGATTCATATTTTCAAGAGTTGAAAATTTAAAACATGAATTCTCATAATTAACTCATAAACTGCTCCCGACCGTAGGATCATCACGAGGATGGTGATCAATCCGAAAGGTTGGTGTACGATCGCTTTTTTAGGATAGATATGTCTTTGAGTCTATGGTATAGAGACACCAGAGCGAGAGTACATGTACTCGTTAGAGAATGAGGGCACTAAACATGACCACCTCAAGCAGTCATAAGGAAGTCTACCTTCTTGTCGATGACTGGCTCGATGCTACAGTGGTGTGTCTGGTTCTTGAACCTGAGGTGCATCGATAGTTTACCTTGTGGGTGTTATAGTTTGACTACACCATAACTCGATCTCCTAGCCATTCGGAACCCTGAGGTGTACGTTGGCTATAATATGTTCATTGTAGAAATTGAATTGCACCAATACGGGATCTGTCTATCTCGATAGATGAGTAGCCCTATGATAATCATGAGATTGAGTCCTTAAGCCCATGGCCATGGCAGAGTGAAGATGATAGAAAGAGTTTGTATTAGGATTTTACATTAGACTCAAATCGAATGATTAATTCATATTACGGATGTTGGGTTTGACGAGTTCACCTTAACCCTAATCCTGTCGGAGCTGAAAATAGAAGAACCCAATCATACAAGTAGCTGCATCGAGAGATTCGCTTTCAATTTTGATGGGTTGCCACCATATACTGTTAGGTTTCACTGATGGATTTTGGAAGCAATTAAAATGATTTTGATGATCGATCATTCTAATTGTATGAATCAGAAGAATTCTGATCCATCGAAAGGTGTTTCGATGATGTCGATGATAGAGATCGCGACATGTCTCATTACTATATGGAACTGAACCTAACTAGGTCATACAAACAAGGGTTTGAGTCTGGATGTCATCAATTGAGCTTAATCCAGTTCAATTTATTTAGATTAGATCCAATCAGGTTCAAGATAATCGTGCTAGCACATGATTGAGCTCGGATTTCTCCTTCTGTAATCTTTCTGATTCATCGCAATCGAGTCAAATTTGATTTGACTCATTCCTGTATCTTGAATGGATTTATTTTCATCTAACTGAAACCAGTCCAGGTTAGATTAATTGTTGAAATTAAATCCATTCCTATTACAATTGGACTATGATCAAAAATTGACTTATTTGAGAGAATTGAGGATCACCTGATCAGATGCTTCTAGAAAATTCTCTAGAAATTATTTTGCTCTGATTTTTGGATATGTGATAGGGCTCGATACATGCTATGGGTGTGCAAAATTTCGTGATTTATGATGGTGGTTTTTGAGAGAGTTTGATTTGGATCAAACTCTCAAGGAAAGAGTCCCAGGCGCAGTGGACTCTTCCTTATCTACTCGTGTCACCCCATTTTTTATTGAATTTTGGCAACAAAACCAGATGGGATCTGGTGTTTTCATGTGGAGAATAATCCCTAGAGTCTCAACGATAAAATAAATTGGTTATTTGGTCAAAAAGGGACTCTATGTGGCATTGGAATTAAAAACCTTTCTCACGCCAAAGAGCATTGATCGCACAAAAATTAATTTCCACGCCTAAGTGTTGTCGCCCATATCATATCCCACGCCCCCTCTATCCTCTCTCCCTCTCTTCTACACGCCTAAAAAGTTAGGCACAAATCAGAGAAGGTCCAAGTATTTCGGCGCAAGATTCAGGTTCCATGCGACGGTGTTCGTGAGACAAACGGCCTGCCTTTAGAAATTATTTTGAAGGATCCATAGATCAGATTCAGATCTGATCTTTGGAGGAGAGATTCGCGAGGAGACGTTCAAATTCTACCCGAGTGGATACCGATATAGGCCAGGTGCGTGCGTGGCTCCTTCCAGAACCTCATGAACGATCAAGATAATCGTAGGATAATTAGATTACCCAATTAGGTACTTAAAATTAAATTTGATTTAATTTTATTTTTAATTTTTAATATCAAATCATCACGATCAGATCCGAGAACTCTTAAATCTGATCAGATCGTAGAACTTTTTGTAGAAAAATCCATCTCAGATCTGATCAGATCTGGACGATCCTGCAGTGGAAAATCAGATTTTCCTTTAACTTGTATCAGAGCTGCGTTAGCAATTCTTCAGATCTATTTTGGATCTGATTTAATTTTTATTTATGATCTAATACTAAAGAATTTCAGATGTCACATCAGATGTGATTAGATCTAAAATCAAAAAATTAAAAATTATATAATTTAAATCTACAATGTATGAGATGTATGACTAGACTAGGAATAGAATAGTTCCATGTGTAGTCTAGTATAATCATGTTGTTAATTTGATTAAATATGATTTTAGATCTATTTTATTTCTATTTTTCTGATGTTATAGTTGTTGTAACCAGATCTAAAAAATAGAAAATAAAATTTTAAATTTTCAATTTATTCATGAGATATGAAAGATGCATGCTTAGACTAGTTATAGAATAGTTCTATAAAATGTCTAGAATATTTTTATTTTTGATGTGATCAAATTTAAAATTATATTTTTTAAATTTAATATGTAAATATTTCAGATCTGAAAGCATGCATGGTTTATTAAGTTATGATACATGAGATGTATGCAAGACATGCATAGGTTAGATCTTTTGTATATGTGATATATGATTTAGATCTAACTAGTTTTGTTTTAGAAAGACATTTTCCTTGGCCGTCCGGTCATAAGAACAAAGTAGGATTTAAAGGCCCTCTCCTTCCATTCAATGGGGTGTTCTTATGATGTGTAGGGATGCTGCGCGTTCGTCCTTAATTAGAAATCAGAACTTATTTTCTGCAAAACCCTAGATTCTGAAATCCTAATATTTTGTTACATGTTTTATTCATGAACCCAAAACTTAATTAAGAATTAAAATTATAAAATTAATTAGATCTAAAAATTATAAATTTTTAGATCTAAGATATCTTCATAAAATTAGGTTCGAGCTTAGGTAGCTCAATTAGATCTAGCAGTTGATCAAACCGAATCAATAGTTGGTTAGGTGGGATCAAAAAAAGCTTAGAATTGACCAGTCTAATAGGATTAAGTCTGGGTCAAGATCGAATCATATTGAGATGTGACTCGATCAAGTCAAGACCTAATTTGGATCCGCAGTTCGAGCCTAGATTGTAGACTAATCCGATTGGTTCTGATTCGACAATTTGATGTCTAAGGTAAGTCTGGCAGATACGATCGACTGATTTTTAATTGGAAGCTACTCGATCTGAATGCGTTCTTATCGAGTTAATGACATATCCCTTCCACCGATCTCACTTACCTGGCCATTTGTGTCGATCCAGTTCTGATTTGAGGTGGCTAATAATTCGAGCCAACCTATGCCACTGGATTAGTTATATTGTTATGACTAAGTCAAGTTTAAAGAGACCTAAATTAAATCTTCCTAAGAAAATATTAAGTCTAAGATCTTCCACCATTGTAGATGTGCGGGCCCTTCCCGGTGTTGATTGTTCTCGACTGGATATAGTGATTCAGTTGCACCAGAAAAATGCAACCATGTCTATTAGGCATTGGATGCTACGCTTAGGAGGATGGATTAAGCTCAATATTCCGGATATGGTGAGAGATCCAATCAAGAATCCAATTCATGCAAATGGTAGGTCAGACTTAACTAAGGACTGAAGCAATATTCCAGACATGGTGAGCTTCATGAATTAGAGACCAAGCTTGGATGCACCATGATTAGAGAATCATTGGACAAGAGCTGTCCACTTATCGATTGACCCATCATTAATAACTGTTAGGTGGGGTAGTGAGCCAGTCGGTGGGATCACACCATCCACTAGAAATCTATAATCGTGGAGATTTTCACATCTCTGCCAAGGGAGTGTAGGGATCCGAGTTAATAGTGGGAGCCTAATTTGTTTAAAAATGAAACCCCTAAACAAATTGGTTAAGTCTAATTACAAAATCTAACTAAAAACTTTGACTCTCTACAGAAAAATGTCTGCATCCAATCTACTAGCCCGTATCCTGGACACCCATAGACTGACCGGACCCAACTACAAGGATTGGCGCTGGAACTTCAAAATAATTTTGGGTTCCGAGAAGTTGACTCATGTATTGAAACAGGATCCTTCCACTTTACCAGCACGTCCGTCCGCTCATCAAAGAGCATCTCTGAAAAAATGAATGGATGAAGAAAAGAAAATCAGGTATTACATGTTGGGCTCGATGTTTGATGAGCTCCAGCGCCAACATGAAGACATTAAGACTAGCCGCCAAATGTTGGCTCACCTACAAGAGTTGTTTGGTGAACAGAATCGCGCAGCCAAATATCAAGTCACTAAAAGACTTTTTAAGGCTCAGATGCGTGATGGACAGTCGGTCCAAGATCATTGTCTGATGATGATCAAGGACTTAGAAGAGCTTGAGAAGCTCGGTGTCAAGTTAGATCAGGACCTGCAGATTGACATAATGCTGCAGTCTTTGACTGATGCGTATGGGCAGTTCATCATGAACTACCATATGCATAAACTTCAAAATACATTGACTGAACTTATGAATATGCTGGTTATTGCTGAGCTCTCTATGAAAGGTTCAAAGAGCTCAGTGCTTGCTGTGGAGCAAACTTCTTTCAAGAGAGTATTTTGGAAAGAAGAAGTCCGTGAAGAAGCAGGTGGATGGTGGGAAGAAAAAGAAGGCAGAGCCGAAAAAGAAGGCCACTGATAAGGAAAAATGTTTTCATTGCAACACAAACGGCCACCGGAAGTGGAACTGCCCTCTTTACCTGGCCAGCCTGAAGAACAAGGAGACAATCCTTCTGAAGATATGCTCGTTATAGAATCTAACCTTACGATTTCTTCTGCATCTAGTTGGATGCTTGACTCTGATTCTGGTGCTCACTTGTGCACTTTTATGTAGGATCTTGAGGATAGCAGGAGGCTGAGCGATGGTGAGATGATCCTACGCATTAGGAACGGAGCAAGAGTTGCTGCTATGGCCGTGGAAACCTATCCTCTTCGATTACCAGCAGGATTAGATCTAATTCTTAGAGATTATTTTTATGTTCCTACAGCAAGCAGGAATTTGATTTCTATTTCATATTTAGCACAAAAAGGCTATGTAATTAGTTTTCTTAAGGACCATTATAATATTCTTTATAAAAAAAATAAAATTGCAAGTGGTTTTCTTATAAATGGTTTCTATTAGTTACATATTGATGTTTCTGTTTTTAATATTGAGCAAAACATGAATGCCATAGGATCAAAGCGACCTAGGAATAGTCTAAACAATAAGTATCTTTGACACCTTAGGCTAGGTCATATAGCTGAAGACAGGGTTAACAAATTGAAGAAATCCGGACTATTGTCCGTTGATTTTCGAGTCATATCTGATTTGTGAATCATGCCTTTATGGCAAAATAACCAAGCTCCCTTTTATAGGACATGGGGAAAGGGCCACAAACCTACTTGCCCTAGTACATACTGATGTATGTGGCCCATTTGATGTGCCGACCAGGGGCAATTATGTCTACTTCATCACCTTTACTGATGAGCCATCTCGGTATGGGTATGTGTATTTGATGCGACATAAGTCTGAAGCCTTTGAAAGGTTCAAGGAATTCAGACTCAAAGTAGAAAAACAAATAAGAAAATCCATTAAAATTCTTCGATCAGATCGAGGAGACGAATATCTTAGTCGAAAATTTCTAGACTATCTTAAGGACAATGGCAGTCTCTCAATGGACTCCATCTGAAATGCCTCAACTCAACGGAATTTCAGAATGGAGAAACTGAACCCTATTAGATATGGTCCGATCCATGATGAGTTTCACGAACCTTCCTGAGTTTCTTTAGGAACAGTCTAATGACCGCTATATATTTACTTAATAGGATTTCTTCTAAAACCGTTCCTACCACACCATATGAGATATGTCATAGTAAGAAACCAAGTCTGAGTCATCTTAGAATTTGAAATTGTCCAGCCCATGTCAAAAGACAATAGGCGGACAAATTAGAATCTAGGTCCTTTAGAGCTCGATTTATTAGATATCCTAAAGAGTCATTAGGATATTATATCCCGAAAGATCACAATGTGATTGTGAGTTGACACGTCATTTTTCTTGAAAAACAGTTTATTCTAGATGGTGGCATCGAAAGACAGATTAGACTCGAGGAAAAAGTCTCCGATGAAAAACGAGCTAAGAAACCTATGGAACCCAATTAGATTGAGCCAACCCAGACACTAGCTCCACCTCGTAGATCAAGTAGAATTTTCCATCCTCCTGAAAGGTACTTAGATACTATCTCAGAGAACATAGAGAAAATGTTCCTCATAGGAAACGAGGTTCATAGTGATGATCCCAAAACCTATGACGAGGCAATATCAAATATCAACTCCGAGAAATGGTTAGAGGTAATGAGGTCAGAAATTAACTCAATGTGTTCGAACCATGTCTGGACCGTGGTAGATCCACCTGAAGGTATAGTACCTATTGGATGTAAATGAATCTTCAAGAGAAAGATAAGTGCCGATGGGAATGTAAAGACATTCAAAGCAAAGCTCATAGCGAAAGGGTATAGTCAGCGCAAAAGCATTGACTATCAGGATACTTTTTTGCCAGTAGCCATGCTCAAATCCATCCACACATTGCTTGCTGTTGCAGCCTATTTCGATTACGAAATAAGGCAGATGGACGTGAAAACGACGTTCTTAAATGGATATCTTGAGGAAGATATCTATATGGAACAGTCGCTAGGTTTCACATCCAGTGATGATGATCACAAGGTATGCAAGCTGCAAAGATCCATATATGGACTTAAGCATCTCGGAGCTGGAATGCTCGTTTCAATGATGTAATCAAATCATTTGAATTCATCAAAAACAAGGAGCCTTGTGTTTTCAAAAAGATCAGCAGGAGCACTATTGTCTTCCTCGTACTGTACGTGGATGACATCTTCCTAATTGAAAATGATATTTCCATGTTGACTACAGTCAAAATGCGGTTGTCTAAGGAGTTCTCTATGAAAGATCTAGGAAAAGCATCATTTATTCTGAAAATTAAGGTCTATAGGGATAGACCAAATAAGATGTTGGGTCTCATAAAAAATGTACATAAAGGTGCTGAAGAGGTTCAGCATGAAAAACTCCAAGAGGGTTTTAGTACCCTTTAGACATAGCATTCATCTCTCCAAGAAGATGTGCCTTAGCACACCTGAGAAAATTGAACGCATGAGCAAGATCCCTTATGCTTCGACAATAAAGAGCCTCATGTATGCCATGCTATGTACATGATCTGGTATTGCCCATGCTGTGAGTGTCACAAGCAAATATCAGTCTAATCCAGGCGAAGAGCACTGGACTTCTATGAAATGTATCCCTTAAGTACTTGAAAAGGACTAAGGATATGTTTTTAGCTTTTCGTAATAGAGAACTCCAGATCCAAGGATATACAGACTTGGATTTTATGTCCGACATAGATTATCGAAACTCAACATTTGAAATTATTTTTATTTGTAATGCTGATGTCAGTTGAAAGAGTTCCAAGCAGACGGTTATAGCAGACTCCACCATGGAAATAGAGTACATCGCTGCGTCGAAGGCTGCAAAAAAGTTCTGATACAAGTTCACCGTAGAGCTCGGAGTGATGCCATCAGATGCCGTCCCTCTATATTGCGACAACAATGGCGCCATAGCCCTAGCTAAGAAGCCGAGGTCTCACCAGAAATCCAAACACATCGAGCGGCGATACCACTTCATCCGCAATTACCTCAAGAAGGAATACGTCGAGGTCAAGAGAGTCGACATTGCAGACAATGTGGCTGACCTGCTGACAAAGCCATTGAGCCAGCAGAAGATCGAAGCCCATCTTGAGAAGATGGTGACTTAGATTTATAACCAATTGGCTTTAGGTCAAATAGGAGATTTTTGTTACATGTGCCCTAGAAGCCAGAATTGGCTAAACACTTGTAATACACCTCGAAGGGCAAATTTTGTAATTTTGACTATAAATTAATAAAAAAATTATTTTCTATCATAATGTGTATTTAAAGTGTCTGTGATACATCCTTTGAGTTAATGATAATGACGATTTACATTTTCAAGAGTTGAAAATTTAAGACATGAATTCTCATAATTAACTCAAACTGCTCCCGACTATAGGATCATCACGAGGATGGTGATCGATCCGAAAAGTTGGTCTATGATCGCTTTCTTAGGATAGATGTCTTAAGTCTATGGTGTGGAGACACCAGAGCAAGAGTACAGGTACTCGTTAGAGAACGAAGATACTGAGCGTGACCACCTCGAGCAGTCATAAAGAAGTCTACCTTCTCATCGATGACTGGCTCGATGCTGCAGTGGTGTCTAGTTCTTAGACTTGAGATGCATCGACAGTTTACCTTGAGGGTGTTATAGTTTGACTACACCATAACTCTGTCTCCTAGCCATTCGGAATCTTGAGATGTATGTTGGCTATAGCATGTTCATTGTAGAAATTGGATTGCACCTAGGAGATCTATCTCCTCGGTAGATGAGGAGCCCTATGATAATCATGAGATTGAGTCCTTAAGCTCATTGCCATGGCAGAGTCAAAACGATAGAAAGAGTTTCTATTAGAATTTCACATTGGACTCGAATCGAATGATTAATTCATATGACGGATGTTGGGTTTGACGAGTTCACCTTAACCCTAATCCTATCGGGGCTCAAGATAGAAGAACCCAATTATATAAGTAGCTGCACCGAGAAATTCGCTTTCAGTTCTGATGGGTTGCCATCATATACCGCTAGGTTTTACTGGTGGATTTTGAGAGCAATTAGAATGATTTTGATGATCAATCATTCTAATTGTATGAACCAAAAGAGTTCTGATCTATCGAAAGGTGTTTTAATGATGTCGATGATAGAGATCGCGACATGTCCCATTACTATACGGAACTGAATCTAACTGAATCACACAAACAAAGGTTTGGGTCTAGATGTCATCAATTGAGCTAACCCAATTCGATTGATTTGAATTAGATCCAATCAGGTTCAAGATAATCGTGCTAGCACACGATTGAGCCTGGCTTTCTCCTATAATCTTTCTGATTCATCGCAACCGAGTCAAATTTGATTTGACTCATTTCTATATCTTGAATGGATTTATTTTCATCTAACTGAAACCAATCCAAGTTAGATTAATTCTTAAAATTAAATACATTCCTAGTGCAATTGGACTATGGTCAAAAGTTGACCTGTTTGAGAGAATTAAGGATCACCTGATCAGATGCTTCTAGAAAATTCTCTAGAAATCATTTTGCTCTGAACTTTGGATATGTGATAGGGCTCGAGACATGCTATGGGTGTGCCAAATTCCGTGATTTATGATGGTGGTTTGACTGGATTTTTGACAGTTTGATTTGGATCAAACTCTTGAAGGAAGAGTCCTAAGTGTAATGGACTCTTCCTTATCTACTCATGTCGCCCCATTTTTTATTGAATTTTGGCGACAAAACTAGATGGGATCTGGTGTTCACATGGAGAATAATCCCTAGAGTCCCAACGATAAAATAAATTGGTTATTTGGTCAAAGAGGCGTTGGGATTAAAAACCTTTCTCACGCCAAAGAGCATTAATCGCACAAAAATTAATTTCCACGCCCAGGTGCTGTCGCCCATACCATATCCCACACCCCCTCTATCCTCTCTCTCCCTCTCTTCTACACGCCTAAAAAGTTAGGCACAAATCAGAGAAGAAGATCTAAGTATTTCAACGTAAGATTCAAGTTCTACGCGACGGTGTTCTAAGATGGACGGGCTACCTTCAGAAATTGTTTTGAAGGATCTATAGATCATATTCAGATCTGATCTTTGGAGGAGATATTCGCGAGGAGAAGACGTTCAGATTCTACTCGAGTGGATACCGGTAGAGGCCAGGCGCATGCGTGGCTCCTTCCAGAACCTCAGAAACAATCAGAATCATCGCGGGATAATTAGATTACCCAATCAGATACTTGAAATTAAATCTAATTTAATTTTATTTTAATTTTTAATATCAAATCACCACGATCAGATCCGAGAACTCTTAGATTTGATCAGATCGTAGGAATTTTTGTAGAAAAATCCACCTCAGATCTGAATGATCCTGCGATGGAAAATCAGATGGCAGAAGCATAAGGCTAAGCAGTTTCGAATGGAAACTATAGATAAAGCAGACCATTCAACAAAGAATAGATGATAGGAATTTGAGAAAGTCAAAAATGCACATGCATGGTAATCAATCAATAATTCTGCATAATTTTAAACTCCCTACAGTGGATGGTAGGAAGCGATGGATCTATTTAATGAGACAGATCAGCTAAGGTAACAGTTATATATACAGCACAAGTGCACGGCAACAGGTTACAGCACAAACCTTTGTTAGAGTGGTGACTTTTCCTGGGGGGGAAGCCCTTGATATACCCATATCTCGGTCTACAAGTAAGTAGCGATACCCACTAACATGATAAGCATTTTCACCACCCCATCCTCTAGATAGTTTCTCTTCAACATTTATAATCTTCTGTGATGCCTGTGAGAATAACAAAGGTAAAAGAAAATAAATCAGCACAGTTTCAGCATTAGAAATTGTTAAATACTAGATATCAGAAATAAAAGGAGGGCAGGACAGAAAGGCAACTCTGGAGCAAAAATATGAAAGAGTGATGCAATCAGGACCTTCTCTTAGACAAACCATTTAAAAAGTCAAGCATCTAACTAAATGTCATTAAACAACATAATCTCAAATTATTTATGCTAGACTTGAAAAAATATTGATGCATCAAAATTCAACCTTCGTAAGCACAAGAGGCAGCTTGAACTAATGGTAGGCAACTGTACTAATATCAGGATCATTGTTTCCAGAAAAATTTTGGCGGCATCATCACCAACAAGTGTACAAACATAGCATACATAACACAGGAAAAGTTAAAAGACACCTGTTCAGTTCTATTAGGCTGTGAATGCATGAGACCACAGGATGGCATCAATTCTGCTTTATGCCATGATAACCAAGAAATCACTAGACTCACCAATATAAGTTGCACCTGCGGATCATGATGAATCATATCTGCATTTTTTAGGCTGTAAACAATTACATCTTTCTGTATTATGCAGGATATACAGGAGGCAGGGGTTCAATTCTGCAGGGTGTTAACCATCGCTTTGATCCCCAATTATAAAAAGCCTCAGTCCTGTGAGCACAGGGGGCTGGGCATTGGTCTAAATGGAGTGGGATGTCATAGGGTGGAGGTAGGGAACAGACCCTCATATCTCAAAAAAAAAAAAAAAAGGGAAGAAGAAGCAAGACATAAAGGTAGAGAGTAGACTGATATAAAATGATATACAGCAGAAACCTACATTTATAACTATGAGTACTTTTAATGTCCTCTTTACTCTTCCTATTCATAAAATGCCAACTTTATATATAAGCAAAGCATGATCGACTCATTAAGACAACATATATATAATCATTCCATAAATGCATGTTCACTGACAAATATCAATGAAACCACTAGACTGCTAACTAGGAGCCATGATCCATGAGAGGAAAAAAAATAGCAAAAGACCAAATATCATACTGGGGGCAGACTGGCATGGTTCCACCGCTCCATTCGAAATACTGGAAAGGGCAGGAAAGAGGGAGAATGGGAGACAGGAAAAGAGAGAGAGGGGGGAGGTAGAGAAAGGAAGGGGGGGAGAGAGAGGGAGAGGGAGGCCGATGGCCACAAGATGCTGGTGGAGGGCCTAGGAGGGATGTGGAGTGGTGGAGGAAAGCCTTCATCCTTTTCTTTTTCCCTGTTTCATTTGAAAAACAGAGGTCTTAGAGTGGGCTCCTTTTTATTTTGAAAAAAATTAAGTGAAGTCAGCAGCCCTCTTTTTTTATTTGAAAATTTTAAGTGAAGTCGGTAAGGGGGCTGCCTACTTCACTTAATTTCTTCAAAATAAAAAAAAGGATCCCCTAAGAGACCTATGTTTCAAATGAATTAGGACAACTGGAGGGCAAAGCCCTTCCTCCACCACACCGTGCCCCTCCCCAGCCCTCCACCAGCCTCTTCCAGCCATCTGCCTCCCATCCTCTCTCTCCCCTCTATCACCCCCCCCCCACCCCCCCCTTTTCCTCTCTCCCAATCTCCTCCCTCACCCTCTCTACTGTGTTGGTATAGGCCGAGCATGGGATGGCATGGGACTGTACAGAACCATGTTGCCGGGCAACAAATATGGGCCTAGTACTGACAACAATCCTCAGCAAAGACTGTGTAAGAAAATAAAGTTTCATATTTTTACGACAAAGTCATCAGTTGTCCCACACTCAACTATTATATACCACAGGATATCAACTAATACATAAATCACAAAAATAAAAACCAAATTTATCCTATTTGTTTGGAATTATTAACATCCTCCCACAATGCCATTTTTTGTATTCTATGCAAATGCACCAGACTGGAAGATTCTTCAAATAAATCCTCAGTACATTAGTTGTAGTTTTCTGGGGTCTTTAATTCTTATTAGGACCCTTGATGTGTTTATGGCCTCCCTTTTCACACCTTGTCTCTGGCTCACATATCACCTGCACAAACCATATCAAACACTTAATTTTGTGCCACCACTCTTCAAATGTAGCATTGCCCAACATAGTTTCATCACAAGTTCACGTCTGTGTCTTCAAGTATACCAAAGCTCATCCAACTCCGATTTGGTCATCTCACTGTCCAATGTTCTCGTTTATACCATAATGCTTAGCTTGACAATTATGCGAAGTTTTTCTTAAGTTTTAATGGAATCTCAAGATCATGCGACAATTTGAAGGTGCATTTCCACTCCAACTATCCCTTCTATTCTATCAGAGATGCCCTCATATTTTTACTCGATTTGTTCAAACAAATATAAAACTTTATAGCATTTTTTTTTTCGGAATTCCTTTCCCTTAATGCTAACCAAGTCTGCAGTTCCATCCATATTCCCAATAAAGTTAGAAAAGTTCAAATGCATGAACATATGTTAGGTTAACACCAAGTTTTGTACTTCTTTTAGCTATAAACTCCTCTCGCAGTTCCAGTATCATGTTTAAGCCTTCCTATCTAATAGTCTACTCTACAGATGACACACATCAATGGGCTTATCTAGGACAGCAACACCTAACACCTGAAACAATTAGAGAAAGGGGTCAAGCATAGGGCTGGTGAGATGAAAAAAATGAGGTTCATTCGCTACTTCAAAATTATAGAACAAATCTTTAGATGACAAAAATTAAAATTACGAGTACAATAGATATCATGGAAAAGCAATGCATCACATACAGGTGCTTGTCAATAAATACACCTTACATGCCTTGTGCATTGCTTAATGTAGTAACTTATGATTGGCTCCACCTAAATCTTGCATGGATTCTTGGCAATTCTGAGCAGTGCAAGGCAGGTATAAGTGTAAGCCTCCTTTTTGCACACCTACTAAAGCAATCCTCACAACAGAGTGAAATTTTAATCACACAATGGAAATGAAGTTGAGGCATAGACCCAATTAAATGCCTAGAGGTACCCTACCATCATAGATTATGGAGACAAATCAAATAAGAAATGAAGGAATGAATTAACTTGAACATTCTCAATATAAAAGGAACAAGCACACCAAGTAAGCAATATGAGAAAGCTTAAGTGCGAATCTCACAAGGGATAAGATGAAGATTAAGCAATTTAGAGTAGGTATAGCAATTGTACTGACAGAGAACCCAAGTGGAGAACCTACATTATGGGCTTATAATATGGAAAATATTTGCAAGTTCCAATATCTAAGGCCCATATTTTAGGATCTAGAAGTGAAGAGGAAAACATGAGATAACATGGATGGTAGCTGTGCAAAAGGAGCTAAAGAAATTTGTCATAACTGTTAAATAACCACTAGATTCCAAAAGCTTAAGCTGACAGGGAACAGGTCACCAGTATGTATTAGGCTTAACACTCCCACTCATGTGAGGTTCGAACCATGCACATGGAGAGACCGCAATGACTGAAATGAGTCAAGCAAACAATGACTAGAATGAAACAACTAGATTCATTAAATAAATAATCTGCATGGACATGATTCAAACTTGTGACCTCTAGCAAACTTGAGCTCCAATGCCATGTTAGTTAACTACCAGACCTCAAAAGCTTAAACTGATAGGGAAAGGGTCAACAATGTATGTCAAGGCTTAACAATGACAATAAATCTTTTGATAGGAACCAATGGCGGAAAGGGATTCCATTCAAACCAATAACAAATTATAAAGTTTGCATTCATGTCGTGGTAATTTGTCATGTAAAATTCAGTAGCAAGGATGGCACTCTGCACTTGCTTTATGATACCAAGAAAAGAAAGTACAGTTTCCCATTACAAAGTGCTACAACCACCATATGGAAGGTGCAGATCAGTAGTTATGATCATGAAAGAATTGCTTTCTTATCCAAAACTGGTACAGGTTCAAGACACCATGAATAATTTGATCAATAGCCTTGACTTTATCCATGCAAAAAGCAGTAAGAAATGCAACATGAAGATATTTGGAGCTATAATTAATTCCATAAGTTTAAATGACACAAGCATATACATATAGAATATCAGAACATAAAATTGGTGGTTTTATTTATTGATTAGCTGTACATTATTGCTATTTTTGCACTCTGGCTGTATTTGTTCCCTTTTCCCCTTTGAACTTGTACTTTATACTTCAAAGTAAATAATTATAAGGTGCGTCCATGTGTACGTTGATAAGATGGAGGAAAAGTAAAGAAGAATGGCTGATGTCAGCTACTACAACTATGTAAAAAATTACGTGCCCCCATCTGCTTGAGGACAGGTAATGCAGGTGAAGAAATACTGACATGAAAAAGACTGAGGGCACAAATAGAAAAGAAGAAATGCATATATTGCAGAAAGTATACTGACATTTTCAAAAAGTTGCTTTTTCACCAGACTTAAGCCCTGTTCTCCATTTATCATCAAGCAAACAGGAATCAGGAGCATAATGGTCAGATTCCTATGCTGGTAAACACAAAGATATGCACGCTCCTCTGTCTGTTGGAGCCACAATGTTGGGCTCAAAGGAATGGAAGTACCAACTTCTGCACCCCAAACATCAGTGACAACAAAACCATCCTTTCTTTTAGACCATTTGTCACGTTGCAGAGGCCTTGGTATATGAAATCTCTGACTTTGTCCTCCAGGAGAAGTATCACGAGATCTGTGTTGATACCCTTCTGATGCCGATCCCGCATTTGATACAGCAGTGTTTGCAGCAACATTAGGTGCAGAAGTTCCCTTCCGCAAATATGACCAAGAATTTGTATTGGAAGTTAAAGCATGTGGAGTTAACCTCAGAACAGCATAAGTAAACAGATTTGTCGTGTCATCCTACCATGCAAAATATAGGGGTAAATATCTTGCGAAAAAAGAAAAATAACATACCATCCAGAACACATTTGCTCTGAATTTCACAAACTGGCAAGAATAATTGAAAATCCAAAGTGAGAGGAAACACAACCGTACAGGAGATAGTGTTGTTGACACCAGCAGATCTTGAAATAGTATCATCGAGTTGCAAATTGTGTTTCCAATGCAAGAAGATCCTATTACTGTGACAAGTGACTGCAAATGAACAAAGCATGTCAATGACTAATGCATTCAATGAATCAATTAAAGTCATCTACTATAATTTTAAGATAGCAATGTGTATACGATGAGTTATGATGATGTATGTTGCTGAGAGCACAAGTGATTTGACTATGGATCATAAGCAGTTTTAGCAATAAATGCAACATTCTATGATCACTACAGTAAATTATCAAAATAGCTATTGCCACCATCAGTTTTAGCAGCTAGACAATTTCAAAGCCAAAAAAGTTAATCCATCACCCACCATAGGAGGGACCAAAGGTTGTAGAAATTTCAAGATAAAGAACATGCCATGTTAGGGAAGTCTTTCATATGCATGAGAAAGTAACATTGCCAGAATCAGGATTGCACACGTATTCCAGAAGGAAGCGTCACAAAACCCTAACCCTAATTTTTGTGGGCTTAATTTTTGTGGGTTAATTTAGATTATTTTATTTTATTTTATTGAAAATTCTAATTTTGTTAGGACTTTGAAAAAGAGTTCTATTGGATTTCAAGTCATCTATTAGAATAATGTTAGGTTATGTTTTTGTTTCTCTATTTAAAGGCTCCACCTGTGTGGAGAAAAATATACCTAAACTATTGATTGAGAAATTGAGTGAATTAAATTCTTGGGTTTTGTTTTTTCTTTTCAATTTTTTCTTCTTTCTTTTCTTTTGGTTTTGCATCAATTTGGTATCAGAACCTCACGGTTTTTGATCCCCATCTTCCCAACTCCACAATTTTTCTTTTGAATTCTCCACTTTTTTTCGTCGCAACCTTCTTCCTTCCCATCGTCTCTCTCTCTCTCTCTCTCTCTCTCTCTCTCTCTCTCTCTCTCTTTTCCATCACGATCAATCAAAAAAAAAAAAAAAAAGAAAAACCAGAAAAAGTTCGGCAACACCACCCCGACTAAGACACCGACGCCCGTGCCTGAGCCCCTTGCCATCTCCTCCCTTCCCGATGTCAAGCCTGAACCACCGGACGCTCGTCGACAGCCATTGCCTTCTCCTTCATCTTCCTATCGCTTCGATCGATCGGGTTCCCGATGCCATTGACCTATCCTCCGTCGACATCGCTCCCGTTGCAGCCCGACGTCAACCCTCTATTCCAATCTTTTCCCAAGGAGCCATTGCCTTTATCGCTGCCGACCATCGCCACTGCATCACCGGCCCTTTCCGTCACCCTGGTCAGCCGGCGCTTGCCATGAACTCCATCTTTGCCGCCAATCGACTGCGAGCGCCTGTCACCTCTCCCCTCTTCCCGTCCGTTGTCGCGATGTCCGCCGTCAGCCGCCGTCGAACCCTCCTTCCCAGCCGTCGCCGACGCCCCTCATCATCGCTAGCTTCGTAACCCCTTCCAATTTCTCGCAGGAGTTGCAGTCGGGTGGGAGGCTCCGTCCTCCCCTCCTTTTTAGTCACCTCGTCGGAGTCCGATTGGGCCCTCGCCGAGGCTCAAAGGCCTTCTGCCCATACGTCGCCGGTCGTCGATGCCCATTCCCCTCCGCTAAGGCCCACCGACCCCAAGCTCTGTCTGCAAGCAAAAAAAAACGTGGTCCACGGGCCATGTGTGAACCATGGTCTGTAGACCCCTTGGTCTATAGATCGGATCCACAGACCCAAAGAAAAAAAAACTTGCTCTTCAACCTGCAAGCATCACAAGATAAAAGGTACGATCCCTCCATTAAAATTTTGATTTTTTTTAAATCTTTAGGTAATTTAAAATTGCTTGGGCCTTGATTTTGTCTTTTTCATATTTTCTCATATATTTATTGTTTCTCACATCAAACACCCACATATCTTACTATTATATGAACCAGAAACATAGACATTAAGTTGGACTCTATAATTTTTACTATGAGCATCATAATTAAACTTTTAAATGCATATAAAATTTTAAATTTTTTTCTTATCATGGCTATTAGTAATTTAAAATATACACAAACTGCAATAAAAAAGAACAAAAAACTGCTAAAAAAAATCCAAACAGTCTTCTAAGAATCTTTAAACCAGATCCTCCATTCTTTAGACCAAATTAACTCTAACATTAGTGAGCTTCGTGCTACGCAAGTAAATAGCCGCGTAGACATGACAAATCTTATAGGTCAACAGATAAAATACCAATTATCCCTAAGAGAGTCGAGAATAGGCAAACAACCTATAGAACATGATTTCTCCAGTATTCAACCTATTCATCGAACCCCTTCACGAAATCTTAAGCCTACTAGTAGTCAGAGTTATGTCATACATACTAGTGAGTCTTTTCAAGCACCCCCAATCTATACAACAGTCCCTCCGATTATCCACCACTCCATGAATAATTTTGAGAATTATCATTATCCTAGGATAGATGAATATGATAAAGAAGGCTATAAAGAAGAAGTAGAGCCGCAAATCTTAGACTTAGAAATCCTAGGCAGCCTACTAGGTATACACGAAATCCTGAACACTTTAGACTCCAAGAACAACAATATAGAGCATATCCGCACAGATATGAAGATTTAGAAGAACCACTAAAAGAAATTAAAGTAGTTGTTTCTTATGACGGTAGATTGGATCCAAAAGCCTTCCATGACTGGTTATTAAATCTAGAATCCTATTTTGAGTGGTATCAAATGTCAGATGCATCTCGCATCTGCTTCACAAAAATGAAACTAATAGGATCTGCCAAGCGGTATTGGCAAACTATTGAAAGGGATTTAGAATGAGTAGGACATCCTCCTATAGTACTTTGGAAAGAAATAAAATTTAAACTATATGAGAAATATGTTCCTATATATTACAAAAATCAATTATTAGATCAATGATACACTCTTAGACAGAAAAATTACTAACGTAACTGATTACATGACTCGTTTTGAGGATCTACAATTGAGATGTGATATATCTGAGGATTCATGAAAATTAATTTCTAAGTTCATTAACGATTTGCGGAATGATCTAAAAAGAGAAATCTCCTTATATTCACCCGATTCTATAGAAGAGGCCTATCACAAAGCCTTAGAAATAGAAAAATTTCATAGAACTTCAAATCAAAAGAAAGGAGCTACTTTTTCTATTGAATATGGACAATCTAGGTCTATTCATGTTAACCGTACAAGGAATGTGTCATAAGTAGCCCCTCCCCATCCAAGACCAAATCCTTCAGAGACTAGAGCCTGAGAACCTGTGCCAAAGATTTATCAATCAGCTAATTCATCAAACATGGAATGTCATTACTGCCATGCAAAGGGTCACATAGCTACTAGATGTCCACATCGTACCCTGACCATAGAACCAGAATATGAACAAGCAATTTCAAATGAAAATGTTTTAGAAAAATTTAATCCCTTGGAACTAGCCAATTCAGAAGAAGAGTACGAGGAAGAATATGAAGAGTTAGGATGTCAGATTAATGTTATGCGCTGTATAGTCACTACCCTTGCAGATTCTGAAGCTTGAAAACGTACTAGTATTTTTTACACATACGCACAGCGTGGGGATAAGGTATATAAACTAGTCATTGATGGTGGTAGTTCTATGAATGTAGTATCTAAATCTATCGTTAATCGACTGAAACTAAATCCTCAACCTCATCCTTATAGAGTTGCCTGGATAGATAAAACATCTCTCCCTATTAATGAATGTTGTCTAGTACCAATTACAATGGGAGCTTATTCTGTTGAAATTATGTATGATGTTTTACCGATGGAGGTTGCTAGTATTTTATTAGGTCGACCATGGATCTATGACGTAGATATCCATAATTTTCGTAGAGAGAATACCTATGTATTTATACATAAAGATAAGAAAATTTGGTTAAATCCAATCAAACCTAGTGAGTCCCAACTTTCTAGAAAAGACAAGAATGTATCTCAAACTCCTAAACAAAAGAACTGTTATATTTTAACTCATAAAAAATTTGAAGAAGAAAGTTCAGAGTCTAGGATTATGTTAGCAGTCATTCCTAAAGATGAAATTAGATTAACCTCAGACATTCAAGATAACCCACCTCCTGAGATTGAACAGTTATTAGAAGAATTTAAGGATGTGACTCCAAAAGAGATACCAGATGGTCTTCCTCTACGAGATATTCAGCATGCCATAGATTTAGTTCCAGGATCTCAAACACCTAATCTTCCACATTACAGATTAAATCCTAAGGAACGTGAGGAAATGAGAAGACAAATAGATGATTTATTACAAAAAGATCACATTTGTCCTAGTTTTAGTCCATGTGCCGTATCAACTCTTTTAACACAAAAGAAAGATGGTACATGAAGAATGTGTATAAATAACAGAGCCATCAATAGGATTACTATCAAGTATAGGTTTTTCATTCCTAGGCTTGAAGATATGCTTGATCAGTTAGCTGGCTCAGTAATTTATTCTAAATTTGATTTACGTAGTGGATACCATAAGATTAGAATTCAACCTAAAGATGAATGAAAAACTGCTTTTAAAACCCAAGATGGACATTATGAATAGTTAGTCATGTCATTTGGGTTATCCAATGCTCCTGATATATTTATGAGATTTATGACTGAGTTATTGAGATCTTTCATTGGTAGATTTTTAGTCATTTATTTTGATAATATTCTAGTCTATAGTAGGTCTAGAGAAGAACACCTAGGTCATCTTAGGAAAGTTTTTATTACTCTTAGATCCGCTAGATTATATATTAATCTTAAGAAGTGTTCATTCCTTCAGAATCAAGTATTATTTTTAGAGTATGTCGTATCCTCTCAGAGTATCATGGCTGATCCTGAGAAAGTGAAAGCAATTAGAGAATGACCTGAACCAAAATTCCTTTCTAAGATTCATAGTTTTCACGATCTAGCTTTTTTCTATAGATGGTTTATTAGAAAGTTTAGTACCATTATGGCTCCTATCACAAATTGCATGAAGAAAGATGAGTTTCATTGGACAACTAACGCTACTAGAGCTTTTAATGAAATAAAGCTTAGGATGACTGAGACACCTGTACTGATACATCCTGACTTTTCCAAAATTTTTGAAGTAGCCTATGATGCATCAGGTATAGGAATTGGAGTTCTTAGCTAAAAGGATCATCTTATAGCCTATTTTAGTGAAAAACTCAATGAAGCTAAGCAAAAATACTCTACGTATGACAAAAAATTTTACGTTGTAGTTCAAATCCTTAGGTATTGGTGATATTACCTTTTACCTAAAGAGTTTGTTTTATATTCTGATCACCTATCCCTTAGATACATTCAATCCCAGAAGAAGTTTAGTGCTAGACATGTTAAATGGGTAGAGTTTCTTCACGATTATACTTTTGTTTTCAAACATCAAGCTGGTGTTGAGAATACGACTGCTAATGCATATTATATAGAATTATCTTCTGATTTAAAATTCAGTCCAATTTTCAATGTTGAGGACTTGCTACCTTATCGAGGCACATTCGAGCCTCCTACTATGCATTTAGGTGACAGTAGGGATCACATTCCTCCTCCAGTGCCAGTTTTGGTTCTTCCATCACTTCCACCAGCTTCATCAGACCAAATTGAACGTATTCTTACAGATAAAATTATTTCTTCTGCTGATGGAGGATTTTGAAGATTTTTTATCAAGTGGCAAGGCCGTCCGATTCAGATGCTACATGGATTCTTAAGGAAGAATTACGATGTATCAATCCAAGAATTTTAGAAGATTACATTAATTCCTTGCCGGAGTTGAGTTCTTTCCAGCCAGGAGAGTGATGGAAATCAAGGATTGCGCACGTATTCCAGAAGAAAGCGTCGCTAAACCCTAACCCTAATTTTTATGGGCTTAATTTTTGTGGATTAATTTAGGTTATTTTATTTTATTTTGTTGAAAATTCTAATTTTGTTAGGACTCTGTAAAAAGAGTTCTATTGGGTTTCAAATCATCTGTTAAAATCCTGTTAAGTTATGTTTTTGTTTTTCTATTTAAAGGCTCCACCTATGTCGAGAAAAACAGACCTGAACTATTGATTGAGAAATTGAGTGAATTAAATTCTTGGATTTTATTCTTTCTTTTCAATTTTTTCTTCTTTCTTTTCTTTTGGTTTTGCATCACATGGTCTCAAATCCTGGTGGGATGTCCTGCAGGACACTAGGATATGGTGCTATCTGAGTGTTGGAATAGAACCATCCCGCCATTGTCCTAGCATCCCCATCAACATGTCTTGGGATATCCCGTCCTAATGTCAGGATTGGGTGGGATGGAGGTGCATCCCATTTCATGTGCAAATTGGGATAACCCTATCCCACGAAATTTAAAACCTCGATGGCAATGAAGAAGAATTGCTGGTTGAGAGAGAAGTGCCAATGAATGTCACATGCTGAAAAAGTAAGATCTCGGTCTTGTACATGCTCAATTGGTTGCTAGAAATCCATTGGACTTCTTCGTTTGTACAAGAAACTACTGGAAAACAGGCTGACTGTCAAGCATCTCCAAGTTATTGTGTGCTATATCTTCTGATGTAAAACTAGCATACTGAAGTTGAGAAAAGTTACTGAGGTACATTATTTAGGTTATGATGATCAAAGGATACAGGAAGCATGATACCTTGACTGCCAGGGAAGATATTTTTCATAATGTGATCTAATGGAGCATCATCATGGGGGTCCAGCAACAGCATTCTCTTGTCAGATCCTTTAAGCCTGAAGAAAAGGTGCAAAATCAGCTCAAAGAAGAAGACTTAAAGCAGGGGGAGATTGGCCAGTTGGAGGCAAGGTCTAGTTTGGGAGGCAGCAAGACTGATGAATTAAGGATGGAGAAGAATGATAACCCTTGAGATGATGGTTCTCCATGACAACAAAAGGGCCTGTGAAAGATTAGCATCCGTTCACTCATAGATGGTATGTCTAGGAGGAGTCATTCACAGCTTAAGAAAAAGCAAGAAGACTAAGATGTAGAGGTGCTTGCTGAAGAAGACACCAAATCTCGAGCATGAAGACTACTTCTGAAAATATTGTCAATACTGGAGAATCGATGACACTGGGCATGATGATGTAGGATTCAGCACTAAAGAGGAGAGTTAGGGAGCCATGACAAACTCCTTGCATATGCACTGCAATGGTAGGGCCAATGCATCATAGGATTGTCTTTGGTGAAGGCTAATCTCTGTTATCTTAATTAGGAGAGTTTTCCTGTGTGGTACAAGTACAACTAAAACTAGGAGTCCTTATGCAGTTGGTGCCTTTTTTTCCTTTAATTCGTGGGATCAGTTCTATAGTGGTTATGATGTGAGGATTGAGATATTGGCAGAATTTTTTCTCCTAATTCTTGAAGGAGTCAAAGTTGTAAGAGGCCTAGGCATACATTCTTTTTCTATATTAAGGCATGATGATAAGGCTGACTATTGCAACCAAACACCTTAGAGTGAGCAATGAGTGCATTACTCAAACAGAATTAGAGAGGTGCTATGTGAGTCCCATTTTAGATCTGTGTCACTCTAAATCAAACCAAGAAAGCAAACTCCAGAATCTTGAAAGAAATGATGAATACCCTAGGAAGGCTTCATTGATTTATTTATCCGAACAAATCCAAGTTCCAATAAAACTTTTTAGGCCCTGTCTTCAGCATCTCGGTCAGATGAAGCAAGTCTGCTAGACACCAAGAAGCTCAATGAATCTATGAGCAAATTCCAGTCACTAACCCCATAATAAACAACTTGAGGAATGTAGGTATCCTTTCAAGCATTCCTCCACGCCTATAGAAGAACTAGACATTGACTCATCTGAAAATTAACTTAACCCCACCATCACTGCCCAAACCCAGCAGATTTATAAGAAATTTACGTAAGGGAAACAATTCTAACACTCCATTATTTCAGCAACCTAAACACTAAAACTAGGTGTAGATTTTGAAGAAACTATAAATTGATAGATAAAGTCATGATTCTATGAAGCAGACGAAAGAGGCCATGTGAATAACCATGACTGTTACTTGCTACCCCATTATAACCAACTCAAGACATTCTATTCCAACACAAATGTTTTAAAAGGCATGGAGTAGTAGCCCATAACATGACTGACACAATTCGGGTTGCCCTTGCTTGGCTTTATAAAGTAGCACTTGAAGCTTCTTGCATGCAGCAAAAAGCATCTTGAATGGGAAAACTACTCATCTATAATGCATGGTGATTATGTAAAATGGTGATGGTGATGATGTTTCAAAGCAAAATCAGTTGTCATCCCATTTCATATAGATGTAAAGAAGAAATATGAAAGATGAAAGAAAGGAAAGTAAAGAAAGAAGATCAAGAAAGAAGGTACAACAAGGGAAAGAAGGAGACAGTAAAAGCAGACGAAATCTTCATGTGTCAAAAGCTGTTTTAAATTCATCGTTGACTCCTAAAATTCAGTTAAAGAGAAGTAGGAAAAGAGAAAAAGATGGAATAAAAGGATTAAATTAAAATTTTTCTCATTCAAACTCCAAGCTACCTGCTAGAGGTATCTGTTTCCTCTTTCATAATTAGGGTTGCAGTCCTATCACTATATGCAGGCTTACTTCAATTGAAGTCTAATATTATTTGCTTGGTGACTTGACTAAAATGTGAAAGTCTAACACATACTTGGTAGGTTTCAAGCATACCACTGGTATTGCATAGAAAGTATTAATGAAAAAGAAAAAGAATGTAGACATTGTCCAACAGAAAACTTGAGATAGGAAACAATAGAGTTATGCACACATGCTGAATCAAAGGGTTGTTGGAATATTTTGACGCGACACAATAATACTGTTTCTCTGTTAAAAAATATAGCATACCTGAACTTCGATTGCCACTTCCCGTGATATTGTCAGCATTTGAATGGTTTTGCGCTCGCTCAGACAATCACGGAAGGATGGCATTTGAATTTTTTTCCCAACATGAAAGTCTTCTACAAGGAAAGTAGGTTGATTAGAGGGAGACTAAAGTCTCGGCAATGACTGCCAGGCAGGGAAAATAGAACAAAAATAGCCTACAAGAACACCATAATTCAGTCTTGTACAACATAAAGGAAGATGATATGAATGACAGCCAGACATCATCATTTTGTAAGGGAGACAAATTTCTCATACCGGTAAGATAATCTGTTATAAAGGAATATAAATGGCTACGAGCAAGTTCACCACTTGGTTGTTTCTCGAGTAAAGCTCGCAGAGATCCATGGAACATTGTGAATAGAGAATGTACTTCTTTAAGTATGTCTCGTAAGGCATCACCTCGCCAAATAGATTCAGCATCTTTATTTTTATCCACTACCTGCAGTAGTAGAAAATATTGGATTATTAAATAACAATCATTAATGATGGCAGAATGCAATCAGCAAAGTCCATCAGGTCAAACAGCACATGTTCTAAAGAATCTAAACAATTACAGGTGAGAAGCAACCAGTAAAAACACCAAGTAGCCAACAGACTTGCACCAAACATTCATTCGTACAAATACACATTCTATTTGTGGTTTGGCCATTACATGTACTTGAGTTATGATCTGTAACAGAGGTAGCTAGAAGAGAGCTGGCTTTTTTCTTTTATTATTTCTTGTTTCTCAGTTCAAACTACTAAGAGAGACAGTATGTAAATCAGGTACGGATATTGCATTAGCCTGCAATAGCAAACATAATGCATTACTAATTCATTAAGTGCAGAAAAATGGACAACACAATCAGCTAAAGTCTATGAGGTCAAACAGCAGACTTCTAAAGCAGTTACAAGCAAGTAGAAAAAATAATGAAACCAAATAGCTGACAGACCCATACAAAAATATTCATGCTGACAAACGTGCATTCTAATTGGTGGTGTTATTGAATGGGCTAAGTGAGATGGAGGTAGTGAGAAGGGCTGCTTGGCTTTTTGCAAGAGGTTTTATGCTAACAACCAAACAAGAGATTCTATAAAAGTCATTCATTTCGCAATTTTGAATAACCCAGCTTTAGTAAAACCTGGCAACCAATCAGGCCCATAAAGTGTATTGGCCATTTTGATTTTATTGTTTCTTGCTTCTTAGTTTTAACTGTTTGAAGATACAGATAGGAGAGAAGAAGAATGTATTATGTCGAGAGAACTGATTCTAACTTTGTGAATAGTATATACCTGTGCTGGAAATGGAAGTAAGAAACTAGTGAGATTAATAAAAGTCAGTTACAAAAGAGGAGCAACTCTAGTAAAAAAGAGATTGCCCACAGAAATTGATAAAAACAATTCAAATTATGCAACAAAAATACATGAAATTTATATGATTAAGAAAAAAGTTTCTCATGAGACTACAAGGAGTCAGATGTAAAATCTCTATTCAGCTGATGTCTCTGCACCTTCTCTTGAAATGCCTTGAAATATTATTGGACTCTAACCATAGGATCCTTTTGTTATTTCTCTCCTATACTGTAACTGATCCAAGGAATGGATATGAATTCGAAAATTCATGACATCACCAACAGAGTTTATTGATTTAATCATGTGAGTATAAATATTCATATATTTTCTGGGAAGCCCAAAACATTTATGAATACTGCTGGTTTGATGAGGTTTTGCATGTCATGGTTCTCAAGACTGATCTGTCCTGCTTCACGATATCTCAAACAAATATATATTTCCTAACATGAATCATAGAATTACAATCCACACCTAGCAGGTGACATATAGATTTCTGATCTTATTAGTTATTACTAGTGTGAATTATTTTCCTTTACTTATCATCATTTGGTTCATTCAATTACCTAACTATTATTAATCGATAATGTACATGTATGCATACCATATCTATGTGTATACACACAAAAAGAAAAATATAAATATGTACTTGCTTAGTTGCGGTATCATGTTGGTTTACATTTATACACAATTTCTTTTAGCTATCTGTTTGGAGTTTCGAGTTGTTAAAATGATGAAGTTAGGATGATTTTAGCATTTGTCAAAAACAGACTCTGCATTTCCATGGATTTGTAATTTATGCTATAATTATGAAACAGGAATGTTTCTTAACCATTAAGACCATAATAATAATTTTGTTGACAACAAGAACAAACAGGCTAAGTGGATCTTTAGTGATACTGAAAAGCTTGTGTATCTTTTGGTTGGTGCCCGTTATTAGAAAACACATGTTATAGAGATCCTACATCTGGACTGAGCAGTACAATGACTAAGTACTTTAACCTTTCTCATGCATGGAGCACAGTTCAACTTAATTTAAATAGACAGTTTTGGAAATGGGGAAAACAATCACTGGAAAAAAAAAAAAAGCTACAAAATGGATGCATGTTAATTGGCCTGACAGCACCTTTAACAAATAACTGGTAAAAGTTATAATTTAAGCCAGTTGGTAATTTCTTCTTGACATTAAGGCAAGTAAGGAAAAGAAAACTTGATTACATAAAAAAACAATAATGAAGATGAATTATTGTTTATGGAACTATAAAGGCATGACAGATTTATGGCCATTGTCTATTGAAGTAAGGGCACTAATAGTTAAAAAGAACTGTAAATATCATCTCAGACTTATGATTTACACATGTATTTAGTGCTTAAAAAGAGCAGCAAGTTTAAACGTAACATATAGCAGAAGCTAAAAAATATGATAACGTAGAATTATAGACCATGCTTGAAACATAATCTTTAGAATTTAATAGTGCATAAGAGATCTAGAAACAAAGTACGTTTCATGACTGAAGTTAGAGGTGGCCAACTTCCATCAGGTTCTTCTAGACTACATGGAGCCAGTGCCGGGTGCCACTAAGGATTGGGGATCAAAAGGACTGTGGCACCATAGTTCTCAGCTGCATGGTATGGTCAGAATGGAATGCCCAGATCTATTTGAATATGAAGAGATCAGTTATGGATGTACTACACTCTATGAAGTTGTTTGTTGCTGAATTGATGGATCTTACACTGTATCTACAAGGCAGTGGCGATCTCTCACACAGATTATGTCAACAAGTATGGTTTCACCTCCAAGAGACCCTGAGGAGAGACTTTTCTGATGTCTGCTGGCTCTATTTTCTATAATGGGATTAATAAATATATGTGAACTTCTAGTTCTAGTGTGAGGATTTTTGTTTTGGTGGTGGTAGAGGCCGCCAGCCTTGTTTTATGCACAATTGAGCTGGGGTTTTGACTGGCTGGTTCTTTGCTTGGTTCAGGCTACCAGCGTTCGGCCAGCTTCCCCCCTCTCTCCTCTATCTTTTCTCTTCTTCTGGCTATTGTTTCTGCCCGTTTAATTTATCAACAAAATAAGAGGTGGTTTACCACCTCTTTGCTTATAAAAACAAAGAAAGAAAGTTAGATGAAGAATATAGGAAATTGCGACTAGGATGAAAGCTGCAACCGTGCTTGCATTTCCACCGAGCAATAAGAACCTCAAGGTTGCTCCGCATGATGACCCAGTGTTGGATGGTCTATTTTGTGGAGAATTTTGTTCTTTATTCCATCCAAAACATCTACTCAAACCACAGTATTTTTAGTGGCATAGGTTACATCAGGATATACTAGTAGTGAGAAGAGAAGCTGACTTGACCACAGGTGCATATTTAGCTCCATTCTCATTTACATCCTCCAGGAAAGCCTCAGCCACCATCTCCACCACCTTTAACCTTTTTGACATCATATACCTCCTTTCAGGATTATGTTTCACTGTTTGTGGTAATGATGAAGTGTCTTTCACTAATAACTATGTTTCACACATGGGACAACCTTCCCACGTCCTCACTAACAACTTCCCTAGCAACAGCACATTTATTCCGTAGTGGGGGGGATCAAACATGATGAGGTCTGACATAAATTATGTAGATATTACATGATAAAGAAGAAGGAAGATGTGAAAAGATGTTCAATTCAAATCCACAAACTCGGTAAGAAATAGATGAGAGGAGAACATGTTGATATTAAACAATAAAAAGAAGGAAGATGCAGAAAGATATTCTATTCAAACCCTATAAACTCAATGAAAAATGGACGAGATATAGAACATAGAGTCAACAAATAAATGATCATTAGCTCTACTATCATGCAAAGCTAGATTTTAACATGACCAATCAAATTAATCCTGCAATAGATTGTTATATTAGAGGGATCAATTCAGAGAAAAAACCATGAAAGGAAAAGAGAAAACATACAAAAAATCTGTAGGGAAAAGAAAAGGAGGGCAAGGAAGAAATGGGGACATGGTCATAACAGCAGGCCATGTGCTCCCTTTTCTTTAGTTAACATATACTAGCACCAAGCAACTGAGACACACGTGTGATCAAGGTCATTCTGAATTATGTTAGAAAATGGATGATAAATGCACTCCAACTTTTAGCTGTTAGACTTCTCTTGTTTCTCTCTTAAACAAAGAAAGAAACAGAGCTAAGCCAAGGTGGATGCACTTATTTAGAAGCATATATGAGGACCTTATAAAGGTAGGTTTACAATCAGGTGGCCCATTGGAAGTTTACTTATAACATAGCAACCAATTCAGGGACATGATCACTAGAATACCCCCCTTAGTCATGGCCAGCTGCCAAAGATGTTATTCATCATATGCCACAATTAGATAGCAGAAACCTGTTTACCATGCCACAATTAGATGACTATTAAGCCCCATTCACACCCAAGTTTTCATATTTACGAAGATTAATGGACCACCTTCACCAACTTCCAACAGACAAATGCACAAATGCAAACCACAGATGTTACACACCAATAAGTACATGACCATGAGAGAAAAAATTTAGCAAAAGAAAAGACCCACACTATAGATGTTGGGATCTTTCTTATTCCCTTGCTAAACATTTCTACCATTTTAATGCCATCCTTATTTAGCTGAGCCATGCAGTGTATCTAAGTGTTGACCAATATATTTTTGATAAACTATGTTTAGGAAGAAAATCTGCAATTTTGTAATTAGAGAATAGTTGACCAATATATTTTTAATAAGCTATGTTTAGGAAGAAAATCTGCAATATTGTAATTAAGAAGTGGTTGACCAATATATTTGATAAGCCATGTTTAGGAATAAAATCTGCAATGCTGTAATTAGATCATAAAATCAGTGATTGCAATATGAGCATTTATGTAATAACATTACTATAAATAGAGGTTGTTGACGCAGAAACTGGTCATCGCCAGAGTCCGCTAGAGTGGAGGCCGCTGAGATCGCCGTCAGGGACCTGCAAAACAGAGTCCCGTCCGGAGCCGGTGGGGAGTGGCTCCGGCAGGACCCTCCGACGATCAAGTCAGCTCTGGTCAATAAGAATGGAGTGCTCGGGAATGAGTTCTGGAGCTTAGAAAAGAAGAGGAGAGCTCAGAGATTAGAGATGTTAGCGTATCTAGAGGATCCCTTTTATAGCGGAGCTCGATGGTGACAGCCGCAGCCGCATGCTGGCGGACCGCTCAAGGTTCGGCGGAGTCAGTCTCTCGGGGAGGCGCCGTCTGCGGCGGGTTGATGGTGACAGCTGCAGCCGCATGCTGGCGGGCCGCTCGAGGTTCGACGGAGTCAGTCTCTCGGGGAGGTGCCGTCTACGGCGGATTGATGGTGACGGTTGCAGAGCTTGCGGCGGACTGATGAGAGGGACGATCGCTGACGAGTTCGGCTGCTGAGAAGTCCGAAGGAGCTCGGTTGCTAGAAGTTCGGCCGAGGGACGACCGCTGAGGAGTTCGGCTGCTGAGAAGTCTGGCCGACTGAATGAGTTCGAAGGAGCTCGGACGCTAGGAGTTCGAGGAGCTCAGCAGCTAAGTAGCTCGGTCGGCTGAACGGATTAGAGGAAAGCTCGGCCGCTAGGAGTTCGAGGAGCTCGGCAGCTAAATAGCTCGGTCGGCTGAACGGGTTAAAGGAAAGCTCGACCGCTAGGAGTTCGACTGAAGGACGACCGCTGAGGCTCTTCTGCGGCTACTGGTCGCATTAGGTTGAGCATTGAATTAGACTTCGGTGGGAGCGGGGTTTATCCCCAACACTAGCCCCCCACTTCCGAGTTCGAAAATCGAAGGAAGGGAGTGCAGGAAAGGCGACTGCCGAAGTCTTCTTCTGAGCTCTGTGCTGGTCTAGGTCGAAGTTCGGGGGAGATCTCATCTCCAGCCAAAGTTGATATCGAAGTTGAAGCCCGAGGAAGTTCCCATCTCCAGCCGAGGTTGAGGGGGGGCTTCGTCCGCTGCGATCGAAGCCGGAGGTTGTGCTCCTCGGGGCCGACATCGTCTCCTACAGCCGAGGTCGATGCGGACGCTCGAGAGAGATCTGATCTCAGGGCGAGGTTATCTCCAATCTTATCTCTGGCCGAGGTAGAAGTTGAAGCTCTTTAGTCGAGGTTGACACGGTCGCTCGGAAGAGATCCTATATTCAGCCGAGGTTGACATGGTCGCTCGGAAGAGATCCTATCTCTAGCCGAGGTCGAAGTTGAAGCTCTCCAGCCGAGGTTGACACGGTTGCTTTCTCTGGCCGAGGTTGTTGCTCGCGTTAGGACGACGTTCTCCTCCTGTTCCTAACGGGCTCTGGGGGCACATGCGGACCGTCGTCCAAGCCTCTCCCCCCATCTCGTCTAAGGTGAACGAGGCCTTCGACTTTGCCTGCGTTAGGACGAGATCCCTCCTCCTGTTCCTAACAGACTATGGGGGCACATGCGGACCGTCGTCCGAGCCTCTCCCCCCATCTCGTCTAAGGTGAACGAGGCCTTTGACTTTGCTCGCGTTAGGACGAGGTCCTCCTGTTCCTAACAGGCTATGGGGGCACATGCGGACCGTCGTCCGAGCCTCTCCCCCCATCTCGTCTAAGGTGAATGAGGCCTTCGACTTTGCTCGCGTTAGGACGAGGTCCCCTCCTGTTCCTAACGAGCTGTGGGGGCACATGCGGACCGTCGTCCGAGCCTCTCCCCCCATCTCGTCTAAGGTGAACGAGGCCTTCGACTTTGCTCGCGTTAGGACGAGGTCCCCCTCCTGTTCCTAACGGGCTGTGGGGGCACATAAGGGCGGCTAGGCCTCTCCCCCCATCTCGTCCTTTGTGAACGAGGCCTTCGCTCGGGAGAGATCTTATCTCTAGCCGAGGTTGATGCTCGGATTAGGACGAGGTTTCTCCTCCTGTTCCTAACCGAGGTTGACTCGATCGCTCGGGAGAGATCTTATCTCTAGCCGAGGTTATCCACGATCGCTCGGGAGAGATCTTATCTCTAGCGAGGTTGACTCGATCGCTCGGGAGAGATCTTATCTCTAGCCGAGATTGATGCTCGGGTTAGGACGAGGTTCTCCTCCTGTTCCTAACCGAGGTTGACTCGGTCGCTCGGAAGAGATCTTATCTCGAGATCTTATCTCTAGCTGAGGTTGTCCACGGTATCTCGAGATCTTATCTCTAGCTGAGGTTGTCCACGGTCGCTCGGGAGAGATCTTATCTCTAGCCGAGGTTGACTCGGTCGCTCCGGAGAGATCTTATCTCTAGCCGAGGTTGTTACTTGTATTAGGACGAGGTTCTCCTCCTGTTCCTAACGCGGTAATTATTGACTGCTTCTTCCCTGTCATCGCATAGTTTTCGCATCCACAAATAATATTATTGAAAGAAAAGAATTTTATTGAAAGGAAGTTACTAGCAGCGCATCCCTAAATTCTGTATTTCAAGGTCGTCGTAGCGTTGTTCCTCCGCGTTTCTTCGGTAATAAGTCCCGGGGTGGACGACCTCCTCATGCTGGCCTCCTTAATTAGGTGCAAGCTCTTGTCGCTGGGAGACGACGAATCGCTAATGCACCAAGCTCCTCCTAGGGGCAATGTGGATGACGCCGTAAGATGGCCGACCTTCTTGCGGTCTCTGGCATGGCAGCGCCGAGCTCCTTGCCGTCTCTGGCTATGGCAGCGCCCTTGGCCGATCTTTTCCTGCTTCAGGCTGGTGCCAGAGGAATTTACCCAGCCGCCCCTTTCTGACGAGCTCCTCAATTTCGTCTCGGAGCTGGATGCATTCCTCGGTGTCGTGGCAGTGGTCGCGGTGGTAGAGGCAGTACTTGTTTCGATCGTGTTTGTTTGGGAGAAACTATAACCTTCTAGTCTTGGCAGCTGGTTCTTCACTTCGGTGAGAATCTGAGTTCGAGGAGCGTTGAGGGGGGCGTAGTCGCGGAACCTTCCGGGAGGAGGGCTTCTTCGCGCCCCTTTGTTGGAGCTTCCTCGGTGGCGAGTTCGAGGAGTTCGGGCCCGCCTGCTTTCGGAGGGGCTCTGCGAGCGTGGCCGAACTTCGCCCGGTTCTCCATCGTCCGCCAGCCGCTCTCTTAGAGCTTCCTCATCTTTCCACTTGAAGGCTTCTTCCGCACGGGCATATCTCTCGGCCCGAGCCAGCAAATCGGCGAAGTCCCTGGAATACTTTTTTTCCAGGGAGAACAGCAAGTCGTTTTTCTGAAGGCCGCCCTTGAGAGCGGCCATCACAACAGACTGGTCCAAGTCCCGGACCTCTAATGCCGTGGCGTTAAACCGGATGACGTAAGTCCGGATGGATTCCTCCCGCTTCTGCTTGACATTCATCAGGGAGTCCGAACCTCGGTGCGGACGTCGGCTGCTGATGAAGTGAGCCGCGAACTGACTGCTCATCTGATCAAAAGAGAAGATCGTACTCGGCTTCAATGCTGAGTACCAGCTTCTAGCTACTCCCTTCAAGGTAGATGGAAAAGCTCGGCACAGTATGGCGTTTGAAGCACCGTGGAGCAGCATCATGACACGGAAGGCCTCCAGATGATCAACCGGATCAGAAGTTTCATCATAGCTTTCCAGTTGAGGGAGCTCGAAGGTCGGTGGAACAGGTTCTTGCATAATTTGGAGAGAGAAGAGAGGTTCGGCATGGACGTCGGCATGATGAGCCGGGGCGACGCGGCCGAGCTCTTTAATACGCCGGTCCATCTCCCGCAGTCTGCAATCGAGGGCATCGTCTTGGCTGCAGATCTTGGGGGGATTCCGACTACGAATGGGGAAGGTCTCCCCCAGAAGAGAACAATGATCCGAACATGGATCCTTGGCCCTCTGTTTCCTCTTCTCCGGAGCGACAGGTATGCTGGCCCGGGTACTCTTCCTTGGGGCCAATTTTCGACGTTCCAATGGTGGATTTCCTGATGGAGTCGCCACCGAGGGCTGCTGTATAGCCTGCAATGCCTCCGTGAGGCCACGGACCTGTCGGACAAGCAGGTCGTACTGCTCCACATCCACCGCAGGTACAGGTGGAACCTGAGCTGCCGGGACTGGAGCAGGAACAGACGGATCTGGATGGGATCGGACCGCAGAGGCCGCTGAGCGCCGTGTCGAAGCTCTTCTGGGAGGCATTTTCTCTTCAGGAGAGAAAAGAAACATTTTCGGAGAGGGAAGAGAAAAGTCGTCGAGCACTCCTTTAAGAATAAGGGAACCTCGGAGGTTCAAGCCCTCCTTCTAGCGCCAATCTGTTGACACAGAAACTGATCATCGCCGGAGTCCGCTGGAGTGGAGGCCGTTGAGGTCGCCGTCGGGGACCTGCAAAACAAAGTCCCGTCCGGAGCTGATGGGGGGTGGCTCCGACAGGACCCTCCAACGATCAAGTCAGCTCTAGCCAACAAGAATGGAGTGCTCGGGAATGAGTTCCGGAGCTTAGAGAAGAAGAGGAGAGCTCAGAGATTAGAGATGTTAGCGTATCTGGAGGATCCCTTTTATAGCGGAGCTCGATGGTGACAGCCGCATGCTGGCAGGCCGCTCAAGGTTCGGTAGAGTCAGTCTCTCGAGGAGGCGCCGTCTGCGGCGGGTTGATGGTGATAGCTGCAGCCGCGTGCTGACGGGCCGCTCCAGGTTCGACGGAGTCAGTCTCTCGGGGAGGTGCCGTCTGTGGTGGATTGATGGTGACGGTTGCAGAGCTTGCGACGGACTGATGAGAGGGACGACCGCTGAGGAGTTCGGCTGCTGAGAAGTCCGAAGGAGCTCGATTGCTAGAAGTTCGGCCGAGGGACGACCGCTGAGGAGTTCGGCCATTGAGAAGAGAAGTCCGGCCGACTGAACGAGTTCGAAGGAGCTCGGATGCTAGGAGTTCGAGGAGCTCGGCAGCTAAGTAGCTCGGTCGGCTGAACGAGTTAAAGGAAAGCTTGGCCGCTAGGAGTTCGGCTGAAGGACAACCGCTGAGGCTCTTCTGCGGCTACTGGTCGCATTAAGCTGGGCATCGAACTAGACTTCGGCGGGAGCGGGGTTTATCCCCAACACTAACGCGTTAGGAACAAGAGGAGAACCTCGTCCTAACGTGAGCAACAACCTCGGCTAGAGATAAGATCTCTCCCGAGCGACCGAGTCAACCTCGGTTAGGAACAGGAGAACCTCGTCCTAACTCAAGCATCAACCTCGGCTAGAGATAAGATCTCTTCGAGCGACCGTAGACAACCTCGGCTAGAGATAAGATCTCTCCCGAGCGACCGAGTCAACCTCGGTTAGGAACAGGAGGAGAACCTCGTCCTAACTCGAGCATCAACCTCGGCTAGAGATAAGATCTCTTCGAGCGACCGAGTCAACCTCGGCTAGAGATAAGATCTCTTCCGAGCGACCGAGTCAACCTCGGTTAGAAACAGGAGGAGAACCTCGTCCTAACCGAGCATCAACCTCGGCTAGAGATAAGATCTCTCCCGAGCGAAGGCCTCGTTCACAAAGGACGAGATGGGGGGAGAGGCCCAGCCGTCCCTTATGTGCCCCCACAGCCCGTTAGGAACAGGAGGAGGACCTCGTCCTAACGCGAGCAAAGTCGAAGACCTCGTTCACCTTAGACGAGATGGAGAGAGAGGCTCGGACGATGGTCTACATGTGCCCCCACAGCCCGTTAGGAACAGGAGGAGGACCTCATTCTGAAGCGAGCAAAGTCGAAGGCCTCGTTCACCTTAGACGAAATGGGGGTAGAGGCTCGGACGATGGTCCTCGTTCACCTTAGACGAGATGGGGGGAGAGGCTCAGACGACGGTCCGCATGTGCCCCCACAGCCCGTTAGGAACAGGAGGAGAACCTCGTCCTAACGCGAGCAACAACCTCGGCCAGAGAAAGCAACCGTGTCAACCTCGGCTAGAGAGCTTCAACTTCGACCTCGGCTAGAGATAGGATCTCTTCCGAGCGACCATGTCAACCTCAGCTGGAGAGCTTCAACTTCGACCTTGGTTGGATATAGGATCTCTCCCGAGCGACCGTGTTAACCTCGACTAAAGAGCTTCAACTTCTACCTCGGCCAGAGATAAAATCGGAGACAACCTCGCCCTGAGATCAGATCTCTCTCGAGCGTCCGCATCGACCTCGGCTGTAGGAGACGATGTCGGCCCCGAGGAGCACAACCTCCGGCTTCGATCACAGCGGACGAAGCCCCCCCTCAACCTCGGCTGGAGATAGGATCTTCCCCAGGCTTCAACTTCGATATCAACTTTGGCTGGAGATGAGATCTCCCCCGAACTTCGACCTAGACCAGCACAGAGCTCAGAAGAAGACTTCGGCAGTCGCCTTTCCTGCACTCCCTTCCTTCGATTTTCGAACTCGAAAGTGGGGGGCTAGTGTTGGGGATAAACCCCGCTCCCATCGAAGTCTAATTCGATGCCCAACCTAATGCGACCAGTAGCCACAGAAGAGCCTCAGCGGTCCTCCTTCAGCCGAACTCTTAGCTGTCGAGCTCCTCGAACTCCTAGCGTCCGAGCTCCTTCGAACTCGTTCAGCCGACCGGACTTCTCAGCGGCCGAACTCCTCAGCGGTCGTCCCTCGGCCGAACTTCTAGCAACCGAGCTCCTTCGGACTTCTCAGCAGCCGAACTCCTCAGCAATCGTCCCTCTCATCAGTCCGTCGCAAGCTCTGCAACCGTCACCATCAATCCGCCGCAGACGGCACCTTTCCGAGAGACTGACTCCATCGAACCTCGAGCGGCCCGCCAGCACGCGGCTGCAGCGGTCACCATCAACCCGCCGCAGACGGCGCCTCCCCGAGAGACCGACTCCGTCGAACCTTGAGCGGCCCGCCAGCACGCGGCTACGGCTGTCACCATCGAGCTCCGCTATAAAAGGGACCCTCCAAATACGCTAACATCTCTAATCTCTGAGCTCTCCTCTTCTTCCCTAAGCTCCGGAACTCATTCCCGAGCACTCCATTCTTGTTGGCCAGAGCTGACTTGATCGTCGAAGGGTCCTGCCGGAGCCACCCCCCACCGGCTCCGGACGGGACTCTGTTTTGCAGATCCCCGACAGCGACCTCGGCGGCCTCCACTCCAGCGGACTCCGACGACGACCAGTTTCTGCGTCAACAGAGGTGTAGATCAGAAGAAAGTAGAACAAGTCCTATCACTCTTTTTCATATTATTCTCCCTTTCTACTCTCCCTTACTTTCTCTCTACCATCTCTTCTCATTTTTATCTTGGTATCAGAGCATGGTTTTGATCTGAACTCTTGTCAAGGCTAGCCCTGTGAGTATTTTTTCTTCTTGATCATTCCTATGTTGTTTGGGATATGTCGGAAGTTAGTATCGGTGGTGATTCCAACCACTCAGTTGGTGAGAGCAGTGGGAGTAGGGCTACAGTCCTTAGTGATAACCCCTCTCCAAATCAGTCCTATGAAGTTAGATGGGAACAAGTCCCTTGCATGGTCTAGATCTTGTTTGTTGTTTATCAAGGCCCAGGGTATGTATGGGTTCCTTTCTGAGGAGAAAAAGAGACCTGCAGCTGATGACTCTTCTTTTGGCCAATGGGAATCTAAAAATTCCTTGGTTATAGCTGGGCTCATCAATTCTACGCAGCTTTACATCGCTCATGGGTACTTACTCTTAGATTTTGCATGGAAAATCTGGAATGCCACTGCCAAACTTACAATTGGGCAATGATGCTCAAGTCTATGAACTAAGGAAAAAAGTTCATGAGACTAGACAAGCAGAGATGACTGTGGCTTAGTATTTTACTGAACTTAGCATCCTATGGCAAGAATTGAATTTTTTTAAAGATTTTTGAGCTGATTGCCCTAATGATGCTGCCAAGTTCCAAAAAATGATTGATCAAAAGCGTATTTATATTTCTTGGCTGGGCTCAATGTGGAGTATAACCAGATAAGATTTCAGGTACTTGGAAATGACTTTTTTCCTTCATTGAGCCAAACCTATGCTCTTGTACAGCAAGAGAAGAGTAGAAGATCTGCTATGTTGAACACTACTACCTATGAAAGATCTGCAATGGTAGTAAATTCGAATCAGAAGGAAACTAAGGGGCAAACTTATAGTGACCAAGCAACTACTGATAAAGATAGGCTGAAGTGTGATTATTGTGGATGAACCAGACATACTAAAGAGACTTGTTGGAAACTACATGGCCGTCCTGCTAGGGGACGTGGTGGTAAATGAGTTGAATTTGCTCGACCACAGGCTCATATATCTGAGGTGAAAGAGAATATATATGAAGACTCAGACACAAAATCTCATTGAGGAGTTGCAATCACTCTGATGTTTGATGGCCAAGCTTGATTCAAACATATCATCTTCCACTTCTAATTTTGCTCACACAAGTACATCAGCTAGTGCATTTGATGCTTCCATGTTTAGTAAGTCGAACCCTTGGATCATAGATTTCGGTCCCTCCAATCATATGACTGGTTCTTCACATGAGTTCTTATCATATTTTTCCTCTTCTGATAAAGATAAAGTTTGTATAGCAGATGGTTCTTTATCTTCTGTGCCGGGGAAAGGTTCTATTCATTGCGCTCCTACACTGACATTGTGCTTTGTTCTTCATGTTCCTAATTTTGCCACTAATCTTCTATCAATTAGTTCAATCACTAAAGATTTAAATTGTAAAGTCTCATTTTATCCCCGCTATCGTGTCTTTCAAGAATTGAAAACAAGGAGAACGATTGGCTATGGTATGGTTCAAGATGGCTTATATCTATTGGAAGCCAGTTTTAATTCGTCAACCAATACAAGTTCTGCAAGCCAAGTTTCCCATCTCAAGTTCTTGATGCTTGCTTAACAACAGTTACTTAAGTGGCACAAAAGGTTAGGTCATCCATCCTTTAGAGTTATGGCAAAGTTATTTTCTACCTTATTTCAGCAATGCACTAAGAAAACTTTATTTTGTGATGCTTGTGAATTAGCTAAACACAATTGAACTTCTTGCCCTTCTAGTGATAATAAAAACACCGCACCATTTATGATTGTTCAGATGTTTGGGGTCCTAGTTGAGTTGTGTCATTATCTGATTTCCGGTAGTTTGTTATGTTTATTGATTGCTATAGTTGAACTACTTGGGTCTATTTGTTGCACAGCAAAGATGAGGTATTTTATTGTTTCAAGTTGTTCCATAAAATGGTATGTACATAATTTAATGCAAAAATTAAGATTTTGAGAAGTGATAATGGCACAAAATATATAGATGGTTCTTTTCAAAATTATCGTGGTAACCATGGCATCATACATCAAACAAGTTGTGTAGATATACCAGCTCAGAATGGTGTTGCAAAACATAAGAACCAGCATCTGTTGGACGCTGCCAGGTCACTCATGTTTGCTATGAATGTTCCTAAACCTATTAGGGCGATGCAGTTCTTACTGCAGCTTATCTTATCAATCGGATGCCATTACAACTACTCGATTTTAGAACTTTTTGTGAGCTCCTTCAAAGTACTTGTTGTTTTATTGTTCCTCCTAAAGTCTTTGATTATGTTTGGTTTGTTCATAATCATTAGAGAACCATAAACAAACTCGACCCGCGTGCCCTAAAGTGTATATTCATTGGATACTCAGCAACTCAAAAGGGTTACAAGTGCTATCCCCCCCCCCCAAACCTCACCCACACCAAAAAGATGTTTGTTAGTATGGACATCACTTTTCGAGAAACTAAAGCCTACTTTGCTAAGTCGTCTCTTTAGGGAGAGAATGTCACAATGAAAGAGTCTCCTTCATCCTCATCATGGTGGGTTTCCTCACCTACTTTACTAGACAGATGTGAGGGGGAGCCGGAGAAAGTTGTCAATGAGAAGGAACAAGAGAACGTGAATGAAGAGAAAAATAACAGTTATAGGTACTCAAACCAAAATAAAAAGGACCTGCAAACATATACTGATAGAAAATAGGTAGATAAAGCCATTGTACAAACACTACCTAGTCAAACACCATCTACAAATTTAGCTCTGCCACAATCTCCTACTCCTAGTAAGTCACCTATCTCATCTCCAAATTGTTATGAACCAATCATTGATGATATTGATCTGCCTATTGCTACTAGGAAAGGAGTTTGAAGTTGTACTCAACATCCCATATCTAGTTTCATTTCATGTAACTCATTGTCTCCTTCCTATAGAACTTTTGTATCATCTTTCTTCTGTGTCTATTCCTCAAGATTAGAAGGAAGCACCTGCTGACCCTAATTGGAAGGAAGCCATGGAGGAGATGAAAGTATTGATCACAAATGAAACTTGGGAACTTATCACTCTCCCGTCGGGAAAAAGGGCAGTTGATTGTAAGTGGGTTTTCACTATCAGACAAAAGGCTGATGGGACCATTGAGAGATTCAAGGCAAGACTCATCGCAAAATGATTTACTTAGACATATGGAATAGATTATCAAGAGACATTAGCTCCTATTGTGAAGATGAATTCTATTCGGGTTTTTCTTTCTTGTGCCGCAAACCTAGGATGGGAATTGTATCAATTGGATGTAAAAAATGCCTTTCTTCATGGGGATTTAGAGCAAGAAGTATATATGGAGATTCCTCCAGATTTTTCTTGTCAAAAAATAGAAGGCAAGATATGTAAGTTGAAGAAATCATTATACGGTCTCGAACAATCTCCGCGAGCTTGGTTTGATAGATGCAACAAAGTAATGGTTAATTTTGGATATCATCGGAGTAATGCAGATCAAACAATGTTCATTAAACATAACAATGGGAATACAATTGTTCTCATTGTATATGTTGATATAGTGGTGACAGAAAATGACTCTAGAGAAGCTATCAGATTGAAAGCTAGTCTAGCTAAAGAGTTTGGAATAAAAGATTTAGGTAAGCTACAATATTTCTTTGGTATTGAAGTTGCTTGATCAGACAACAGTATCTTCATATCTGAAAGAAAATATATCTTGGACTTGCTTAAAAAGACAGGTATATTGGGTTGTAAGCCAACAAACACTTCTATGGATTCAAATCATCATCTCAAGAGCGGTCATGGAGAAATAGTAGATAAAGAGAGGTATCAAAGATTAATTGGGAGATTGATTTATCTCTCTCATATTTGTCCAGACGTACCCTATCCTATTAGCATGGTAAACCAGTACATGCATGATCCCCGTTCTACTCATATAGATGCTATTTTTTGCAACTTAAGATACTTGAAATCAGCATCCGAAAAAGGATTACTTTTTTCAAACCATGATCACTTAAAAATGAAAGCTTTTACAAATGCTAATTAGGATGGATCAGTTGATGATAGGTCTACATTAGTGTATTGTACACTTGTTGAAGGGAACTTAGTCACTTGGAGAAGTAAAAAACAATCAGTGGTGGCGAGATCTAGCACTGAAGCAGAGTACAGAGTAATGACATATGGAGTTTGTGAACTTTTGTGGCTTAAAACTTTGATGCAAAATTTAGGAATGGAGAATGGTGAACCTCTCCTCCTATACTGTGATAATAAGGCTGCTATCAATATTGCTCACAATCCAATTCAACATAACAGAACAAAGCATATCGAGATAAATAGATACTTCATTAAAGAAGTTGAATGAGAGGCTACTTTGTATGCCTTATGTAAAATCAGAAAATCAGCTAGTCGATATTTTGACTAAAAGTGTTTTATTCGATTGTTTGCAAGATGGGCATGAGAGATATCTATGTACCATCTTGAGGGAGAGTGTTGACCAATATATTTTTGATAAGCTATGTTTAGGAAGAAAATCTGTAATTTTGTAATTAGAAAATAGTTAACCAATATATTTTTAGTAAGCTATGTTCAAAAAGAAAATCTGCAATATTGTAATTAGAAAGTGGTTGACCAATATATTTGATAAGCTATGTTTAGGAAGAAAATCTGCAATGCTGTAATTGGAGAATAAAACCACGATTGCAATATGAGCATTTATATAATAACATCAACATAAATAGAGGCGTAGGTCAAAAGAAAATACAATAAGGCTGATCACTCTTTCTCATATTATTCTCTCTCTCTACTCTCCCTCACTTTCTCTCTACCATCTCTTCTCATTTTTATCTCTAGGAAATATAGTAGAATCATCTTCACAGGAAGTATTCCAGCTATTGTACATATGCTGTCAGTGTGAAGAATCTGACTTCTAGACTAGTTGCCAGAACAACTAATTAAGTATTTAAACAGTGTGCTGAAACAATAAAATGAAACAAAATAAAACCATCCAAAGATACTAAATAGAGTTGTCAATTATTAAAGCTTAAAGTCAACTTAATTAGTTATCCATGCAACAGATGCCAACAACAAGAAGCATAAGGATAAGGTATACCAGTCCCAATACCAAAAAAATATTTATAAAATTTAATTGATTCTTCCTCTGTATTGCATATATTTTATGGTCCTCTCAGTCAATGAACTACTGGCTGCAATTGGCTGGAGCCCTATCCAGTGCTCAAAAAAAAGGGACAAAATAATAATATCCTAGAGCAGCATGAGAAATGAGCAAAAGACAAAGGTAAATGACGACATAGAAGACATTGGTAGCTCCCGCTGGATACCATTATGAAGGGTTATGGATTTCACCCAGATTCTGAATGTGTCCCCTCTCGTTAAGGTTCCGAAGGAACTATTGATCATGTATTCAGCTGCAACAGTCTCTTAAAAAAGCTCATCATGCTTCAGATTCTCATTTGAAATGGAGCATCTGAAATATCTTAAACAAGGTTGGAAAAGTGGTGGAACGCCACATCAAACTCCTCAAACTTTGTGTTTCAATCAGTACTATCTTCTTTATTTGTTGTGGAATCTGAAGGGTTGACTCGGAGTTTCTTATAAGGCTACCATCCTACAAGGAAACAGACCATCCACCAAGTTTCCTCTTGGTTATCAACAGCTTTTCAATTATTAACAAAATCCAGTTCACATTCTAGATCTGATTTCTTAGTTGCCTCACTCTTGTCAATTAAAATGCCTGGTGCTAAATCCATCCACATGAACACATTTGTTGCAGAAAACCAGAGATTTCATTTACAAAACTTAGAAATAGTAGTGCTAGTAGAGGAAATCCTGGCTTGGGCACAGGACATAAAGGCATTGAGGACTACAAGGGCAATTTAACTCTGTTTTGCATTCCACAGAGATTGGTCTCCAAATATCCAAGCAGAAAAAAGGCACTTGTGAATGGTGTAAAACTTATCTCTGGTAATGGCTTCTGCCAACCAATGAAAAAGTTTCATCTGAAAGATCTGAAAAATATTCTTAACAAAATCTCAGCCAGCCATCATGGAATTTGTAGCATGACTTGCTACATTTCTTGAAATTGACACTCTCTATAAACACCCAGCTACTTCAAATCTACAGGGCATCATGCATGTAACCAACAAAATGATGGATGCTGGAATTTTTAAGGAGACTTCTCCCATACATTGACTGGCTCTTGAAATTGGACAGACTGGTTTTTCTCAATTTGAAAATTTGAAAGTTATGAATCCATTTTTTTCTTTTCGTAATATTCTGATTTTCTTTCAACTTGCCCCACTTCACCTTTGGGCTGTAATGATTATCTTTTTATCAACTGAACAGTCAAGGATCTGCCCACCCTAGGATAACAAAGTGTATTTTTGCAGGAAGGTTTGTGTGTGGGGGGGTGGGGGGGAGTTGTTGGGGTTATGTTGGGGAGGCAGGACCATATATTCCAAATTTAGAAGCTGAACTCATTGCTTACTGGCCAGTGGCATCTACATGAAAGAAGGAGATTTCCATGCTTGGATAACAAAGCAAGATAGAGCATATATTAGAACATGATGCCTCATCACTCAGATCAAGCATCTAGATATAGAAGGAGCTTGTTCTGCTTGATACAATCAGAAAGCAAGATAGAGAATATACATAGCATAAGGCTTTGTTTTGGTAGTCATAACTATTTTGGAAGAAAGCGAAATGCAACCCTAATTCAGAAAACATGAGTCAACTTTCTTCATGGCAATAAGGATTAATAAGAAAAAACAAATGTCATTATCCATGCATGTAATCATCCAACCAACAAAGCACAGCATAATGGTAAAGGCAGCAGGAAAAAAACAATTATGCACCCTGTCTTGGGCATATGATAAGCTACACCAAACTTTAGATCCTATGGTGATCATTTTCAAATGTTGATACTGCAGCAGGGTAAATATTTTAGAATCTATGGTTCTTTTGTAAATAGAGATGATGTTGCCAAGCAACAAAAATATCATAAGTTGACAACCATCTGAAAGAAACAAGCCATACCATAACCATCCATATATCTGACTCAGCCTCATAAAACACATGAGAATGTCTCTCTGCTTCTATGACCTCACATGGAGCCTCTGGAGAAAAAATTCTGCAGAGAAATGATTTTAGGGAGACATTAATAAACAACTAAAACACATCAATAATGTTTAGAAAAAGGAGTAAGAAAGAAGAAAGCAAACTGACATACATGTCAAGAAAGGAAAGAAAAGAAGCAAAAGCAATCACCAATACAACAAGGGAAATAAAGAGGAAACATGATCATTTACCATAATGCCACAAAAGAAGAAGGCCATTTAGGCCACCCTCTCCTTTTTAGCCATAAAAGTTGTATATATTTACTGAATCATCATTAGCATAGGCTTTCCAAATTATAGAACTCTACAAATGCAAGCACATTTCTCCTCTAAGTAAACCACGAAATAGATGTAGGCCTCTATTTCCACAAAAAATTTTGTTTCCACGAGAACAGCAAGAACTAGTGCATGAGCAAGAAAAACATAGCAGGTAAAAATTTGAGCTCCACTAAACTGATCAAAGAATCAATTTCTAGACCCTCCAGACATAATTACATTGGATATACAACCTAATTCACTGCATGCAAGGAACAGAGAGTAATATATCTTACAAGAACAATTATTTGGCTTTGATGTTCAGCAGTCAGCACATTATCACTACTTGGACCAAGAGACTGCCAAACACAAGTGAATTTATTTTATTAATACATACTGATAACAAGTTATTGGACAAATCAATGATATTCGTATTCTTGCATACATGTTACTGTCTAGTGTCTACTATGCTTATCTTCTTTCCAAATTAAAACCCTTGGTAAGCCAACTCTGATTTTCACACCATATCGATGAAATCTTGAATTAAATAGCTAATACAAATTTATGCTCAAAAATGCCTTCTTACTCACATAACTGGCAAGATATCCTTTTAATCATTTTTATTTATAATTATATTGAAAATATTCTGTCTTTTCTATGACAATGCCAACAAAAGTTCATCTAATACATGTGACATAAACCAAAATTACAGTGGAACTGATATTGCTTTGTCACTTTTGGCTTGTATAAAATTTTCACATCTTTACTTTGCTACCTAGATGGATATCTTTCCATTCAAAAAATATATCAGAAGTATTTACTTCTCCAGAGTTTATGTACCAATTCGGAATAAAGTTGCATCATTTCCGTACACATTTTTGTGTTTTCAATATCATTCATCATCACGTGTCTATGATATTCCTTTGTAACTAGTTCCTATGATATTCTTGTTACTTGTTTTAACAACAATATTTTCACATAAACACATTTTTGTTGCCCCCTGACTACATCTGAAAGCCAATATATGGAGCAATTTATAAAAAAAAAAAAAAAATCACCAAGAATCAAAATATTTCACATTGCTTAATTATGCAGACACATCCACACATGCATGTTTGCGAATTTAGCCGTGCAGATAACATATACTGAAATAAATCTGACACAAATGCCAGGAGTAGGTGAAAGAAATACTTTAAACAAGCATACTCTTGAATTAGTTTCCCAAAGTATTGAAGCCTTCAGCTTAATAGATTATGGACAGAACGAAAATACAGAAAAAGGAAGCTACTTTTCCTGTATTAGTTGCAAAAAAAAAGATAAAAACTCTAAAAAAGGGTGCAGATTACAGTACAAAAAACTGCACAAAACATTACAAGAATGATATGATTGATACTGACCTAGTAAAGGTAATGATTCCTTCACAGAGTCCTATTACAGATAGCTGTGTTGGAAAAGGACAGTCAGAAGGGGAAAAGAATAGTATCTTGTCAATTTCTTGGCCTTCATGTTGTCCCCTTCTTAAGTCAAAAATACAAAATTGGATCCCCTCGTTAATGGCGGTCATGGATGACAATCCTGTTGAACAATTTCAAAATACCTGCAACTTGAAGAAAAATAAAAAGTAACAAAATGCATATGGCATAAGCAGCTTAGAGAACCAAAAAAAGCAACAATTTACTGGAGAAGTGTACTATAGCATCCTATTAGCATAATAGTATAATCTGGAAATGCTAGCATATTTTCTATTGAGAGCCTGTTTGGGTAATCAAATAGGATTTGGGCTGAATTTTTTTATTGGACTCATCGACTAGGAAGCCCATTTGAGCATGGCCCATGTCAACCCAACACCCCCCAGCCTGAATCCTATGGGAAAGAAAAAATACCTCCATAGGTCCATTTTTTCTTCCTGTAGACTAGCAAACCCATAGGCTGGCATTTCGGCTAGCACTTCAGCAAGCTCTTAGAAGATGCAGGCTAGGCGGGCCAATAGGCCCAATTCCTGCAGGATATATCTGCAGATATATGTCCAAACAGGCCCTAAATATATGAAGCAGCAATCATCCCAAGGATCAAATTTAACAAAACAACCTATACCACTGAAACTAGAGTCATAAAGTCATTCTTTGTTCAAAATGATAACGGCATGTCCTAACAAATTAATCAAGCTGGGTGTCCTTTATGATAGTTGTGAAATTATAAGACTGAGTAAGCAAAGCTCAGCATATTGCATCAAGGGCAACAAAAGAGGAGGGAAGGAGAAAATTAACACAAATCAAAGTAGCTGTGAGGAAAAGTCCACTTTAAGCTAGCATCAGAAAATAAGCCTTAACTGGGACAAATGGCAGAGAACAATATGTAATGCAAACCCAAAATGTCTAATGATAACACCACATGTAGTAAAATTTCATTTTTTCCCTCCGATATGAATGACTTCATAGTCATTGTTCAAAAATCAAGTTTGTTTCCTTGCCACTGTGCTACAGGTCCAAGTGCAGCAACTCATGGTAATTGGGCTGTTTGGATAGCTATAGCTCAGAGGGTTGCTGCAACTCCAGACGCCAAATCAAGCCAGGATGCAGCAACTTGTCCCACATCCAGATTGGTTGTAGGACAAGATGCTGCAACTCAAGTCACGCATGCTCAGGTAGTTTATCTCATCCAGTTTTCTCGCCCAAGCTTTGATCCTCTTCTTGCATGCCTACATACCAGCCACCCCCCACCCACCCACCCATCCCTGAAGTGACAACATGCTCCTCTTCTCCTTCTATTGCAAGCCCTCTCCTACTGAGCTATCATCCTTCTACTCTACCTCTCACTATGCTTCCATCCCCCATCCACCAACCACTCTTGCTACCTATGGGTCCAACAACACATGCAACAAGAATTCAGTTAAATGTCCAAGAAAAATATAATAAATTCAAACACCATGATATATTGAGAACAAGTTAGCCCGCGTAGGGCTAGGCTTCTACTGAATATCCTAGCATCCCTGCATCTGGCTTGACATGGTCACCATGGTAGGCATCCTCTCCATGTGCATTAATAAGGCATACTCAGGTTTCAAATCCTGGTGGGGCATCTCGCGAAACATCAAATGAGGTACAATCTCAAGTGTCAAGATGAGAGTATCCCACTATTGCCCTAGCATCTCGATCAACGTGTCCTAGGACATTCCCCATCCCATGTGTCAGGATAGGATACAACTCCCATTCCTCAGGAAAATCGGATGGCCTGGGATTTAAAACCTTGGGAATACTCAACATTGGAGTAGGCTACCGCTTCCATGGAAAAGCATGATAAGGTGGGTGGGTCAGCATGAAAACTACCTCAGTTGACATGTGCTCTGAGGTTCATTCTTGCCTCCTCGCACTCCCAAAAGCTTAACAAATCCATGTCCATGCCCTCAAATTTAGTTTTACTTCAAAATTGTCTTCTAGAATACATGCACAGAAATTATTCGATAAAATGCTCGAGAGATGCATAACTCGGAACGTCTCACTTATAACAGGTTTGCCTTTTTAGAGTATTGCCCTTTGGAAAACATAGCAGTAAAGGATAATATCACAACAATATTTAAAGGTGATAATACCTCTTCCAGTTAACTCAAATATGTAGATTTTCTGTTCTTGCAAATTCTAATTGCAGCCCCCCCCCCCCCAAAAAAAAAAAAAACCGCTGCAGCAACTACAATGCCTGCATCCAGACAAAAGAAATCTAGCCATATGCAACTACAATTCTGCGATTTTACATGTATGCAACTCCTATTGCCACGTACCTGGGGCTGTGAGGAATCAAACGGCCCCTACGTTGATAGAATGGGATCCTCCACTCACCTTATTTGCTGGCTTTTCATTTCCCTGTTTACAGTATTTTGAATCCGACATACCTAAAATTAAATAAGATAAGATGCAACAAAATCAAGACCAGCCATCAATAAATTGTGTAAAGTTTGCCTTTCTCCTCCTGTCATTGACCTTTAGTTGCAGCAAACCCCTGCTGCACCTACCAGCCCGGAACCGCATTTTACCGGCTCACGAGCTGATTCGTCTAGGAAACGCGATTCCGGACAGCTTGCGAACATCCCGAATCGCGTGTCGGATAAAACGCTTCCTGGAAAAAAACAAAAGACAAAAACAAAAACAAAAAAACCCAAAAGAGCTCCCGAAAAAAAAACCTAAAATTCTAATTTATATACGTTAATATATTTTATTGGGATTAGGACTGCTACAAGTTTGCAAGTTTTCTTTGGGAAGAAAAAGAAAAATCTAAAAAAGGTATAAACAATTACCTATTTGGATGCGCAGATCCTCCCCTTGGTTTCCTAATCAGTAGCTCTCCTCTTCATCTTTATCTCCGCTCATCTTTTCCCTGAGATCGATCCCTAATTTTTAGGCTTCTTTCCATCCCTCAAATTTATCAGAATCGGTATAAGGGAGATAAAGGTGGGGACGTGGCAAATGGCGAAAGAAAGAGAGGTGCAGTGGTGGGGGGGGACCGGAAGGAGAGCGAGCGAGCGAGCGAGAGAGGAAGAGAGAGAGAGAGAGAGAGAGAGAGAGAGAGAGAGAGATTTGACGAGGGAGAGTGATCGGGGCGGGTATCGGCGAGGGTGCGAGGTTCTTTAGGGAGAGAGAGTCGGAGAGATTTAGGCTGCGTCTGAGAGACTTGACGAGGGAGAGTGATCAGGGCGGGGATCCGCGAGGGTGCGAGATTTCTTTATGCAAGGAGAGTCGGACCCTTGTTGGCACCTGAATAACGTCTGGTTCGTTACCAGAAAACAAAAAAGGCAGCGTTTTTTTTTTTTTTTTTAAGTAGTCAAGACATTTTACCCATCTAACCATGGTTAAAATTATTTGAGAAAGAGGACAAGGTAATTTTAAAATTTAGTTGGGAGCTTTACCTTGAGACTTGGCTTAGATCTCCGGTGTTTAAATCAGCCACCGCTGGTGGCGGCAAGCAGCCTATTCCGGTTTCAGAAGGTCCCCGCGGTCGCCAATCTTCGTCACTTTGGGACCGACTCCATCTCAATTGGTGTACGGTCCTGAACTCGAGTTTTTACAAGGATAAGGCTGCATCCTTCCGGTGAAAGCCACGGATCTCAAGGCACTCGAAAAACTCCGTCATTTCTCCATCCGCGTGGATGTGAAAGCGCCCGATAGGTGATCCATTGATGGATTTGTGCCAAAGAAGTTGAATCCTCCTTTCCAGTGAAATATACAACCCCATCCTTTTTTTTTTTTTTAGGTGTTTGCTTGGCGTCAATGTCTCGTTATCCACAAGCATCGTGAATGGAATGTGGTGCTTTCCTTTATTCTACTAAGATTAACTTGACGTCGTAGCCATTTTCGAAAAAAACACAAGATTTTCTTCTTTATACCGTCTAATTTCATGTTGGCATGCTTGAAATCCTTGTCGATTTGTGAGGGCATGTGGATGACTTCATGCTGGCATGCTATTTTGGTCATTGTAGGATCTTGATTAATTATTATTGTTGATCTGGCTGCTACTCTCGCCCATCAAGATATTAAAAATAAATAAATAAATAGATAAAACATGAGCTAGGGAAGTGTGTTGGAAAGAAAATAATGGTCGGTGGAAGTGTGATTTTGAAATGGTATTCCCCTAATTTGTTGTACTAGATCTGATTTTGTGTTGGAAGATCATTTGGATGGCTGGAATTCTGGCCTCCAAAATTCATATGACCTGCATAGTCAAGAAGATGAATGAAGTAAAAGCCATTGCTCCGAACTCACACATCTTCCACAATCTTTTCAGCAATTTCATGATCAGTGCTCTTGCCCGAGGGCCAAGAAGGCTACATTTTGTTTCTCTAGGGTCATCCATGCCGTCTTCATCATCGTTCGATGCATCATCCCAATGGTGGTTAAGATTTGAATCGAACTTCGGACTCGACACGGGTTTTCTTGAATGACCTCATGCATGGAGATTGGTAGTCTTCCGTGGTGGTCTCATGAACGATTTCTCCAATGTGTTCATTCTCTCGATCATTCTCCATCTCCACCTTCTAATTATTAGAGGCCGATCCAGCTTCCTCTTTTTCCTTTCGCTTACTCTTTTCGAGCTACAAGCATTCCTCGGCCTCGGTTGCTAGTCATCTACCTGCAGCTTTTTAAAACATGGAAAGCAATCGGTAGAGGTAGGACCATTCGAGTTGTGTGGTTAATTTAATCCATTCACGAGAGAACCATGTAACACATGATTAGACAAGTCTCTTATGACAAGAATTTCCCCCCTTCACTACTTGTGCTGTTCACCTTCTTGGTTGTCTGCGGTTATGGCATACCAGTGGAGTTATCCTTCTCAAATGAGAGGAATAACCAATCACAAATGCATGGGAATGAATGTTTTTTTTTTTGGAAAATAATTTAATCAGTAATATTTATGGAATAAAATTGCAACAAACAATATATTCGATATGAGTCAATATCGATGATCATATTCATGGGATAAATGAATATAACAATTTAACTAAATTAACTAAAACTAGTAAAGAATCAAGTGACATGCATTATAATATCATGTTACTTAAACTAATAAATGAGAATTGTGCGCTGCATGTTACATGAAAATTTTGATAAAATAAGATAGAAATCATTAGGTATTATTGAATATAAATTAAAAAGATATATTAGATATATACAAAAAAATCAATTAAAATGATAAACTATATAGATATATTAAATAAAAATTGAGGAAATAACGAGCAACATCAAAAAAATAGAATTAGAAGTACAAGAAAATGATAATTAAAATTAACGAACAAAATAGTAATAAAAGTATAACAAAATAAGAATAAATAAATTTGAAAATAAAAATAAATATTAAATAGAATAAAATTAGAAAAATAAAAAAAGTAATAGTGTATGAAAATTATAAATCTTAATAATGATGATAATAGTAATAATAGAAAAGACTAAAAAACATAGATGTTAAACAATAAAACAAAAAAAGAAATTATAAAAGAGAATAAAAATAATATTAAATTGATAAAATTTTAACGTATACCTAGCTAACTTAAATATTAGAATTGAATTGATATTTCTTTACATCATATTCCTTTTTCACACCCGAACAATGGAATCATGATTTTTATTCTCTGCCTTCAATTTCTGTTCCATTCCGATTTTCATTCAAATTTCTTTTTTGATTCTTGCTAATCAAATGTAAAATATAGTTTATAAGTCCATGACCTCTAGACTTTGTATTTGTACAAAGTTTGAAATGTGTTCCTTGGATCTAAATTTGTTTTATGAAACAACTAATTTATAAATTCATGACCTTTAGACTTTGTATTTGTACAAAGTTTTCCATTGCATTCGTTGGATCTGAATTTAATTTATGAATTAAGGAAATAGCAAGAATTTTTCACCTGTCTTTATTCCTCTCTCTCTCTCTCTCTGCGCGCTTCAGATGATCTAATGACGAGCATTTGATCACTCCAATTTTGATTGGAACAGTTATAAAATTTGCTAGCTTTACATGATATTTATTTACTAATCTAGTTATAGCTTTCCCTCATGATTCATGGTTTGATATGTTAGTCAATATATATATATACCTATTATTTGTATGGTTATGGTGCCATCCTTTCCTATGATAGAAGGGGATTTAAACGTGATATGGTCAAGCTCATTTTATAAGAAAAATTTCTCATTGTCTCTCCATGAGCATTTTAAACCAAAGATCAAGTTAATCAAGTTTGTAAATATGAGAATCCATGTAGGCATATGTTTAATCCCATATTGATGATTCACTAGTAGATCTTGAATATTTATACAAGATTATGCCATCCAAATAATATCTTCTAGCTAATCTTTATGAGTAAGATTCTAAGTTATTAGTTATTACAAATGGTATCATAACAAAGCTGACCAATGATCTACATAATAAACTAGAGAACTCCGCAGTACAAGCCCATTTGGATTAACCATGAGCTGATCGTGATATTTGTGATTATTTGAATGGATTTGAATTTTAGTTTAATGAGAAAGCTAAGACTTAAACAGAAAGAGTATTTGAGGATCTATGCATGCTTATTTTTAATCTTACATCAATTATTCATTAGGAAGATCTTGAATGTTTATACAGGATTAATGAACCTACATAATTCTTTCTAGCTAGTCTTTTTGGATGAGATTTTATTTTTATAGTAAACATATTAATTATATCATATCCTCACTTAAGATAATCTTTTGCAGGAGAATGCTCGTTATAGGCAAAAGTTATCTCCTACAATTTTACTTTTTCAACTATATATCCTCTACCATTAGCTACTGTTCTCTACCATTTAATCTCTATTACATGAACTGTATCTCTGTTCTGCTGTCACCATTTATCTGACTGGCATACGGCATCGACATTTTATCTGGTGAAGAGTCGAGGAAATTTTTTGTATTAATATATGTAATTTTTCTATAAATTATTTTGGCACTACGTATCATCTACATTGCGATATTGTCAAATTATTCGAGCCCAATTAGCAATTAAATATCCGCCAGAACACTAACTTAGATGCTCTGGTATGCTTCGAATGCTTATTCTCATCTACAATTTTTTTCTTTTTTCTTTTTGGAGTATCATTTCGCATGCAGAAAAAGAGTTGCATGTAGGAATTACACAATAAGATCACCAAGGCAAGGATGCCACTGGCTTTCTACATGGATCTGCACCTTGGTGTCACCAATCATTGGAGCAGGTCTTGCTTTTCTCCGGCGAATTTAGAGATGCCAACGTAGTAGCCAAACAACCTTAGGAGTTCAAGTCCCCTTGATGTTGTTTTTGTGAATTCCGGATGTTGATCTAACATGTTTGTGGGCATCGTTGTGCTAACTTGCCCACCACGAGTGATTATATCATTATATATAAAGTAAAACAAGAAAGATCTAGGTGATCCATTGATGGGCTATTTGTTTGCCTGCAATCGGTGGACTTTAGTCGAGCGCAGTTGGTTGCAATTGGATTGCTGGTGCTCAAAACAAGTGTTTGGATGCCTGTAATTGTACTATTTGCACGCTGCAACCGCAAGCCAGAGTTCAAGGCACAACAGCTCCAAAACTTATAACTGAAATTGCACCAAAATTAGCGGCAGATTCCTTTTTTTTTTTTTTGGTGAAAGACAACCATGTATCGAATTGCATAAAAAACGAGTGTACTAAAATTATCGTGGCTCAAGTACAAGATGACTGATGCAAGTGAATAAGAACTCGTGACCCAGATAAGAAAAAGCAATACAAAACAACATTAAGGAAAACAATGCCTGTGGAAAAAGCAAACACCATACAACAATAGATGTATATCAAATGGATGCAGCTTATAAGCAACAATCCTCGTAACCTGGTTAAATCTCTGTAACATTTATGAGAGAGGATGGGTAATATGTAGAGCAAAAGGCGCAGCAGAGTTTGTAAAGCCAATATACTGAGCCGAGAACTGAATCTATATGAACTGGCCAAAGGTGAAATAGTAAATGCAGCAGGTGGATGTAAGCAGAAATATAACCATGGTAAGTCTGTAGAGCGACAGGATGAGAATGAAACTGAGCTCCTCCAAGTAAGCAATAGGGCATTGAGCTGGTAAGCTGGAAATAATATAACCTGAGCAGTGTTGAGCACAACCACAAGAGAAGAACACAGCTATGAAGCACATAAATTGATGTACCAAACGTAGACGGTTGGTTAAAGCTATATATGGAAATTGATGGCAGATTCAATTTCAAAATTTCTTGCAAGTAGGAAGCAGTCTAAGAGAATATGCTCACTGCTTGGAGTGTAGCCTGATGGATCGTCCGTGATCGCTAAAATTATTATTGTTATCGATATAATATTATAATAATAATCATGGTTATGTTATATGAACATTATATAATAGTTATTTGTTATTATAATGCATTTATGAATATGTGTTTATGATTGTAATACCTTATCTAACTATTATAATATCAATTTTTTTACATTTATGTAATCACTCTTAGTAATTATTGTTATAATAATATACAGAGATAAAAAGTAGTTATCTATGCTATATCTGGAAGAGGAACAAAACGTCTTGGAAAGAAACAAACTACAACTCAAAGGTGAATTAAGGAAGCAATTTGAAGATCTTTCGAAACAAGAAGAACTACTCTGGAAACGGAGATCAAGGGTAAATTGGCTACCACGTGGAGATAAAAATATGATTTTTTCATGCTACAGCTAGTGCTCAAAGGCGAAAGTGTAGCATTGGAAGCGTTACTCATAATGGGATAAACACCACTTATCCAAAGCAGATTCAGGACGTATTTTTAAATTTCTATAAGAATATTTTTGGACCGAGTCAGCGCCCTCAAATAGAGGCGGATTGGGATTCACTTTTCCACCAACAAAGAGTTGATCTCTCGAGTCCTGAAAAACTGTTTGCAGAGGAAGAGATCAAACAAGGCATCGGACCCCGACGATTTCACAAACAACTTTTATCAATCCTTTTGGAGGCTATTGATTTCTTAAATGCTGTCTACAATGGATCAACCAACATCTCAAGACTCAACTACTCTTATATAGCACTCATCCAAAAGAAATAAGATAATCTTTCGGTCAGAGATTACGGGCCAATTAGTCTCATCAATGGTGTCATCAGAATCTTAACGTCGAGCTTAAGGCTTGCAAAACATATAAACACCCTCATATCACAGCTGCAATCAGCCTTTATAAAAGGAAGAAGTATCAGTGATAGCTATCTAATAGCAGCTGAAATTTTGAATCGGTGCAACAAGAAGAAACTCAAAGGTCTAATGTATAAATTTGATTATGAAAAAGCTTTCGACAGCATCTGCTGGAACTTTCTTATAACTCTGCTACGTGCTCATGGTTTTGGACAGTATTGGATATTGTTGGTGCAGAATCTGATTGACGTCGGATCGAGCTGGAGTTGAGGAATAAGAGATCGCCGTCGGTGATCTGCAAAATAAAGTTCCATCCAGAGTCGATAGTGGTGGCGGCTTCGACAGAACCCTCCAACGATCAAGTCAACTCTTCTGGCCAATAAAAATGAAGTGCTCAAGAAAGAATTCAGCAGAATTTTGGAAAAAAGAAGAAAACTTAGAGAAAACGTATCTAGAGGATCCCTTTTTATAGACGAAGCCTGTAGCAGACTGATAGTGATAGCCGTAGTCGTTCGGTAGTAGACCACTCGGAGCCACGTGGGATTTATTATGGAGAGAGGCGCCGTCTGTAGCAGACTGATAGTGATAGCCATAGCCGTCTGATAGTGGGCCGCTCGGGGCCATGCGGAATTTATTACGGAGAGAGGCATCGTCTGTAGCAGACTGATAGTGACAGCCATAACCGTCCGATAGTGGGCCGCTCAAAATCACGTAGAGTTTATTATGGAGTGAGGTGTCTGTTGTCGTGATGTGCCCATTCGTCGAGATTTAATAGTCGAAGTTCGGAGAAAGCAAGCATTAGTTGGTGAAGAACTTTGACATACATCAATTCCAAAGGAATTCGAACTCCTAAAGGGAATACGGCTAAAGAAGATTATCCGAAAGAAATGCTAGTTGAAATCTGAAAGTAATCCGTTGGAGGAATCCGGATGGAGTTCGACTGATGGAGAAGTCCAGAAGGAGTCCGACTAATGGAGAAGTCCGGAAGGAGTTCGATTGATGAAAAAGTTTGGCTGAAGGAGAAGTCTGGGATCAGTTGAAGGAGAAGTACGAAAGGAGTTCGACCGTTGGAGGAGTTCGAGAGGGATTTGGCCGTTGGAGGAGTCCGGAAGGAGTTTGGCCACTGGAGGAGTTCGACTACTGAAGAAGTCCGGGAGGGGTTCGGCCGCTAGAGGAGTTTAGCTGATGAAGAAGTCCGAGAGGGATTTGACCGCTGGAGGAGTTCAGCTGCTAAAGGAGTCCAGGAGGGGTTCGACCGCTGAAGGAAGAATTTTCTATCGAAGCTCTTCCGTGATTATCAGTTACATTAGGCTAAGCATCAGATTGGACTTTGATGGAAGCGAAATTTATCTTCAACACTAGTCCTCTCACTTTTGAGTTTGAAATTCGAAGGAAGGGAGTATAAAAAAGATGACTACCGAAGTTCTTTTCCGAGCTCTGCACCCATTGAGCTTGAAACTTGAGGGAGATCTTATCTTCTATTGAAGTTGAAGCTCGGAGGAGTTCTTATCTTTGGTTGAAGTTGAAGCTCAGAAAAGATCTTATCTTTCGTGGAGGTTGAGAGAGATCTTATCTTCTTTTGAAGTTGAAGCTCAGGAGAGATCTTATCTCCAGCCGAGGTTAAAGCTTCGAGGAGATCTTATCTCCAGCTGAGGTCGAAGAAGATCTTATCTTCTGTTGAAGTTGAAGCTCGGAGGAGATCTTATCTCCAGTCGAGGTTGAAGAAAATCTTATCTCCTATTGAAGTTGAAGCTTGGAAGAGATCTTATCTCCCATTGAGGTTAAGAGAGATCTTATCTTTTTTTGAAGTCGAAGTTCGAAAAAGATTTTATCTTCAATTGAAGTTAAAGCTCGGAGGAGATCTTATCTTCGATTGAAGTTGAAAATCAGAATAGATCTTATCTTCCGTGGAGGTTGAGAGAGATCTTATCTTCTTTTGAAGTTGAAGCTCAGGGAAGATCTTATCTTCAGTCGAGATTGAAGCTCGAGGAAGATCTTATCTCCAGCCGAGATCGAAGAAGATCCTATCTTCTGTTAAAGTTGAAGCTCGAAGGAGATCTTATCTCCAGTCGAGGTTGAAGGAGATCTTATCTCCTGTTGAAGTTGAAGCTTGGGGGAGATCTTATCTCCAATCGAGATTGAAGAAGATCTTATCTCCTATTAAAGTTGAAGCTCAGAAGAGATCTTATCTTTTGTTGAGGTTGAGAGAGATCTTATCTTCTTTTGAAGTCGAAGCTCGAGAAAGATCTTATCTTCGATTGAAGTTAAAGCTTGGAGGAGATCTTATCTTCAATTGAAGTTGAAGCTCGAAAGAGATTTTATCTCTTGTGGAGGTTTGAGAGAGATCTTATCTTCTTTTAAAGTTGAAGCTCGAGATCTTATCTCCAACCGAGGTTGAAGGAGATCTTATCTCCCATTGAAGTTGAAGCTCGGAGGAGATCTTAATCCGACCGAGATTAAAGAAGATCTTATCTCTTGTTAAAGTTGAAGCTCGGAAGAGATCTTATCTTCCGTTGAGGTTGAGAAAGATCTTATCTTCTTTTGAAATCGAAGCTTGGGAGAGATCTTATCTTCGATTGAAGTTAAAGCTCGGAGAAGATCTTATCTTTGATTGAAGTTGAAGCTCGGAGGAGATCTTATCTCTAGCCGAGGCTGAAGAAAATCTTATCTTCTGTTGAAGTTGAAGCTCGGATGAGATCTTATCTCTAGCCGAGATTGAAGGAGATCTTATCTCCTATCGAAGTTGAAGCTCGGAGAGAATTTTGGTCCCGAGTTTGAAATTTGAAGAAAGAAAGTAAAAAAGACAATGGCCGAAGTTCGATCCTGGGTTTTTGCGCTTGTTGTAGATGCCGAGCTCATTGTGAACGTTGGGCCTATTGTGGACGTCGAACTAGGATCTCTCTTGCAAACCAGGATAAGATTCTACCTTTCGTATTTGATGTAGTTAGGTTGTCGTAGAAAAACACGTATTAGGATCTCCATCGAGCTTCTTTCTCCATATCTTTGGTCTATGAGATTCTGATTTTTGCTCATGTTAGGACGAGGTTCTTCTTCCATTTCTAATAGATTATAGGGGCACATTAAGACCGTTGTCGGGGTCTCTCTTCTCATCTCGTCTATAATGAATAAGGCCTTCGACTTTGCTCACGTTAGGATGAGGTTCTCCTCCTGTTCCTAATGGGTTGTAGGGGCACATTAAGGCCATTGTCGGGGCCTCTCTTCTCACTTCGTCTAAAATGAACGAAGCCTTCGACTTTGTTCATGTTAGGATGAGGTTCTCCTTCAATTTCTAATGGACTGTAGAGGGCACATTAGGACCATTATCGGGCCTCTCTTCTCACCTCATCTAAAATGAATGAGGGCTTCAACTTTGCTCACGTTAGGGATGAGGTTCTCCTCCTATTTTATACAGCCATAGGGATACATTAAACCATTGTCGGAGCCTTTTTCTCACTCTTTAAAATGAATGAGGCCTTCGATTTTGTTCACAGTTAGGATGAGGCTCTACCCTATTCCTTAAGGGCCGTAGGGGTAAATAAGGGCCATTGTCGGGGCCTCTTCCCTATCTCATCTAAATGAACGAGGCCTTCGACTTGCTCACGTTAGGACGAAGGTTCTTTCTCTATTCCTAATGGGCCATATGGGCACTTAAGGATCGTTGTCAGAAGCCTCTCTCTTATCTCATCTAAAATGACGAGGCCTTTGATTTTCATATTAGGATGAGGTTCTCCTCCTATCCCTATCATGGCAATAGGGAGGCAATGGGCCGTTGAAATAAACCTCTTCCCTCCCTCGTGTCTTAAATAATTAGATGTCTTCGACTTGCTTATGTTAGGATGAGGTTCTCCTCCTATCCCTATCATGGCAATAGGGTTACAAATGAACCATTGAATGGATCTCTTCCCTCCTCATGTCTCAAAATAACTGGAGGTCTTCAACTTGTTTATGTTAGGATGAGGTTCTCCTCCTATTCCTAACATGGCACTAGGAGCATAAATGGGCCATTGAATGGACCTCTCCCTTTCTCCTATCTTAAATAATCGAAGGTCTTCGACTTACTCATGTTAGGACGAGATTCTCCTCATATCCCTATCATGGCAATAGGAATACAAATAGACCATTGAATGGGCCTCTTTCCTTCTTCTGTCTTAAATAATTGGAGGTCTTCGACTTGCTCATGTTGGGACAAGATTTTTCTCCTATTTCTAACATGGCACTATGGGCACAGATAGGCCATTGAATGGCCTCTTCCCTTCTGTCTTAAATAATCGAAGGTCTTCGACGTTGCTCATGTTTAGGACGAAGTTTCTCTCCTATTCCTAACATGACATTAGGAGCAACAGATGGGCTATTGAATAGGCCTTTCTTCTCCTCCTGAATGGCAATAGAGGCATAGATGGGCGTTGAATGGGCCTCTTTCTCCTCCTATCTTAAATAACCAGAGGTCTTCGACTTGCTCATGTTAGGATTAGGTTCTCCTCCTGTTCCTAATATGATATTAGGGCACAAAATGGGCCGTTGGATGGGCCTTTGTCTCCTCCTGTCTTAATAATCGGAGGTATTCGACTTGCTCATGTTAGGACGAGGTTCTCCTTCTGTTCCTAATATGGCACTAGGAGCACAAATGGGTTATTGAATGGGCCTCTCTCCTCCTCCTGTCTTAAATAATCGGAGGTCTTTGACTTGCTCATATTAGGATGAGGTTCTTCTCCTATTCCTAACATGACTACTTTTGATTACTTCTTTTTTATCGTTACATAGTTTTTGCACCAAGAAATAATAATGTTGAGATGGAGGAGTTTTATTGAAAAAAAATTACTGATAGTACATTTTCAGATTTTTTAAATTTTAAGATCGTGGGAACATTATTCCTCCGAGCTTCTTCAGGCGATAAGCTTCAGGCCGGACAACCTCCTCTATTTCATACGGGCCTTTCCAATTTGGGGCAAGCTTCTCCTGACTTTGAGGCTGAGAGATGGCGACTCGCCGAAGCACTAAGTCTTCTAGAGATAGTGTTGATGATGTCTAGAGGTGGCCGATCTCCTTATTATTCCTCCCTCCTTGGGTGGTTTTGGCTATGGCAGTACCCTCGGTCGATCTTCTCTTGCTTCAGACCGACGTCTGAGGAATCAACCTAGTCTGCCTCTCCTGATGAGCTCCTCAATCTCGTCTTGGAGCTGAATGCATTCTTCAATATCGTAGTCGTGGTCATGATGGTAGAGGCAGTATTTGCTAGGATTGCGCTTGCCAGAGTGAGTGCACATCCTTTCAGGCCTCGGCAATTATTCCTTGATCTTCATTAATACTTGCATTTTTGGAGCATTGAGAGGGGCGTAGTTGTGAAACCTTCTAGGGGAAGAACTTCATCGTGCCCTTCTATCGAGACTTCTTTGACGATGAGCTTGAGGAGGAGTTCGGGCTCACTTGCACTCGAAGAGAGTTTGTGAGCACAGCCGAACTTTATTCGGCCCTCCATTCGTCATGGATTTATTAGACTCGCCCACCTACCGCTCTTCTACGGCTTCCTCATCTTTCAATTTGAAGACTTCTTTCGTTTGGACATATCCTTCAGCCCAAGTTAGCAGATCGACAAAGTCTCTGGGATACTTCTTCTTCAGGAAGAATAGCAAATCATTCTTAAAAAGGCCGCCCTTGAGTGCGCCATTGTAATAGATTGGTCTAGATTTCGGACCTCTAATGCAGCAGCATTAAATTGGATGACATAAGTCCGGATAGATTCCTCCACCTGCTTGATATTCATCAAAAAATTTGAACCTCGATGCGGACATCGACTGCTGACGAAATGAGCTACAAACTGATGGCTCATCTGATCGAAGAAAAAGATGGTACCCAGCTTAAGTGCTAAGTACCAGTTTCTTACTTCTCCTTTTAAGGTAGACGAGAAAGCTTGGCATAAGATGGCGTCTGGTGTGCCATGGAGCAGCATCATGATTCGAAAGGCCTTCAGATGATCGACCGGATTAGAGATTCCATCGTAGCTTTCAAATTGGAGGAGCTTGAAGTTTGGTGGAATGGGTTCTTGCATAATTTGGAGAGAGAAAGGGAGATCGGTGCAGATATCGTCATGGTGAGTCGGGGCGACGTGGTGGAGTTTCTCAATCCATCGGTCCATCTTTCGTAGTTTCTGATCGAGGACGTCATCTCGATCACAGATCTTGGAAGACTTTCAGCTGTAGATGGGGAAGGTCTTTTATAAAGAATAATCATGATCCGAATAAGGATTCTCTACTCTTTGTTTTTTCTTCCGAGAGGCGACGGGTATGCTAGCCCAAGTGCTCCTCCTTGAAACCGATTTCTGACATCCTGATGGCAGATTTTTTGGTGGAACTGCCACCGAAGGTTGCTGCATGGCCTGCACCATTTCGATGAGGCCCTGATCCTGCTGTATCAGTAGGTTAAATTGCTCTAGATCTACCATGGCTGCCGGTGGAGGAGGAGGTTGAAGCACCGACGATGGAGTAGGAATGGATAGATCTGGCTCAGATCTGACGGCAGAAGCAGTAGATCTCTGGGTAGTCACCTTCTTTGGAGACATTTCTTGGGATTGAGGGAGTGGATGGAGATGAACCTTGAAGAAGAAGATCCACAGGATCGATTGAGCTCTTCTTTAAGAACAAGGATACCTCAGGAACAGAGGGCCCTTCCTTTGGCGCCAATCTTGTTGGTGCATAATCTGGTTGATGCCGGATCGAGCTGGAGTTGAGAAAGAAGAGGTCGCCGCTGGTGACCTACAAAATAAAGTTCCATCTGGAGTCGGTGGTGGTGGCTCCGATAGGATCCTCTGATGATCAAATTAGCTCTTTTGGCCAACAGAAATGGAGTGCTTAAGAAAGAATTCAATAGAGTTTTGGGAAGGAGAAGAGAGCTTAGAGAAAACGTATCTGAAGGATCCTTTTTTATAAACGAAGCCTGTAGCAGACTGATAGTGATAGCCGTAGCCGTCCGGTAGTGGGCCACTTGGGACCATGTGGAGTTTGTTATGGAGAGAGGCATCGTCTGTAGCAAACTGATAGTGATAGTCGTAGCCGTCCGGTAGTCGGCCGCTCGGGGCTACACGAGATTTATTATGAAGAGAGGCACCGTCTGTAGCAGACTGATGGTGACAACCATAATCGTTCGGTAGTGGGCCACTCAGAGCCACGCGGAGTTTGTTATAGAGAGAGGTGTCAACTATCGTGATGTGCCCATTCGTCGAGATTTAATAGTCGAAGTTCGGAGGAAGCAGGCATTGGTTGGTGAAGAGTTTTGACATACATCAATTTCAGAAGAGTTTGGATTCCTAAAGAGAATACGACTAGAGGGGATCATCCGGAAGGAATACTAGTTGAAATATGGAAGTAATCCACTAAAGGAATCCGAATGAAGTTCGATTGATGGAGAAGTCCGGAAGGAGTCCGATTGATGGAGAAGTTCGGCTAAAGGAGAAGTCTGGGAGAAGTTTAGTTGAAGGAGGAGTCCGGAAGGGGTTCGGTCGCTGGAGGAGTCCGAAAAGGGTTCGGCCGCTGGAGGAGTCCGAAAAGGGTTCGGCCGCTGGAGGAGTTCGGCTGATGAAGGAGTTTGGAAGGAGCCGCTGGAGGAGTTTGGCTGCTGAAGAAGTTCGAAAGGTGTTCAACCGCTGGAGGAAGAATTTTTGATTGAAGCTCTTCCGTGATTATCAGTTACATTAGGCTAAACACCAGATTGGACTTCGATGGGAGCGGGATTTATCCCCAACAGATATCTTGGATAACAGGAATTTTGCCGTTAGGTAAAATTGCTATTTTACTTAATGGTGAACCAACGAAGTGGTTCCAAACACATAAGGGACTAAAGCATGAAGATCCTTTGTCTCCCCTGCTGTTCATTTTGGTAGTTGATATCCTGCCACACTTGATGGAAAAAGCATCATCAAATGGATTAGTTTAGGGAATCGGATTGGAGGGGTTGATGACACACATACAATGCTTACAATATGCAGGCGATACACTCGTCTTCAGCAACGCATCTAAATTCAACGCTTATACAGCTTTGAGCTTTTAATAGGTATGAAAATAAATTTTGACAAAAGCTCTTTTATTGCAATAGGATTAGATGAAGAATTACATTGGTGAATGCTGTCCTTGGTGCCATTCTATCATACTAGATTAGATGTCAATCCTTCTGTCATCAGCTGAAGTTATCAAAAGAATAGAGAGGAAAAGAAGGAAATTCATTTGGCGAGGGGATAAAAACTGCAAAGGAGGACACCGTCTTGCCAGCTGGGCAATGGTCAGTAGGCCTAAAACATGTGGAGGATTAGGGATAATTAATCTACAACTATTCAACAAATGCCTGCTGATGAAGCGCTGGTGGAAGTACTTTAATGAACGATCAAGACCATGGAGCAAGCTTATTCATGAGATATACCATAAAAAGTTCGCCCCAAGTCTCAATTCCACATCAAATTTCAGACTTTTTTCAGCCACTTGGAGAAGTGTTGAAGTGACTAAGGATTGGTTCTTTCAGAGCATCAAATTTAAGTTAGGCAATGAAAAACAAATAAGCTTCTGGAATGATTCATGGAAAATGAGCAACCCATTAAAAATCATGTTCCCAATGCTATCCTCAATTTTAGAAAGAAAAGATGGAACAGTAGCAGACCTTCTTCACATTGTGCAACATTGACGAGAAAGAAATCTGATTTTGAATCAAAGGGGAGTTATAGAAGAAAACCAGCTATCAAGGTTATTAGAAAATATATCCTTGAACGAGGAGCAAGATAGCATAACATATAATTGGAACATGTCCGAAGACTTTCTAGTTAGAGACGGCTACAGGTTCTTTAGCAATGGAGGAATTATCTCACAGTTTGTAAGAGTGAACTGGCTTCTACCTCTACTAGAGAAAACTAAAATTTTTAATTGGTTGGTGTCTACAATAAAATAATCCTAATAAAGGTGAACATGAGGAAAAGGAACCGGTGCCAATCAACAGTATGCTTGACGTGTGGGGAAGCAGAGGAAAATATTGATCGTATATTCATCACATAAGTTTTTACGATGACAATATGGCAACATAGATTCTAACCAGTTGGAATACTTCTAGATATTTTGATTCGGACGTGGAGTTCTTGAAGAAACAAAGAAAAACAACACAGCACCGGATGAATGGGATTATTTTCTCATAACAATGATGTGGTTGATCCGGAAGGAAAGAAACAACAGGAGTTTTAGATGGGAAGCAATCTCATCGTAGAAGACACTGAAAAAGACAATTGACACGCTGGAAAGCTGGATGGTAGTTTATAACGAAAACTAAAATTAAATATCCTACAGCTCTTTCAGAATCTCAGGGCCTCGTATTACTCTTTTGAAGAACTCCTTTAAGAAGTCCTCACAGATCTACAACATCAACCCAACCACCAGTTTCTACATCCTTTGATGCATCATATCCTTGTATAATGCTGGCCTGCGGATGCTATGATGTTCTGATTATTGGGATGAACAACTCTCCTCCAAAATGAACCTCACCAAGTCCAACAGACACCTGTATAGATTTGCCTCTTAATATTTCTCAATAAATATGGGTGGTTACTCTCAACCTCCCAAGCTTTACATTAAAAAAAAAAAAAAAAAACAAAGAAAAAACTTGTTGTTATAATATTTCAATGATGATCTAAGAACAATATTAGTTTTTCATTGTAGTTATATATAAATATATTGTAATATAAAATAAACAATTTATGCATAAACTAGAAAAAATGTGAACAATTTCATCGGTGCTCTCACTTGATTCGTAATATGGAAACATCCAAGTCAGTTGTATTTTAGTCTGCATACATCTTAGAATGTTTATGTTGCCGCTAGTCTGCTATTTCCCATCCATATCATTTAGATTAAAATCTGCGATTTAGATCTTCAACTCGTCTAATCTATCATACTAGTTTGTACTTTTCTCTTGGTATTTTTTTTTTCCCTATTCGTACACAATATTTACTTATAGTTGATGTGGACGAAACGATGTTAACGTTGCGGAGTTCGGATGAACCCGCCCGCACGTCAATACTGACTTCTGTCTCAACCCCATTTGCTGCTGCTGTAAGCTGCTGAGCATTCCAAGCTAGTTTCCCCGGTCATCAAAACAATCGCGTGGAAAGATGCAAGCAAAGCTCACCTTGGAGCATTCTAGCGATCCTCCAACCCTCGTCTTTTCTCGTATCATTGATCATAGCTCTCATGTAGGATGCAGTATTTTATTTTATTTAAACTGAAAAAAACGAGATGGCATTCGGTTTGTATTTGAAATCATAATAGATTATTAGAATGACTTGTTTGGTCCGTGACTAAAATTTATGCTAAACGGAAGTTGGCTCAAAAGTTATTAAACAATTAAATAGAAAGATATTTTTGAAAAATTAATTTTTATCTAAATCTAATGGAATGAGATTTGAATATTGAGATAAGAGCCATTAGATTTTGAGGGATCGGAACATTTCCATTCCCTTTTAGAATGGAAAAGGGGCTCCCCCAACCAAATATTTTCAGTGGATGTCCCTTATTTTCAATTTCATTCTCAAGCCCAACTATAATTTTTAGTTATTTTTCCATGCCAAGTCCGTGGAAGGCAAAGCTAGACAAGCCAACCATTCCAAGACATGCGCACATTTGTCGGGTGGTACCACCTTAGGAGTTTAGATATTTTTAGTTACGCAATTTAATGGATCAAGGGATGGACCACGTCAACTATTCTAGAAAGAAGGGCTTTATTTCTCAGAAACCAATCTCAAGAGGGTTCTCTCTATTGCTTTGCCTTTTTTTTTTTTTTTTTTTGCACTTCCACGTCTTGATCAACCTCTGATTCACCACTACCATGTATCCACAAGAGCCAAATGTATACTACCACCCATCGGCCGGGCCAGCAGTGCCGCCTCCGCCGATGGTTGCTCCCTATGCATTCCGGATGCAGCAGGGGCCTCAGCTGTGGTCCAGGAGACTTTGCGCCTGCACCGACGACTGCAGCAGCTCTAGTTTTCTTCTTATCTTTTATCCTCGATCCATTACTACTTCTGGTTTTAGGATCAAGTTACGATGAATTATATTCGATTTTATCTCTGCCCATGCGCCACGTTTGGCCAGATTGCAGAGATCGTGGACCAAGGAGCTACTCGTAAGTCCTTTTTCTTTATTGCATATATGTCCCGTTTCTGAGAGAAGTTTGTTGCATGTATGATAACCATGAGGGCTTGGAAAACGGTGGGAAAAGGTCTTGGATTTGAGGTGATCAGGTATAGAAAAATATGAATTTCTCTCCTTTTTCAGTTATTCTTATAGATTAACCTTGAATTAGTGGGAAATTAAAATGAAATAAAGTTTTATTTGCCCTTCAAAAAGTATTGTTCGCTATTTTTACTAATGATTAGCATGTACAGGAAATTGATAGCATTTGGAAATTTTGGTAACTTAATGGAGAAAACCTTTTTGCAAGAGAAACTCTAGTAACAGATTCAAGTGCAAATTGAGATAAAACCAGTCAAGCTTATCATGTTGGCCATCATCCGGCCATTCGCTAATTATTGGATAAAAGCAGAATATCTCATGGTTGTAACCGTGCGATCGTAATGTTTCCCTCTCTTAGAAATGGAATGACTCTCTGGTCGTAACTGTAGAACAAAATGCTCCTAGGGTTCTAATTATGTGATATTGTCTCCTCCATATATCCTTGTATCAAAGTCTAGCTTTTAATTCCATTCTTCACACAGTGTACAAATATAAATAAGAATTTATCAAACTGTCAATTTTTTGAGATGGTCGAAAAATTTGAAGCATCGATTTTGTTCCTTATGGTTGTTCATCTAATTGGCTTGGCGTTTGGATACAGCATGCGGCTCAAGCGCGGCACTATATGCATTGCTGCACATCACATGTTGCCGGTGGATATGCTCGTGCTTCAACCGCTCCAAGATGAGGACACAATACAGCCTGGTTGAGAGGCCCGGCAACGACTGCCCCGTACGCTTGTTTTGCGAAAAATGCGGTCTTTGACAGGAATACCGAGAGCTCAGGAACCGTGGCTTTGACATGGGTATAGGTACGTTTGTTCTATGTGTACATTTTCATCCATGTATGTGTTATTTATGATTTTTTTTTTTTGAAACTATGTTATTCATACATATTTATTACGTGCAACTACATGGTTGTATATATATATATATATATATATATATATATATATATATATATATATATATATGTATGTATGTATGTATGTATCAAACATTTTCTTTAAATGCCGTGACAAAAATTAGTTTTCAACCTGTTATTTTACTCGAAAAAGTTATGGATCCAGAATCCTTTGTGATATGTTGTTTGCACCACAAAGTACTTCGTAGCGCTCGATAGCCGCCATCAAAAAATAGACGACCATGTTGTGTATGACATATAAGGCATATATGTGCATATGTTGTTAGATGTATATCCTAAAAGATATATTGGCCAACATATGTAATACTTTTTAAGGGCATAATTTATAATTTTAATTTATAAATAAAATTTAGATTAATTTTTTCAATCACATCTGTGTATTTTGTATCTGTGATTCATCCATTGAGTTAATGGATATGATAATATATATTCTCAAGAGTTGAAAATTTAAGACATGTATTATCATAATTAATTCATAAACTGCTCCCAATCGTAGGATCATCACGAGAATGATGATCGATTTGGAAAATTGATGTACTATCACTTTCTTAAATTAAATGTATCCTGAATGTATGGTGTGGAGACACCGGAGCGAAAGTATAGGTGCTTTTATGAACAAGAATACTGAGCATGATCAACTTCGAGTAGCCATAAGAAAGTCTACCTTCTCGTCGATGACTTGCTCATTACTGTAGTAGTATATGTAATTCTCTGACCTGAGGTGCATCTGCAGTTCACCTTGAGGGTGTTATAGTTTGACTAGCTATATCATAACTTGGTCTCCTAGCCATTTAGAATCCTGAGGTATATGTTGGCTATAGCATGTTTATTTTAGAAATTGGATCGCACTAAGATGAAATCTATCAATCTCGGTAGAGGAGCAGTCCTATGGTGATCATGAGATAGAGGCTAGACATATGCGTGGCTTGAAGGTGAACCTCAGCATCAGATTCAGATCATCAAACAGGCAGATCATTTACCTATGCTAGGTGGTATTATTACTATCCTATGCATGTTTTATTTCTAGATCTATCAATTAGATTGATGAATCTTAGGCTAGATCGGATTCAAAAAAATTTTAAATTCCGCTACATCTGATCCGATCCAATCTGGCCATTCAAAAGTTTCTTCAACTAGTATCAAAGTTAGGTTGTTGGTTCATAGATCTAGATTGCATAGATCTAGATTAGAATTTTGATGAGATCAAAATTGCGTATGAACTTTAAAATGCATGGAATGTATTTTTAGATACATGAGATGTATATAAAGTATGATTAGATTAGATCTATTTCATATATGTGATATATGCATGCTATAGATTTAAACTGTTATTAGTAGCAAAGTATTCTGATTGAGATAGTCTCCTTGGCCATCCAGTCATAAGAGAAAGAAGGGTTTAAAGGCTCTCACTTTCCATACAATAGGGTGTTCTTATGGCATGTAGGGGTGCTGCATGATGATTCTCATGAAGAAGAATAAAACTTACTTCCTGCTAAATCCTAGATCCAAAAATCCTATGATCTTTTTCATGCTTTGTTATTTATGAACCCTGTTACACTTAATTAAGAATTAAGTTATGAAATCAATTAGATTTAAAAATTAAGAATTAAAGATCTAAGATATTTTCATAATATATGGGTTCAAGATATGGGTAGCTTGATTAGGTCAAGCATGAGCGGTTAATCAAATCGGATCAAGAGTTGGTTAGGATGGGATCAAGAGTGCTCAATGACCAGCTTAATAGTTGTAAGTTTAGTCAAGATCGAATAATAGCCATATGCTATCGATCACTTTAAGACCTAATTTGTCTCCACGATTTGAGAGGAGATTGTAGGCATACCCAATTAATTCTGAATCGATAAATTGGTGTCTAAGGTAAGTTCGGCAAATACGAACGATGATTTTTAATTGGGAGCTACTCACATATGGTGCGTCTATGGCGAGTTAATGATATATCCCTTCCATCGATCTCACTTACCTGACCAATTGGATCGATCTAATTCTGTATTAAGTTGCTAATGATTGAAGCTAATCCATGCTATTAGATTAGTCATAACAGTTATGACTAATTAAACTTAAATTAAAATCTTTCTATAAAATATTAAGTCATGCGGTCTTTCACTATTGTAGTTGTGCGGGTACTTTTTGGGGTTGACTGTTTTTGGCTGGATATAGTGATTCAGTTACATCGAGAAGATTAAACCATACTATTAGGCATTGGATGCTACAGGATGGAGGAAGGATTGAACTCAATATTCTAAATACGGTGAGGGTCTCAATCATGAATCAATTTCGTGTAAACGGTGGATCTGACTTAACTAAGAAGTGAAGCAATATTTCGGACATGGTGAGCTTCATGAATTAGAGATCGGAGTTGGCTATAACTTATTTAGATAAATATTGGATAAGAGTTGTCCATTCATCGGCTGACTCATCATCAATAACTATTAGATGAGGTGATGAATCAATCGGTGGGACCATAGCATCCACTAAAAATCTTTAATCATGAAGATTTTTGCATCTCTTCCAAAGAGTGTAGGGATCCAAAAAAATAGTGGAAGTTTAAATTTATTTTAAAAATAAAATTTTTAAAATAAATTAGTTAAGTCTTAATACAAAGTCTAACTAGAAACTCTGACTATCTACAAGAATCATGTTTGCTTTCAACCCTTTAGCCACGATTTTAGAAACTAATAGGTTGATCGGACTTAATTTTAAGGGTTGGCTCCAGAACTTAAAAATTATTTTGAGTTTCAAAAGGCTGACCTATGTCTTAGTCCAGGACTTTCCCCCTCTACCAGTCCATTCGATTACTGATTAGAGAGCATCTCATAAGAAGTGGCTGGACGATGACAACAAAGTCAGGTGCTATGTGTTGGCGTCAATATCAAATGAGTTGTAGCGCCAACACAAGGACATGAAGATTGCTAGGTAGATGTTAGCTCACCTGCAAGAGTTCTATGATGAGCAGAGCCATACAGCACACTATGAAGTGTCCAAGATACTCTTCAAAGCATAAATGCGTGATGGATAGTTGGTCCATGATCATTGCTTGTTGATGATCAAGGACTTAAAGAAGCTTGAGAAGCTCAGAATGTTCATGGATAAGAACTTTCAGATTGATTTGATTTTGCAATTTTTGATTGACTCATATGGATAGTTTATTGTAAACTTTCAAATAAATAAGATCCAGTGCACCCTAGCCAAGCTCATGAATATGTTGGTGACTACTGAGGACATCTTAAAGAGTTCAAGGGACTCGATGCTTGCTGTGGAGCGGACTTCTTCTAAGAGAAAGTTTTCTGAAAAGAAGAAAAAGTTTACAAAGAAGTAGAAGATTGAATGAAAGAAGAAGGAGAAGAAAGCAGAATCAAAGAAGAAGACTGCAGAGAAGAAAAGTATTTTCACTGCAACTCCGATGGCCATTGGAAGCAGAACTGCTTTGCTTACCTGGCGACTTTGAAGAACAAGAGGGAAGGAAGACCTTCTGAAGGTATGCTCGACATTAAGATGAACTTGATGGTTTCTTCTACATTCGGTTGTGTGCTTGACTCTAGATTAGTGCTTATTTGTGCACTTCTTTGTAGGATCTTGATGATAGTAGAAGATTGAAGGATGGTGAAATGATTCTATGCATCGAAAATGGAACAAAGATTGCTGCTATGACTATGGAAACATACCCTCTACGACTACCATCTCGAAGCATCTTAGAACTTAGGGACTGTTATTTTGTACTTGTTGCGAGCAAAAATTTAATTTCTATCTTCTATTTGACACAGGAAGGATATATCTTTAGTTTTCATATGGACCATTGTATCATTCTTTTTGATAATAATAAAGTTGGTAGTGGTTTTTTTTATTAACGATCTCTATCAGTTACATATTGATGTTTCTATAAATTATGTCGAGTAAATTGTAAATGCCATAGGATCTAAATGACCTAGAGATAGTGTAAACAAAAAGTATATATGGCACTTAAAGCTAGATCACATTGTAGAAGATAGGATTAACAAATTGAAGAAAATTGAACTAATGAGTTCGTTGACTTCCGAGTCATATCCAATTTATGAATCATGCCTTCAAGATAAAATGATCAAGCTATCCTTTATGGGACATGGGAAAAGGACCACAGAGTTACTTGCTTTGGTACATTCAGATGTGTGCGGCTCATTTAATCGATGTGCCAGTTAGAGGAGGTTTCTTCCACTTTATTATCTTTACCGATGATTTTTCTTGATATGGATATGTATATCTTATGCGTCACAAATTTGAGGCCTTTGAAAAGTTAAAAAAATTCAAACATAAAGTAGAAAAATAAATAAGAAAGCCCATTAAGTTTCTATGAATAGGTTCATAACCAATTATTTCTTTAAACAACTTTCAGTAATTTAATTTCATCTCAGTCCCTAATCAATAGGCTTTGACTTTCACTGAAAAGATCTGATTAGGTTCAACCATTAACATGATCATACTTGGTCCATCTAATCAATGAGTGATTAAGTCGAACTTTAGTTGGTCAGCCTAATCACCATTTAAAGAGACGTGGCTAAGAAATTATATTATGAATAATAATTCTATTAGCTGATAAGCACCAGACCTTTGGGCCTCCAATGATTCTTTAAGTAATGGACCCATTATCATTCATTTAATGGAAGACTATGATCTAGTTATCTCCATAACTATTTTATTTCTAAGGATCTAATAATTTTAAAGGATTTGATTAATTTATTTTAGAAGAAGTGAGTCAGATGAACTAGCTAATCATGATCCTTCTACTAATTTTACCAAGTTAGATTAAGAAAGACCATTAGATAGGGTAGTCTAGAAGCACCTAAATTAGTCATACTAATTTACTTAGTTGACATGGGTTAGCACGAATAGTCAAGTGATTTATTCAAAATATAACTGATAACTATTATAAATTTATTAAATAATAATAATAAAATATATAATAATGAATATTTATTTAAAAAAATTAATATTTTTATTAATGTTTTGTAGGAAATAAGCTTACCAATATGAAGAACTCGATTTATGAGATAAAATCAATTAAATTTGACTCAAATCAAAACTAAAATGGAAAAGATACGAAGGCCAGAAGTTTTAAATAAAAAAAAATATATATAATAAATTGGCTTGGTCTGAATCGACTCAGAAGAACCAGCCAGCCCAGACCGCAGCACCAGCAATCCCACCACGTAAACCCAGCCTAGTAGCCACTAATGTCAGGCCGATGTAATAAATCACATGGCTCATCGGATGCGTTATTATAGCGGACGCGGTGCATGGGGGGCTAGGGGTGATTTGCACCATCGTGCAGCGATTAGTGATCCCAATCGGCATCCAACAGTAGGGGCGAATCCTTCAGCTTCCAGGACTTCCATTAGGAGCAACCCGATGATCGAAATCAGATCCTGAGCGTGATTAGATGGAGGAGATGTTTGCCGACATTGATTAAGACTTCCTAGGCATCATTCGACAGTCCTCAAGCTTTTGATGGATCGATCTAATGGCCAGAGATGATTTGAGCTCTGTTCAAAGGATATGCAATGGATTTTGATGGTTTTTTTAGCACCAGATCTCGATCTAATTGCCAGAATTTCTGCAGCTGCTGGAATCTCGAAACTTCGATTAGAGTTTGGAAAGAACTAAAAAATCTCTATTTCTTCCTCTATTTAACCCCCTATTACGTCGCAAATAGAGAGCCCTCCCCTGTGGGGGAAAATAAGCAAACCTCTATTGTGGAGGCAATTAGCCCTCTTCCAGTCTCTCTCTCCCCCTTCTCTTTCCCTCCTCTCTTTTCTTCTTTCTTCTTTCTTTTTTCTTCTTTATTTGGGAGATTTGAATATGTCAGGAGCTAGAAAACCTCAATCATGCATGGCTAAGGAGCTGAATTCTGAGGAAGTAGATGAAATCTTCGAGCATGAGTTATATTTTCTTTTCTTTATCTTCTGTAATTTTTTTTATACAATGAATGACATGTTCTCCTATCCAATCTTAAATTTTATCTTTCATGCATGAGATCCTATATTAACATATTTATTATTGATTAATATCTAAATAGGCTATATTTATAGAGATGGATTGTGATTGGAAGATACGGTCCATGCTTGATTTAATAGTTTATATTAGAAAAAATTATTAAAAAAATTATGTTATCAATTTTTAGGAATTAAGTATTGAATAGCTTATGATTCTATAAAGATGGATCGTGATCGAAAGATATGGTTCATGCTTAAAGAAAATAAGTTATAGTTATAACTAAATTCTTAAAAATAATAAATTTTTGCATTAAAAAGAATTACCACAATCTTGCTAGAGATAGATTCAAAATTTTAGAATACTTTTAATTAATTCCAAACCCTAATTAATTCTTTACTTTTTTTTATTTTAATTTACTAGATCTTAATTAATTTAATTTAATTTATTTATTTAAATTTTTATTTTATAAATTAATTTAAAATTTTATTTTTTAAATTAAAATTGAACATAACTTAGCCTTCCATCCTTAAAGAAATCGACACCCAACTCACCACTGTTCTAATTAATAATAAGATTGGGTTTGATTTTTATTTGGTGCTATAATGATAAGTATCAAATTTTTGGTATTGTTGCCGAAGATTGTAGCATGGTTACTTCAATAAAAAAATAAAAAATAAAATTTTAAAAAATAATTTTTTAATTAGTTCCTTATTTGCTACTTTATATACTTTATTTTTTTATTTACTTTATTATGTTAATTTATTGTATACTTTATTTATTATCTTATTTATTTTACTGCTTTATTTTACTACCTTATTTTACTGACTTATATGCTCTACTTATTTATTTATTTTACTGTGTTATATTTTTAGTTTATTATTAACTGCTTTTCTATTTTTGCTTTTCATACTTTATTCTGCTGATAAGTAATTTATCTTTTATTATTAATTAATTTAATTTAATTATTTTTCATACTTATTTATGCTTTCTTTAAAATTGCTCTTTTATATTGCTTTTCATATATGATTTATTAAATTACTTTCTAGCTAGATCATCTTAATTACATAGTTAAATAATTATCTTATTTTACATAATTAATTTATTACTTTTTATAACTTAGAATAAATTATTATCTTAAAAGTTGATTATTTTCTTGCTTTACTAATAGGTTACCTAGTTGCCTTTTAATCCTAGTATAATTTACTTGTCATTTAGTAAGATTCTCTAAATTAGTTTAAATAAATCTAATATAATTAATCTAATTAATTTAATTAAAAGCTGCCTTTTATTTTTCTGCTTTACATAACCTAATATAAAAAGAAAATAATATACCTCATAATACTTAATTAATATAGAGAAACTAATTAAACCTTAAAAGAACTTAATATATTTGGATATCTTGTTCTATTTGTATTGCATATCCATAATATACTTTGAGGGTATAATCCATTAAACAAGATGAGATGAAAATTTGATTATCCTTTCTTAGCCCATAAACCATCATCCTTCATATTGCATTGACTTAAGCTTTAATCTAAAATCTATTAGACATCGACTCTTAAGAAAATTCGAGCTCATTAGGACAAGAAACCCTAAGAGTTGGATTGGATTAGGATTAGTCAGTTTGACTGGTATCTAAGGCAAATGGTTCAGGAATTACATCTTAAAAAAAGATGGTTACTTAATTAGTTCTATTAACCTACCCAGTCAAAATAGTTGATATCTAAGAAAAGCAACGGGAGGACTTCCACCAATCTTATACTTACCTGACTAGTTGAGTGGTTGATTCTTTTCTTGGAGGGCTTAAAGGTGACTTTAGTAGTAAGGAGCTGTCTAAATCTAGGTTAACCCTAGAATAGAGAGTCCATATTTGTTTAACTTGTTTGCTATTAAAATTTCAAATCCTAATTAAAATACTTGCGTCTATCATCCTTAGATATAGGATTCTCTAAGCTCTTATCTTTATATAGAATTCTCTCTCCTCATCTTTTTTCTTATTCTTTAAAATAAGATAAAATCAAAATAAATAATATTTAGAGATGGATTTTTATGCTGAGCTATCTAGTAGAGTAGATTGTTTAGAAGTCAATAGAAACTCTTTCTATCCATTTTTTCTTCTTGCATAATAAGTTTGTGTAATATGTTTGAGCCCCACTCACTATGCAAATAAATGCCCACACCAATTTTCTGAGTATATATATGAGCAGGTTTATCAAGATCAAATTTAAATGACCTACAGATCAAAAAATAATCCATACTTTAATACATACAATTTAGATTGGGAGGCTCAACCAAATTTTTCATGACAATCATAATTAGTGATTATTTCGGTGCCACAAGGATCCATATTTATAGATACACATTATAATATGCCCTACCCACATGATCAATCTTCTCCAAATAATAACGAGTCAACTTTTGAAGAGAAGATTTAGCAAGCATTAAACAAGTCAAAACTTACCAATCAACCATCGAATACTATAGATGACCAAAGGCTTAACTCTCTAAAAGAACCTATAAATTCTGATAAAATCAGCTTCTGATAATTCAACTACCTTTAATAACCTTATGCAGATCATGAACCAACTTATAAATTCAAACTCCCAAACTATTGCCCATTTAGAAATACAGTTGGATCAGTTAGCCATGGCTATTAGTAAAAGTGAGTTGCCTAGTCAACCCGAGAGTGATCCTGAGGGACCATGCCTGGCTAGAAATTTTAATATCTCTATAACTTTTTCTAAACAATCACATATAACTCTCGAGAAAGGTATAGTCATAGAACAATCTTGCACAACCAAAAAGATCCTCTTAGACTGTATAATTGAGGTAAAAACATCTAGAAAATAATTTCTATCATCATCTTCTTTACCTATGGTCATAGAACAATCTAGTAAAATTAAAAAGACCCTCTTAGACCATATAATTGAGGCAAGAATATATCAAAAAGACCAAGAACAGTAGGATGAACCAATTTCATTACTATCTTACTTACCTATGGATCCATTTCCAAGTATCCTAGAATCATCCTATCCTTTTAACAAAAAGGGAGGACAAACTGATGAGATGATGGAACTAATAGAGACTTTCCAAGAATCATAGATGAATAACATTCTAGGCGAAGCTTCATCCATAATTTTTCTCCAAGATTCGTTAAATCTCTATTTGGCTTATTATGAGGTGGACGATTTTGATGAAGATGGATACAATACAGAAGTTAATGATCAAATAGATATACCCTACCTTAAAACCATCCCACCATGAATAAAAAAACTTGAGCCTCCACTTAGCCCACCAATAGCTCTCTTGTAAAAACCACCAATGAATCTAGAATTGAAGCCACTTTGTGATATACCAACTGATACCCTACTAGTGATACCTACCTAGGAAGATCAACTTATAGGTATTTTAAAAGCACATAAAAAAGCTATAGGATGGGATATTGCTAAAATGAGAGATAACGACTTTAAGTCTGATTTTTATATATTTGACACTACTTTTGAGGATGGCCTCCAAAATTTATCAATAATATTAAAATGATATTTGAAGGTAAATTTAAAATTAATTGAAAAAAAGTGCCATACTTTAGATCAAGAAGAGTTGATGCCAAAACATATTATCCCGAGAAAGGAATTAGGATAGATCAGGTTATAGTTGAAGAAATTCCTAAACCACCACCCCGCATTTTGTCCTAACAAACATAATTTCTTCCTAGTCATTATAAAAACTATGATAATTTTAGAATTTGGTATAACATGCTTGCTCTAAATACTCTACTGATATAGGTTAAATCTAATCATTGAAACATATTCCATGAATGATTTTCTGCCATTATAACAAGATCTCCTAATTGGTCATATCTTTTTGAAACTCAAGAGGATGCAATAAAACTGATTATACATAAAACTCCTTCGCAGGGTTCGATTGAAGATGTTAAACTTAGCACTTACTGAGAGGCAACCCAGCTTTTTATATATGATTTTTTTTTAAAAAATTTTTAGTTTACCTTTCTTTCAGGACTAAGTTGGGGGGAGAACTATAGACCCATGTTGAACAAGAATAAATAAATCCAAGCCAAGATCAGAAATATATTAAGCCAGGTGAATTCTTTTCTTTTTATTTTCTTATCATTTATCACACTCTCTATCTCTTTCCTCCATTGAGGATAATGAAAATTAAGTTGAAAGAAAAGAACAGATAAATAAAATAATTAAGTTCTCAAATACGATAATAATTAATTTTATGTATCTGATTTCATGCTGATTTGAAGTTAATCAGGTATTTTAATCGATGATTGATTAATAATTTAGAAAATTTTTTAAAATACTAAGAATCAAATTATTAAAAAAATTCGATAAATGGGCAAGTCCAGAACATAATAAATTTCTAAGTGATTCTAAAATCTTCTTCTAGCCTATATTCAAAAAAGAATCTACTTTGTATGGATATGAGTAGTAAAAAAAATGAATAAAAAAAGAATGAATGAACAAAAAAAAAAAATGATAATAAAGAGCAAGTTCTAAACATTGGTCTTCCATTGAGTAATCAGATCTCGTTGCCTAAGTAAGCAATATTATTTATGTCAAAAAGTAGGCAATATGAAGAAGCTTATTATACAGTTAGTTTTAACTTATAGCCTATTTGACTTGAGTCAGTAAGTCCGAGGGATGTTCTACATCTAGTACTTTAAAGCCAACTAAATTGGAAGTCATGGGTCCAAAGCTCGTTACAAGGATCGATAGAAAGCTTAAGGGATTAAAATATTGCACTGACTGTAAAATTAAAAAAAAAATTTAGCCCATACTAAAGATAGAAAATTTAAAAAATAAAGATGAAAAATTGGTCAAAGAAAAGCTCTAAAATTTTATATTCTTCACTTAACCACTATTTGAGATGGAATTAATAATCCAATGATGTATTTCCTAAATCTCTAATTAGGTATCAACTGATCTTAGGATGATCTGAAGAAATTTTCACATCTTATTGAGATGGTACATACTTCTAATTTTTCTCTCTTTACTCGAGAACGAGTAAAACTCAAGTTGGAGGATGTGATAACTATCATAAATTTATTAAAAAATAATGATAAAATATATAATAATTCATACTTATTTTAAAGAATTGATATTTTTATTAATGTTTTGCAAGAAAGAAGATCACTAATATGAAAAACTCGATTTATGGGATAAAATGAATCAAATTTGACTTAAATAGGAGCTAAAATCGAAAAGATACGAAGGCCAGAAGTTATATATATATATATATATATATATAAAATAAACTGGTTTGGTCTGAATTGGCTCAAAAGAACCGACCGGCCCAAACAACAACACCGGCGAGCCCACTGCATGAACCTAGCCTAGCGGCCACTAACGTCAGGCCGATGCAACAAATCATGTGGCTCACCGGGCGTGTTACTGTAGTGGTGAGCTGGGTTTTTACGCGGCATACAATGGGGCTAGGGGCGATTTGCGCCATTGTGTGGCTATCAGTGATGCCGGTCGGCATTCAACGGCAGGGGCGAATCCTTCAACTTCTAGGACTTCCATTAGGAGCAATCCGATGGTCGAAATCAGATCCTAAGCATGATTGAACGAAGATATTTGCCAACTTTGATCAAGACTTCCCAAACCCCATCCGATGGTCCTCAAGCTTTTGATGGATTGATCTAATGGCTAGAGATTATTTGAGCTCTAATCAAAGGACATGCGATGGATTTTGATGGTTTTTAGAGCACCATATCTCGATCTAATGGCCAGAATTTCTGCAACTACTGGAGTCCATTCCAAACTTTGATTAGAGTTTGGAAAGAACTCAAAAATCCTTATTTCTTCCTCTATTTAACCCCCTGTTATGCCATAGATTGAGAGCCCTCCCCTATGGGGGAAATAAGTAGACCTCCTTTATGGAGGCAATTAGCCCTCTTCCAATCTTTCTCTCCCCCTTCTCTTCCCCTCTTCTCTTTTCTTCTTTCTTCTTTCTTTTTTTTTTCTTTAATTGGGATATTTGAACATGCCGAGAGCTAAAGGAACCTCAATCATGCATGGCTAAGAGGCTGAATTCTGAAAAAGTAGATGAAATCTTCGAGCATGGGTTTTATTTTTTTTTCTTTATCTTCTGTAATTTCTTTTATGCAATGAATGACATGTTCTCTTATCCAATCTTAAGTTTTATCCTTCATACATGAGATCCTATATTAACATGCTTATTATTGATTAATATCTAAATAAGCTATATTTATGGAGATGGATTGTGATCGGAAGATATGGTCCATAGTCGATTTAATAGTTTATGTTAGAAAAAATTATTAAAAAACCATGTTACCAATTTTTAAAAAAGTATTGAATAACTTATAATTCTATTGAGATGGATCATGATCGAGAGATATAACTCATGTTTAAAAAAAATAAGTTATAGTCATAACTAAATTTTTAAAAATAATAAATTCTTGTATTAAAAAGAATTACCACAATCTTCCTGGAGATGGATTCGAAATTCCAAAATACTTTTAATTAATTCCAAACCCTAATTAATTCTTTACTTTCTTTTATTTTAGTTTGCTAAATCTTAATTAATTTTTTTTAATCTACTTATTAAAATTTTTACTTTATAAATTAATTTAAAATTTTATTTTTTAATTAAAATTGAATGCAACTCAGCCTTCAATTTTTGAAAAAATCGATATCCGACTCACTACTATTCTAATTAATAGTAAGATTGGATTTAATTTTTATTTGATGCTATAACGATAAGCATTAATAACTTCATCGAGAAGATCAGGTAAGTGAGATCGTGGGGAGAGACATACCATTAACTCATCAAAGATCAAATCTATACGAATAGCTCCTAATTAAAGATTATCGATCGAAGCTGCCAGACTTATCTTAGACACCAACTGATTAATTAGTTTCAATTGAATCAACCTAATATTTTGAGCTAGACCGCTTGGCCAAGAATCAAATTTATTTTGATTCTCATTAAAGACATGGACTTGACCAAGTATAACTATTGTAATTGATCTATAGAGAACTTGACATAATTTAAGACAACTATTGATTAGATTTAGTTAATTCTCTAATTAAGTCCATTCTTTAATCTAACCTTAGGTCTAATCTAATTAATGGACCTAATTTTTTCTAATCCATTAACCCAAGTATTATAATTTATATCTTAGGATTCATAATCTTAGATCATAAACAAAATAATTCTTAATTCTTAATTAAGTTTTGGACTGAGGATTGGGATTTGATATTTTAAAAATAATTTTTATATTTATAAAATATTTTTATAATATGGTTTAACCAACCAGTATCTCTATGCTTGATTTAATAGTTTATGTTAGAAAAAATCATTAAAAAGTCATGTTACCAATTTTTAGAAATTAAGTATTGAATAGCTTATAATTCTATTGAGATGGATCGTGATTGAAAGATATAGTTCATACTTAAAGAAAATAAGTTATAGTCATAACTAAATTTTTAAAAATAATAAATTCTTACATTAAAAAGAATTACCATAATCTTGCTAGAGATGGATTCAAAATTTTAGAATATTTTTAATTAATTTTAAATCCTAATTAATTCTTTACATTCTTTTATTTTAGTTTGCTAAATCTTAATTAATTTTTTTAATTTATTTATTAAAATTTTTATTTTATAAATTAATTTAAAATTTTATTTTTTAATTAAAATTAAATGCAACTCAACCTTCAATTTTTGAGAAAATCGACATCCGACTCGCTACTGTTATAATTAATAGTAAGATTAGATTTAATTTTTATTTGGTGCTATAATAATAAGCATCAATAACTTTACCGAGAAGATTAGATAAGTAAAATCAATGGAAGAGATATGCCATTAACTCATTAAAGATCGAATCAATATGAGTAGCTCTCAATTAAAGACTACCGATCAAAGCTGCCAGACTTATCTTGGATACCAACTGGTTAATTAGTTTCAATTGGATCAAAGTACATTTTGGACTAGATCGCTTAGCCAAGAATCAAGTTCATTTTAGTTCTCGTTAAAGACATGGACTTGATCAACTACAACTATTGTAATTGATCTATAGAGATCTTGATCTAATCTAAGAAAACTATTGATTAGATTTAGTTAATTCTCTAATTAAGTCTATTCTTTAATCTAATCTTAGATTTAATCCAATTAATGGATCTAATTTTTTCTAATTCATTAACCTAAGTATTATGATTTATGTCTTAGGATTCATAATTCTAGATCCTAAATAAAATAATTCTTAATTCTTAATTAAGTTTTGGACTAAAAATTAGAGTTCGATATTTTAAAAATAATTTTTATATTTATAAAATAATTTTACAACATGGTTTAACAAACCAGTTGCATGTTTGTTTTTTTGAAAAAAAATTAATTTTAAATAATCATAAATCACCTTAGATCAAATCTAACATATTTATGATCATAAAAATTAGACTGAAATACTTTCAACTAAATTATAAAACTTCTTAGGTTTAATCTAAAATTTTATGATTATGATTTTAGATTAGCACGTAATAGGACAATCTCTCCACTATAAGGGATAAATCTTACAGTAGGACAATCTTATAAGATCAATTTGTGTAATCTAAAATTTTTATTTTTAGATTTAATATTAGATTATAATTTAGATCTAATCTATATAATATATTTAAAATATATAAAAAATTATATAAAAAAGATCTAGGCTCTGATACCAATTAAAGGAAATACCTAGAATTTCTAGCATATATTTTAAAACTTTTTCAAAATCAGAATAGCGAAAGCTACAGTTTAATCTAATTAATCTATAAAATATATAAATAAATTCTAGATTTAGGATCTAATGATATAATTAAAGCATGCATATAAATCTAAAAATTAAATAAAATATAAAACTATGATGTTGATCATATCAACATCAAATAGGAAAACTAGATCTGATCTAGTGGGAGAAAAAGATTGAATCTCTCTTACCTTTCATAAGTCGGGATCTCAACTTGCTGATCTGAGGCTGAGGTTGTCACTTCAAGTCGCACATGCATTTGACCTCTACGAGAAGTCTACACAAAGCTTCAATCATGATCTAAAGTCTAGTAATCTAAAAATCTGCACAGTGTGCTAACTGAAGGAAACACGTAGGATTTCTAGCTTTGATTTTGAAAATTTTTTTCAAAGATTGCACAGTAAAAATGAATATTAATCATATTAATAATAAAAGCTATAGATCTAATCTAAAAATCATACACTATACATGATCTAATGTACATATATATGCATGCATATTTGAAAAATAAAATATCAAGTACAGTAAAACTATTTTACTTCTTCTACATGTTCAGAACATGTTATCTTTTTATGGGTAGATGATCTCCATAATTTGATCTCTATGATGTAGATCTGATCATCATGATATAGCCACACACGCGTCTGGCCTCTACGGGTGATCCATACGAGGTCCTGATCTCGATCAGTTTCTCCCAAGTGCTAGCTCGCTGCAGGAATTTTTGATGTTGATATCAAATCGAACTCCTTCGATCTTCTTTACCAGCTCTTCGAATGCTCTGATTTGCTGATGTTGATAAAAAATACAGAAGATTCTCCTTCCAGATCTATGAACTCACGACCTTCGTTGCTCATAATCTAGAATCCAAATCCTAGATGGATTCTAGGATATGCACTCATTCAAAAATCTTGTGCTTAAAATTCCTCACATAAAGAAGAGACTCTCTCTTCTTTTTTTCACACATTCTCTTTTCTGAGTTCTCATCTGCACATTCATAAAATTAGGTATTTTATAGATGCGCATAAATAAGAGAGGCATGAGGAGAAGTTTAGATTAAGTGGTTATCCATTCAAACTCAAATCCTATTTGAATTGAACTTGTAACCAGATTAAACCTATCCATTTGGAAAATGAGAAGAGAGGGCGTGCGCCCTCTTGTGTGTGAAATTCTTCACGAGAATTCTCAATTCTCGTGAAGAATAGATGGTGCAAATCTGGGTGATGTGGCGTATGCAAAGACTAGTTAAACTAGTTTCTTATTTGACATCCAATTGAACCAATCCAATCTAAATTGATTAGGCCCAATTAGATTAGATTAAACCCAACTTATTTAGACTTAATTAGGCTCAGTTAAATTCTAATCAAATTAGAAATTAATCAAGCCAAACCTTTGATCAAATTAGAGATCAAACCTCCTTGATAATAAGATCATCTCATAACCTAATTGGGTCAAATCCAAATGAATCCAATTCAATTGGTTTTGATAAAAAAAATAATCACTTAATCAAATTGAGTTAATTAGGGATTAAATCACTAATTAATCTTCCATTGATCAGCCATTAGATCGAGTAAAAACCTCTAGTATGTGTGACCCCATAGGTTCGAATCTAAGTCGGTAGCACACGAATCAATTTTCTATACTAATCAAAGTGACCATCTAGCAATGGTACCCAATGTCTGGATAGATTGAATTGTACAGTCATAATATTCAAAATCTACGTGAATATGGTTACCACATAATTCATCATTTTGATCTCTGTGCATAAGATGACTTAGGATTTAACTATCAACCCTAGATGATGCATCCAAATCGTGTCTCAAAGCAATTAGTCCTATAACCCCTTACAAGGACTACTTTGGCCAAGGCTTTGCTAAATAGAAATACTATTGAGCACAGCTCTTGAGTTCAGGAGTGGTCAATCCCATTTTGACTCACGCACCAACTCCTCAAGTACTTGACTGTACTTAGAAAATTTTCATTACTAAATTAAAAATTCATGTAGTCCGACACCAAAGCACAGTGAGTTGCTTAAAAGTCATCGTGGTGATCTCAGGTCGGATGGATACTTATGCCTATATTCCATCAGAGTAATTTTTGATAGTAGAAAAGCTTTAGAGTCGATCACATTTCATGTAGATGTACCTCTATATCTCACCTGCATGCCATACCAGTGTCTTCACACTCCTTGGCTAAGAGGACAACCAACCTATATGGCATATAACGATCTATACTCGATAAACATTGTCATCCTTGGTAATAACGTATCATTGATTGCGAACTATTTTAAGGACTAAATGATAAATCCTTCTTTGTCGATTTTAAATAGTCCTAAGGACTTCATCACATCAAACAGGAGTTCATTAGAAGATGAAAAATCTATGATAAAAAAGTTAGAATAATTTTATTCAATTAATAATTTATATATAATTACATAAATTAGCTCAATCATTAATAGGCTAATGATTGACTTTGGGATACTATTTTCAATAATCTCACATTTAGCCTAAAGCCAATCGGTGCAGTATCGTATACCCATCTTCGACTTGAAGTCATCGAACTTCTTCACCGCAATGGTTTTAGTGAATGGATCAATCAGGTTCTTCTTTCCATCAATCTTTTGAAGATCAACATCACCTCGATCCATGATCTTTCAGACAAGGTGGAAGCGGTGCAGAATATGTTTCATCCGCTGGTGTGTTTTAGATTTCTTCGCCCGAGCAATAGCTCTAGAGCTATCATAGAAGAGCAGAATTGGACTATCAAGGAAGGATGCTACTCCGAGCTTGGTGATGAACTTCTTCAGTCACACCACTTCTTTGGCAGCATCTGATGTAACAACATACTTTGCCTCGCACACTGAACCGACCATGGTGTGCTACTTAAAATTTTTTCAGCAGACAGCACCACCATTAAGGGTAAACACATATCCCGACATGCTTTTGCTGTCATCATGATCAGATTAGAAACTGAAGTCTGTAAATCCCATAAGTTTCAAGTCCAAATCACTATAAATAAGCCACTGGTCCTTAGTATTTCTCAAATATTTTAGGATGATTTTAACAACCTTCCAGTGGTTCTTCCCTGGATCAGATTGGTATCTACTCATTACTCCTAATGAGTATGCTACATCTGATCGCATACATGTCATGGTGTATATAATAGAATCCACTATTGAAGCATATAGAATTCTACTCATACGCTCTCTCTCTTGAGGTGTTGTCGGACAATCCCTCTTTGAGAGCGAAATTCAATGGCCTATTGGTAGATAGCCCTTCTTGAAATTTTCCATGCTGAACCTCTTTAGTATAGTATCTATGTATGTGGATCAAGACAATCTAAGCAATCTTTTAGATCTATCTCTATAGATCTTCATCCCTAAGATGTAGGAAGCTTCTTCCAGATCCTTTATAAAAAACTATGATGACAGCTAGATCTTTAATCCTTATAATGTAAGGACATCATTTTTTATTAAAAGAATATCATCTACATACAAAATGAGGAATACAACTGCTGGACCATTAGCCCACTTATATATGCAGGGCTCTTCTTCATTCTTAACAAAGCCATACGTCTTGATCGTCCTATCAAAACCTTCAAGTATAGTGTACTAACTCCAAGATGCCTGCTTCAATCCATAAATGGATCTTTGAAGCTTACACACTTTGGACTCATCTATAGATGTGAAACCTTCAGGTTGTATCATATACATCTCTTCATCTAGCTCTTTATTTAGAAAAATCATTTTCACATTCATCTGCTAGATTTTATAGTTTAGATGTGCAGCTATCGCAAGCATGATTTGAATAGACTTGAGCATTGCCACAGGAGAAAATATCTCGTCATAGTCAATACCATAATATTGATGATATCCCTTGGCAACTAGACGGGCTTTATAGATCTTCACCTTTCCATCCACGCCTCTTTTTCTTTTGAAGATCCACTTACATGCTATAGATTTTATCCATTCAAATGGGTCAACCAATATCCATACATCATTGATCTTCATGAACTCCATTTCGGATCTCATGGCCTCAAGCCATTTTTCAAAGTCGGATCTCTGTATTGCATCCATGTAGGTGATCGAATCCTCGTCATTCTTCTCGAATTCAACAAGATCTCCATCTCAGACCAAGAAATCATAGTATCTGTCCAGTTGATATGGTACTCTACCAGATCACCTTAAGGGTGCAGATTCAATAGGCTCCGGATCTGATCGAATCAAATTCGGCATAGGTTTAGCTACTTGTGTTGGTTCTTTCACTTGTTGAACTTCCTCAAGTTCAATCTTAGAAGCATTAATCCATTCACCAAGGAACTTTTTTTCTAAAAAGATTGCCTTAAAGCTGATAAATACCTTTTGTTCATTAGTTAGGTAGAATTAATACCCTTTGGTCTCTTTTGGGTACCTTATAAAGCTACACTTGTCAGACCTAGGTCCTATTGGGATAAACTATCCTCTCTCGGACCGGCGTGGCCATTGGTAATTAGCCAAGCAACAAGGAACAATCTCTTATGATCAATGCGGAAGCAAAATAATGGATTCAAGAGAAAAAAGAGAAAGAAAGCACAAGAGTTTTCTGAAAGAAAAGAGCTTTATTCAATAAATTCAGCATCATATTCAACCTTAACCTATTTCAAGTATTTATACTTTACAAAAGGGTCAAGCCTCAAGCTCATAGAAAAATTTTTCAAAACTCAAATATCCCACGTATACAAAATAAACCTGCAAAAACTGAGTTGGCCTAGTTTCAGACTGGGCTAGCTAACTTGCGACTAGGTTGGCTCAGTTGTTGGAGACTGAGCCAACTCAGTTGTGTACCATGCCAATAGTCCAAAAATGCTACTTTCTGTCTAAATTTTTTTCTAAAATATAGTCAATCTAATCCTGGACCGAGCCGACCTATTTCCCAACTTAGATAGCTTAGTCTCAGGATGAGTCGGCCTAATTTTTAAACTTTGCTACTCGGACTAATTTCTCTTTTAGCTTGCTCTCATCTTTCTATGATCTGTCTTCTCATGTTCTCAAGACTTGGGAGTGCCACTTTTGAGCTTACATTCTCCATCTTGGTGCTTCCAAGTCCTTGTGAACTCATCTCTTCTCAACAAACCCATCCTTGCCATACACATCTGAAAGCTATCTTTGGGAAGTACCTTCATGAGTGCATCAGACTGATTCTCCTTGGTATGGACCTTCATTAGTTCCACTTTACCTTCCTCCACCAGCTCTCTGATCCTATAGTACCTCACGTCTATATGCTTTATGTGTGCATGATAGACTGGATTCTGTGCCAATAGTAGAACACTTTGACTATCACTAAATAGTGTAACCTTACTCTGCTTCACCTCCAACTCAATAATCAGCCTCCTAAGCGAAAGAGCTTCCTTTGTAACCTTCATTATTCCAATATACTCGATCTGTGTGGTAGACAAGACTGTAATTGACTAAAGGATTGATCTTCAAGACATCGATCCACCATATATGTAGAAGATGTATCCAGTAGTAAACCTACTTGTATTAAGATCTTCTGCATAATTCACATCTATAAATTCTTCCAGAGGACTCAAACCTCCATCTTCAAATCCTCCTGGCCATCCACCAAATACCAAACCATAATTTTTTGTTCTATGCAGATATTGCAATATCCATTTCAATGCTTTCTAGTATTTCTTTCCAGTATTAGCCATGTATCTATTAACCGTACTCACTGCATGTGCTATTTCTGCTCTACAGCACACCATAGTGTACATCACACTGTCTATAGCATTCGCAAAAGCCATAATTTTTAAATATTCTTTCTCCTCTTCTGATTGGAGGCTCTGTAACTTGGAGAGAGATATATAGCTCGGTAATGGCATCTCTATAGGTTTGACCTTCTCCATCCCAAACCTCTCTAAAATTTTTTGGACATATCTTTTTTATGACAAATGAAGCACTCCTTTGCACCTATCTCTATAAATATCTATTCTAAGAATTTTCTTAGTTGGACTTAGATCCTTCATCTCAAACTCAGATGATAATATCCTTTTCAGCCTTTTCATAGCTTCCATGCTTTTATTGGCTATAAGTATATCATTTACGTATAATAGCAGGTATAGAGCATCCTCTTCATCTATATCCTTGACGTAGACAAAGCAATCATGTTCACATCTACTAAAATCCAAGCTCAAAATAAAACTATCAAATCTTCGATACTACTAACGAGGGGACTATTTCAAGCCATACAAAGACCTTTTGAGAAAACACACCTTTTCTTCCTATCCAATCTCCATGAAACCTTCTGACTGCTTCATATAGATCCTTTCCTCCAATGTGCCATGAAAAAAGGCCATCTTAAAATCCATCTATTCTAACTTCATATTGTACTATGCCACCAATGACAACAAAATCCAAATAGAGGTATGACGCACCAAAGGAGAAAAAAATTCTGTGTAGTCAATTCTTTTCCTTTGTGATTATCCCTTTGCTACCAATCTTGCTTTGAATCTGACTCCATCTTGTTCTGAAGGTACCTCTTTCTTTGTGAACATCCACTTTGAGCCAATAAGTTGAGCACCTTCTGGAAGATCCATCAGCTACCATGTCTGATTCTTTTTAAGTGATTTCATCTCTTCCATCATAGTCTGCATCCATGAATCATGATCCTCACTCTCCATAGCCTCTGTATAATTTTCTGGATCTTCATTAGCAGTGATGAGTGCATAGGAGATAACCTCATCAATGCCATATCTAACTGGTCTCCTGCTAGTATGCTGGGATTTGTGCAAAGCCACTCCCACTGGCACATCTCGACCTGATATCTATGGCCGATCCTGTACATCCATCTGAATTGCTGGCACTTCATGCCGGTCTTTCATCTGAGTATCCTTTCTTCTACCCAGCTCTATCTTAATAGGAATACTCGTATACGTGGATTCAGACTGTATGTCATCTATCTCAGACTGACCACTATTTTTCACCTTTGTCTTCTCAATTTCATCTATCCCAGACCTCCTCGAGATGCTCTTCTCATCAAAGATAACGTCTCTACTGATCATTGACTTCTGTGCTTGAGAGTCCCACAGCAGGTACTTCTTGACTCCTTATGAATATACTATGAATTTCATCTTTTGAGATTTTGGATCCAATTTGCTTCTCTCGATTGCCTCTACATGTGCATAGGTCAGGCAACCAAAGATCTTCAGGTAGCCAAGTTCCATCTTCTTTCCACTCCAAACCTTCTCTGGAATGCATCTATTCAGCTTATGATATGAGGATCTGTTCATATGAAAATAAGTAAAAATTAAGACAGCACCCTAAAAAGATTTTGGAAGTGATGTCTGCAACCTTAAACTCCATGCCTTCTCGATCAATGTCCGATTCATTCTCTCTGTGACACCATTCTGCTGGAGAGTAATCTTCACCGTGTAATGGCATTTGATGCTATTTTTCTAATAGTACCTCCTGAACTCTAGTTTAGTATACTCTCCTCTATTGTCCGACCTCAGACACTTCACCTATCTTCTTGACTCCTTCTCTACTTCAGCTCTTCAGGCTCTGAACTAGGCAAACACCTCTAATTTTTTTCTAATCAGATAAACCCATACCTTCCTTAAGAAATCATCAATGAAAGTAATAAAATACTTTGCCCCACCTCTAGCTGATACAGGAGTTGGTCCCCATACATTCGAGTGCACTAAATCCAGTACTCCTTCACTACGTATGGTACTTCTGACAAACTTTATCCTATGCTGTTTGCCAAAGATACATGGCTCACATAAATCTGTATCCTCCTTCAGGGCTGGGATCATACCTCTTCTGCTAAGTTTAGTGAGCCCACGGTTACTCATATGATCCATTCGATAGTACCACAGTCGATATAAAATCTTCTCCTCCTGTGCTGCTGCTAGCACCTCTGCACTATCATTCACCGCTGAGCTTTTCATTCTATAAAGATTATTGCTCAGTCTTCTACCTCTCATCACCATCAAAGCTTTCTTAGAAATTTTCAGACATCCACTCCCAGTCTGGCTACTAAAAGCATAATCCTGCTCCTCCAAGTAGCCCAAAAAAATTAAATTCTTTTTCAACTCTGGTACATGCCTGACATTTGATAATGTACGAATAATTCTATCGTATATCCTCATCTTGATAGAGCCAACTCTAGTTACTTTGCACGGATGATCATCTCCAAGGCTGACACTTCCACCATCGATCTTCTGGAAGGTAGCAAACTACTAGTGGTGCGAGCATGCTAAATCCAATATCCACATAGTATCATACTCTGTGAAATCATCTGATATAACTAACAGGTCTTCTCTACTGCTCACAGAAACTGTATCATCTTTCTTACTGATCTTTCCTTTTTTTTTTATCTCAAAAGGAGACAATCTCTCCTTAGGTATCTGAACCGATAACATTTATAACATTTCAATATCTTCCTCTGATCTCGAGACTCGATCTGCCCTTGGATTTTTTTCTTACCTTCTTCTTTGATCTTTCCTATCTTTCATTCATAGCCAAGATCTCAGACTTAGAATCTTTCTTGCAGATCTTCTCATTTTGCTTATTTGATCTGAGCATACCAACAATCTTTTCATAATTTAGGATCTTCTTTTCATAAACTAAAGTTGTTATGAGACTATCATACGAACCTAGAAGAGAACATAATAGCAGCAATGCCCGATCCTCCTCGTCGATCTTCACATCCAAACTCATCATCTCAGAATACATCTGATTGAATCTTTGGATATGTGTAACAAGATCTCTGCCTTTGGACATCCTCAGACTATACAGTTATTTCTTCAACCATAGCTTGTTCGTCATGTTCTTCTCCATGTATGTATTCTTCAGTCTCATCCAGAGCCCCTTTGCCATAGTCTCTATGCAAACTTTGGACAAAACCTGATCGATCAAGCACATCCGAATTATACTGAAAGCAATTTCCTCCAACTCTTTCCAATCCTCAGCACTGATCTTTTCCGACCTTTCTCTTATCAAGACCTTATAGATCCTCTGTTGAACCAACAAGTTCTTTATCCTTTGCTGCCATAGAGTAAAGTTTTTCTTGTTATCGAACTTCTTGAAATCTATCTTGAATCCACTCAATCTTATGACTTCAGAAAAATCAAGAATAGATCCCTAACATGCTTTTTCGATCATACATCAGTAACACTACCCTTCAAAGAAGATCTAAATGCCCTAGATCTTCTTTTCAACCGTCTGTATCACCATCCCTCCATATAACCAATCTCCACCTTAATCTAGAGATAAATAAAGAAGAAAGAAAAAAATTTTGGGTAAAACCTGGTGCAACAGATCCTAAATGTAGTAATCCTAGGTATCTTTCTTCCTTCCATATAACACTGCTCTGAAACCAATTATTAGGATAAACTATCCTCTCTCGGACCGGCATGGCCGCTAGTGATTAGCCAAGCAACAAGGAACAATCTCCTAGGATCAACGTGGAAGCAAAATAATAGATTCAAGAGAAAAGAGAGAAGGAAAGCATAAGAGTTTTCTGAGAGAAAAGAGTTTTATTCAATGAATTCAGCATCATATCCAATCTTGACCTATTTTCAGTATTTATACTTTACAAAATGGTCAAGCTCCAAGCTCATAAAAAAACTTTTCAAAATCCAAACATCTCACATACACAAAACAAACCCGTAAAAACTGAGCCGGCCTAGTTTTAGACTAGACCGGCTAACTTGCGACTAGGTCTGCTTAATCTGAGATTGAGCCGACCCAGTTGTATACCATGCTAATAATTCAAAAATATTATTTTCTATCTGAATTTTTCTCTAAGTCATAGCCGACCCAGTCCTGGATTGAGCTGGCCTAATTTTCAACTTAGCCGGGTCAGTCTTAGGGTGAGCCGATCTAGTTTTTGAACTTTACTATTCAGACTGATTTCTCTTTCGATTTGTTTTCATCTTTTCATGACCTATTTTCTCATATTTTCAAAACTTGGGAGCACCACTTTTGAGCTCACAGGTCCGAGCTTGTCCGTTACTAAATATTTGACATAAGTCGGACACCCTCAAATCCTAAGATGTGAGAGTACTAGTTTACGCCTTGTCCATATCTCATATAGCATTTTAGAAATAGACTTACTCAAAATTCTATTAAGAATATAACAAACTGACTCGAGCACATATCTCCAAAAGAAGATCAGTAGATCGGCAAACCTCATCATAGATCGAACCATGTTTAATAGGATTCGATTCCTCCTTTCGAACACACAATTATGCTGTGGTGTTCCAAGAGGAGTCCATTAGAAGAGAATCTCATTCTTCTCAAGATATATCAAAAAATTATTGAAAAGGTACTCATCCCCTTGGTCAGACCGAAAAGTTTTAATTTTCTTTCTAGTTTGCTTTTCTACTTTATTAATGAATAGTTTAAATATTTCAAATAACTCTAACTTATGCTTCATTAAATAGACATACCCATACCTCGATAGGTCATCTATAAAGATTATAAAGTAGAAATATCCACCTCTAGTGCTTGTACTCATGAGTCCACATACATCAATATGTACTAGATCCAGGAGTTTACTAGCACGTTCATCCTTTCCAATAAAAGGTGACTTGGTCATCTTTCCAAGAAGATAGAACTCACAAGTCAGAAGTAATTCATAATCACTGACCTCAAGAATTCCTTCTTGAGCCAATTTGTTTATTCTATTCTTATTGATGTGACCTAGCCTACAATGTCAAAGGTAGACATTTGACATATTATCTATTCTAGAATATTTACCGAAGATTTGGACTATGTTAACAGGCTGTGATAATAGATAAATTTTATTATTTAATTATTTGACACAAACTGTAACACCATTCAAAATGATAGCACAAAAATTTGCTTTTATTAAAAACTGATAACTGTTCTTAGCTAAAAGGCCTACATAAATTACATTCAATAAAAAACTTGGACAAAAGTGATAATCACTAAGAATAACTCTATGAGAATTGATTACAAGATTCATAACTCCTAAAGCTAGAACTGAAACTTGTCTTCCATCTCCAACGTTCAGGAATCTCTCGCCTTCACCAAATCTCCTACTGACCTAAAAATCTTGCATCGAATTACAAATATAATAAGAGCTTTCGATATTTAATACCTAGGTAGTAGTATCATAAATTAAGAAGTTGCAAGGTGTTATCATATAATTACCTTACCCAACAACTACTTTTTTGGCCTATTTGGATCTAGGGTGGCAATATATTGAGGATAGTTCCTCTTTCAATGCCCCTGCTTCTTGCAAAAGAAGCACTCTGCCTTGATCTGATCGGGTTTGTGCTTCTTGGTCTGATCCTTTACAGACGTCCCAGTATGCGGCTGTACCTTCTTACTCTTCTTCTTCTTATTCTTCTTTTTTTTCTTAAAGGGTCGACCAGAAGAAGATCCTCCTATAACATTCACCGATCTCTTTTGAAGCTGATGATCCTTCTCAAAGTTCTACAGCAATTCCAATAACCCATGGTAGTTCACTATAGGCTTTGTCATTCTAAAATGAATAAGAAATGGAAGAAAGGACTCGAGCAATGAATTCAAGATCGCATCTTTTTCGAGCAGCTCATGCAGGAAAAAACTCAGCTTACTCAGATGTTCAATCAACTTGATCATGTACAATATATGATTAGTGACTAATGCCTCATTCCTCATACGAGCATTGAAAATGGCATAACTAGTCTTATGCTTTTTAACATCGTCATGCACGCCAAAGGAGTCGTTCAATATTTGAAGCATCTCCTTGGGTTGGGCATTCTCAAATCTATGACTGAACTCATCATTCATTGCCACCAGCATAATGCACCTAACGGTGATGCCGTTATTGAGCCACTTCTGGTAAGTATCTCTTACCACGTCAATATCATTCGGGGCTAGCTTCTTAGGTGCCAGATCAGTCAATATAAATAAGATCTGTTCATGCTCTAGGATGATCTTCAACTTTCGATACCAGCTATCGAAGTTGGATTCTATGAGTATGTCATTATCCAACAATGATCGGAGTGACAGGGTAGTGGCCATTTCTGCATAAAAAAAAAATCACAGACCTAATTAGTATATGAATTATTTACTCTAAAAATTTAGATTTTAGTTTAAAAGTTCTTCCACTATTTTGTTTGAATTGATAGCATCTACCTCCAATTCAAGAAATTATTCCTAATTTCTTAGTGGATACTAGAATCCATATAGACCACACACGAGCCCAACTTTGATTGGTCAATCCATGTGCATCTATGGGTAGGTTCATAATCAATTGCTTCACCAAACAACTTCTAGTAGTTTTAATTTTGCCCCAAAAATCTAATTAATAGGCGTTGGTCTTTACTAAAAAGATCCAATTAGGTCTAACTATTAACATGACCATATTTGGTGCATCAGACCACTGAATAATCAGGCCCAACTTTGGCCAGCCAACCTGACCACCATTAAAAAGACACAACTAAATTATCATATTATGAATGATAATTTTATTAATCAATAAGCATCAGGTCTTTGGACCTTCAATAATTATTAAACTAATGAATTCATTATCACTCAACTTAATGGAAGGCTATGATTTAGTTATCACCATAACTTTATCATTTTTAGGATCTAATAATTTTAAAAAATTTTATTAATCAATTTTTTTAAAAAATAACCAGCTAATTTGAATTCTTCCACTGACTTCACCAAGTCATGTCAATAAGGATCTAATTAAAGTCGACATTAGAAGCACCTAAATTAGTCAAACTGATTTACCTAATTGACATGGGTGAGTCCAAATTGCCAAGTGGTCTAATCAAAATCTAATTTACCAGGATAGCCAGGTAAGTGAGATCAATGGAAAGAATATGCCATTAACTCATCAAAGACCGAATTAGTACGAATAGCTCCTAATTAAAAATCATTGGTCTGAGCTGCCAGACTTATCATAGATACCATCTGGTTCATTAGTTTCAATTTGACCAACCTAGCATTTTATGTTCAACCGCAGAACCACGAATCAAGTCCATTTGGTCCTTGTTAAAGGCATGGGCTTGACCAACTACAACTATTGTAATTTGGTCTAAAGAATTCTTGAGCTAATCTAAATCAATATTTGATTAGATTTGATCAATTACTCTAATTTAGTCCATTCTTTAACTAACCTTAGGTCTAATCCAATTAATGGACCTAATTCGACTAATCCGATAATCCATAATTTTATGATCAATGTCTTAGGATCTTTAATTCATAATTCTAGATCCTTATTAATCATGCTTAATTCTTAATTAAGTTTAAGACTGAGGATTGGGGTTCGGCATTTCAAAAATATCTTTTTCAAATTTTGAAAGATTATCTACATCCTTACACTATTTCATTAAATAGATCGACTCATTACTTATTTCATAAATAAGCACTAGATGTAGGTTTGATTTCATAAAACCAACCAATAGACATTGATCCAACTTCTCAATCGAGCTGGCTCAAATCCCATCCGAGCTGGCCCAAATAGAAGTCGAGTCGGCTTGGGTAAAAAGCCAAAAGCCTAACATTCCCATAGAGCAGGCTTGGATTCTATTCAAGCAAGCCCGAATTGAAACCAAGCTGGCTCGATTCCTGGCCGAGCCAGCTCGATTCCTGACCAAGCTGGTTGGAGCATCAATTCAGAAAGTATATCATGGCTGGCACACTAGTTGAGCTGGCTCGATTTCTAAGCTAGCCAGCTCGACTGACGTACAGAACTTTCTTAAGATCCTATTCATGTTTAATTTAAATCTATGTACTCTATATAAAAAATCATGAAACTATTTAGATCTAATCTAAATACTAAATCATGATAAAATTTAGATTAAACATATTCAAACATATTATAAAAATTATTAGATCTAATCTAAAATTTTTATAATTAGTGTTATAAATCGCAATGTACTAGGACAACATTTTCACTATAAGGAATAAACCTTACAATAGGACAACCTACATTTCATGCGATCATCATTTTTTATTTTTTAGATCAGATTATTATTTAGATCTAATCTAAAAATATCTAAAATATACATATATCATACATCAAAAAACCTGCTGCTCTGATACCAATTGAAGGGAACGAGTAGGATTTCTAGCTTTGATTTTGAAAACTTTTTCCAAAGATTGCATCATGAAAATGATTATTAATCATATTAATAATAAAAGCTATAGATCTAATCTATAAATTCTATACTATATAGGATCTAATGTACATATATATATATAAATATCTGAAAAATAAAATATCAGGTGGAGTAAAACTATTTTACTGCTTTTACGTGTTCAAAATATGTTATCTTTACGTAAGTAGATGATCTCCATAATTTGATCTCCATGGTATCGATTTGATCATCGTGACACAGCCACACACGTGTCTGGCCTCTACGAGTGATCCACACGAGGTCCTGATCTTGATCTATTCCTTCTGAGTGCTAGCTCACTGTAGAAAACTTTGATGGTTGATATCAGATCGAACTCCTTCGATCTTCTTCATCAGCTCTTCGGATGCTTTGGTTTGCTGATGTTGATAAGAAATATAGGAGGTTCTTCTTGCAGATCTATGAACTCATGATCCTTGTTGCTCATAATCTAGAATCCAAATCCTAGATGGATTCTATGATATGCACTTACCCAAGAACCTTGCACCTAGAATTCCTCACATAGAGAAGAGACTCTCTCTTCTTTTTTTCACACATTCTTTTTTCTGAGTTCTCATATGCACATCCATAAAATTAGGTATTTTATAGATGCGCATAAATAAGAGAGGCATGAGGGAGAGGTCTAGATTAAGTGGTTATCTATTCAAACTTAAATCCTATTTGAATAGAACTTGTAACTGGATTAAACCTATCCATTTGGGATGTGAGAAGGGAGGGCGTGCACCCTCTTGTGCATGAAATTCTTCACAGAAATTCTCAATTCTCGTGGAGAATAGATGGCGCAAATCTGGGTGATGTAGCGCATGAGAAGACTAGTCAAACTAGTCTCTTATTTAACATCCGATTGAACCAATCCAATCCAAATTGGTTAGGCCCAATTAGAACAGATTAAATTCAGCTTATTTAAGCTTAATTAGGCTTAGTTAAATCATAATCAAATCAAAAATTAATCAAGCCAAACTTTTGATCAAATCAGAGATCAAACCTCTTTGATGATTAGATCATCTCATAACCTAATCGGATCAAATCCAAATGAATCCAATTCAATTGATTTTAATAAAAGAATAATTACTCAATCAAATTAAGTTAATTAGCAATCAAATCACTAATTAATCTTTCATTGATCAGCCATTAGGTCAAGTAGAATCTCTAATGTGTGTGACCCCGTAAGTTCGAATCTAAGTTAGTAGCATAGGAACCAATTTTCTATACTAATCGAAGTGACCATTTAGCAATGGTATCCAACGTTTGGATAAGTCGAATGGTGCAGTCACAATATTCAAAATCTACGTGAATATGGTTACCGCATAATTCATTCCTTTGATCTCTATGCATAGGATGACTTAGGATTTAACTGTCAATCCTAGAAGATACATCCAAATCGTGTCTCAAAGCAATTAGTCCTGTGACCCCTCACAAGGACTACCCTGACCAAGGCTTTGCTAAATTGAAATACTATTGAGCATAGCTCTTGAGTCCAAGAGTGGTAATTTCATCTTGACTCACGCACCGACTTCTCAAGTACTTAACTGTATCTAGAAATCTTCCATTACTGAATTAGAAATTCAGATAGTCCAGCATCAAAATATAGTGAGTTGCTTGGAAGTCATCATGGTGATCTCAGGTTAGAGGGATACTTATATCCATATTCCATCAAAATAATTCTTGACAGTAAAAAAGCTCTAGAGTCGGTCATGTTCAGTGCAAATGTATCCCTACATCTCACCTGCATGCCATACCAAAATCTCCATACTCCTTGGTTAAGAGGACAACCAACCTATATGGCACATAATGATCTATGCTCGATAAATGTTATCATCCTTGATAACAACGTATCATTGGTCACAAACTATTTTAAGGACTAAATGATAAATCTTCCTTTGTTGATTTAAAATAGTCCTAAGAACTTCATCACATCATATAGGAGTTCATTAGAAGATAAAAGATTTATGATAAAAAAGTCAAAATAACTTTTATTTAATTAATAATTTATATATAATTATATAAATTAGCTTAATCATTAATAGGCTAACGATTGGCTTTGGGATACTATTCCTAACACTAACACTGTGCTGATCCTTCATCGATGGTTGATGCTGAATCTTCTTCTTGAATTGACTTAAACTCTTCAAGATCCAAAGAAGGAGAAGGAAGGATCTAGAAGAAGTCTTCTTCCCACATTCTTCTTTCAAAAACTAGTGGAAGAAAATCTAAAATAAAAATCCTAGAGAAGACCCTTCTTCTCTAGGCCCTTTCCTCTCGGCATAATAATTTGTACCTTTATAATATCCCACACCCTCAATCCTGATATGCCCAAGGTCTCCTCACCCAAGCCCTCTCTCTCAGATCTAAAATCTCTCAAAATTTTATGGCTTAACTTCTTTTAAATAGAGAGTTAGAGAAGAGTCCATGTTTAGATCAAATACCTAGATAGAGAGTCCAAATAGGACAAGAATTAGGGTGCCTAACTCTTGCACCTCCTCAAATGTTCTTAGTATGGATTCAGATATTTGGTGCACATATTAAATCCTCTTTCTCTAATAAAAATTAGATTAATTGGTGCCAAAATGGATAAGAGTTTTGGGTTTGATAAAACTCTATCAAATAGAGTTTATATCATCACTACTTCTTAGTTTTGATCAAATCTAAAATCACAAACCATCTAAAAAGGATATGGAGGCAAGGATAGGCATGGAACCTTTCTAGAAATCAGATTTTCCATAAAAAAATCCATGAGAAGGGCATGGAGAAAGGGAAGGTGGCACAAGAGAGAAGTCCTAGTCTATCGAGAACTTCATGCTTTGACTAGTCAAACCAAATCTTTAGTCCAATTAAAATAGATCTTGATGCAATCAAATTAATTAAAAAACTAATTATATTAGATTAAATCTAATTTAATTTTAATTTTAATTTTTAATTAAATTAAAAAGTTAGGTGCGCTCAAGTCCTAGTTCAACTGGGAATTATTCTTTCTTATAATTGGCTTATTCAATAAACCAACTGGACTTGATCCAATTAAGTCTAAATCAAATCTAATTGAATCACATTCAATTAGATTTGATCTCAACGTAATTACTCAATTAAATTAAGCTAATTAGCAATTTGATTGCTAATCTATCCTCCTGCAATATTTATGCTAGGTCAAACATCAATCATATTGATTGTTTGACTCTAAAATGTTCTTAATCATTGATCAACCATCTAATCAGATTGAGATCTCTAATGTATATAACCCCATAAATTCGAATATAAGCTGGTAGCATAGGAATAAATTTTTGTACCAATCAAAGTAACCATCTAGCAATAGTACTTAATGGCCGGATAAGTTGAATGTATAAAGCAACACTCTTAGAATCCATGTGGATATTGTTTTTATATAATTCATCTCCTTGACCATAAATACTTATAGAATGACTCAGGATTTAATTGTCAACCCGAAATAAGTCATCCATATTATATTTTAAAATACCAAATCCATCTCATGGATTACTTTGGCTAAAGTTTTGCTAAATTGAAATACATCGATGCATTATCTTCAAACTCTTAGAGTGGTCCATCCCATCTTTATCACTCACCGACTTTACAAATACTTGACTATGCCCAAAAATCTTTCGTTACTAAATTAGAAATTCAGATAGTTCGGCACCAAAGCTCAGTAAGTTGCTTGCAAGCCATCATGATGATCTTAGTGTTAGATATATGTGCCCTAGAAGCAAGAATTGGCTGACACTTGTAATACACTTCTAGGGGCAAAATTGTAATTTTAACTAAAATCAATAAATGTGTTATTTTCTATCATATATGTGTATTTAGTGTCTGTGATACATCCTTTGAGTTAATGATAATGATAATTCATATTTTCAAGATTTGAAAATTTAAGACATGAATAATCATTATTAACTCATAAATTGCTCCTGACCATAGGATCATCACGTGGATGGTGATTGATCTGGAAGGTTGGTGTACAATTGCTTCTCTTTAGTAGATGAGTCTTGAGTCTACGGTGTGGAGACACTAGAGCAAGAGTACAGGTACTCGTTAGAGAACGAGGGCACTGAGCGTGACCACCTCGAGTAGTTATTAGGGAGTTTACCTTCTCGTCAATGACTGACTCGATACTGCAGTAGTGTGTCTGATTCTTTGACCTGAGATGCATCGACAGTTCACCTTGAGGGTGTTATAGTTTGACTACACCATTACTCGGTCTCCTAGCCATATGGAACCTTGAGGTGTATGTTGGCTATAGCATGTTCATTGTAGGAACTGGATTGCATCAAGATGGGATCTATCTACCTCGGTGGTAGAGGAGCAGCCCTATGATAATCATGAGAATCAAGTCCTGAAGCCCATGGCCATGGCAGAGTGAAATAATAGAAAGAGTTTCTATTTAGATTTTCATATTGGACTCAAATCGAATGATTATATCATATGACAGAGACTAGGGTTTGACGAGTTTACCTTAACCCTAATCTGATTGGGGCTCAAGATAGAAGAACTTAATCACACAGGTAGCTGCACCAAGAGGTTCGCATTCAGCTCTGATGGGTTGCCACCATATACTATGCTAGGTGTCACTGGTGGATTTTGGGAGCAATTAGAATGATTTAGATGATCGATCATTCTAGCTGTTCGAATCAGAAGAGTTCTGATCCATCGAAAGGAGTTTCGATGATGTCAATGATAGAGATCATGACATATCCCATTACCATACAGAACTGAACCTAACTGGGTCACACAAACAAGGGTTTGAATCTGGTGATCATCAATTGAACTGATCTAGTTCAATTGATTTGAATGAGATTCAATTAGGTTCAAGAAAATCGTGCTAGCACTCGATTGAACCTAACGTTCTTCTTTTGCTATCATAAATAAGTTGTCCTGTCTGAGCCAAAGGAGTTTGTGCTCAAACAGAGGCCTTCATGTGGTCTGACAGGAGGTTGTCTAAGTTAGAAAAGGTTGTCTTATTTGTAAGACATTATCTGCCATTTTTGGTCACCTGCCATTTCTTGTTCTTTGACTTTGGTCAAAAGTCTACCTTTGACTAGTCAAACGTTGATCGTTGACACTTTAACTTTTGACCATATGTCATGCACCTATTGGAGAGCTGGTGGGGGCCTGTCCCCCTGCCAGAACCTGGCAAGGAGGAGGGCGCACGCCACCCTAGGCGTGCGCCCAAGTTGGAGGCACCATGGAGTCCTTGTTGGATAAGGACTCCACCTCCCTTTTGGATTTCAATCAGAGTTCTACTAAGAATCCAGTTTGACTGATCTTAGGCGCCCTCTAAGGAGGAATCCAGGGGACTCTATTCCAACCAATCAGATTTAGATCTGATTTCACAAAGGGTTGTGATTGGTTGAGAATAAGAGGAGTTGGATCACAAGAGGTCTATAAATAAGACCCTGCGCCCAACCCAAAGAGAAGAAATTCAATAGAGATTTTCCACGCCCCAAGGCTGTCTCTCTCCTCTTCCTCCATGCCTAAACTTCTCCTCCTTCTTCTCTCCACGTCCAAAAGAGTTTTGGATTTTGGTTGGTGCATTCTAGATCAAAAGAAAGGCGATCAAAAGAAGAAGGCTGCACTGCTGCAAAGGACGACTGCTGATCTTCAAAAGGAGTTTTGAAGATCCTCCAGATCAGATCCAGATCTGATTTTTGGAGATGTGATAGAGAAGAAGAGGATCTCCAGATCCAACCCAAGTGGATATCGGTAGAGGCCAGGTACTTGCGTGGCTAGATCCAGAACCTTCCGCTGCAATCAGGATCATCTACAGGGTAATAGGATTACCCAAAACAGGTAAATTAAATTTGATTTAATTTATCTTATTTTATTTTATTTATTAAAATAATAAGAATCAGATCTAAAACATATCAAGATCTGATTAGAATCAAGAAATTTTTTTTTGAAATATATCTCTTGATCTGATCAGATCTGGACGAACCTGGACCGGGAAATCAGGATTTCCCTTCAACTGGTATCAGAGCCATGGTTCTAAATTATTTAGATCTAATTTTAATTTTATTTTAATTAGAAAATATAGTGATTTTAAATTTCACATGAGATGTGATCAGATCTGAAATCAAAAAAATTAAAATTAAATGATTTGGATCTAAGATTAAGAAGATATGCATGACTAGTTCTAGAATAGAATAGTTCTATAGAATAGTTTTGCATGTCTTTGATTTAATCTTATTAAATCATATTTTAGATCTTCTTATTTACTATTTTCTAATATTATAAGTATTATAATAACATCTGATAAATAGTAAATAAAAATTATTTAATTTTAAATATCATATGAGATATGATAGATGCATGACTAGACTAGTTGTAGAATAGTTCTACATAATTATCTAGATTAGAATTTATTTTGATTAGATCAATTTAAATCTAATTTTTTAGATTATTATGAGATAATTTAGATCTGAAAATATGCATGATTTGATACATGAGATGTATGGAAAATATGCCTTGATTAGATCTAAATTTGTATATAAGATATATGATATAGATCTATACTGTTTTGTAGATTTACATGTTCCTGATTAAGGCGTTCCTCTTGGCCGTCCGGTCATAAGAACGAAGAAAGGTTTAAAGGCCCTCTCTTCCCATTCGATGGGGTGTTCTTATGACGTGTAGGGGGGCTGCGTGTTCGTCCTTAATTAGAAACCCAAAACTTACTTTCTGCAGAACCCTAGATCCTGAAACCCTAGGATTTATTGTGCATATTTTGTTTATGAACCCAACTTAATTAAGAATTAAGTTTATGGAATATCAATTAGGTCTAAAATTAAGAATTTCAGATCTAAGACATATTCATAATACTGGGTTCGGGCTTGGGTAGCTCAATTAGGTCTAAGCGGTTGATCAAACCGAATCAAGAGTTGGTTAGAGGGGATCAACAACGCTTAAATTGACCAGCCTAATAGGATTAAGTCTGGGTCAAGATCGAGTCACGATCAAGCAAGACCTAATTAGGCTCAGAGGTTAGAGTCTGGATTATAGGCTAACCCAATTGGTTCTGACTCAATAATTTGGTGTCTAAGGTAAGTTTGGCATAGACGATCGACTGGTTTTTAATTGGAAGCTACTCGACCTGAATGCGTTCTTGTGCGAGTTAACGGCATATTCCTTCCACCGGTCTCACTTACCTGGCCATATCTGTTGACACAGTTCTAATTAGAGGTGGTCAATAATCCTGAGCTGACCCATGCCACTAGGTTAGTCATAATTGTTATGACTAAGATAAGTCAAGTTTAAAGAGACCTGAATCAATTCTCCCTAAGAAAAGATTAAGTCTGAGGTCTTCCACCATTGTAGACGTGCGGGCCCTTCCCGGGGTTGATTGTTCTCGGCTGGATACAGTGGCTCAGTTGCACCGGAAAGATGCAACCATGTCTATTAGGCATTGGATGCTATGGGCTGGAGGATGAGTTGGGCTCAATATTCCGGATACGGTGAGAGACCCAATTAGGAACCTAGTCTATGCAAATGGTGGGATCTGACTTAACTAAGGAGTGGATCAATATTTTGGATACGGTGAGATTCATGAATTAGAGACCAAGTTTGGGTGCACCATGATTAGAGAATCATTGAACAAGAGTTGTTCACTCATTGGCTAACCCATCACCAATAACTGTTAGGTGAGGTGATGAGTCAGTTGGTGAGACCGCACCACCCACTAGAAATCATCAATCGTGGAGATTTTTGCATCTCTACAGAGGGAGTGTAGGGATCCGAGAAAATAGTGGGAGCTAATTTATTTAAAAATAAAATTTCTAAATAAATTGGTCAAGTCAAAATTACAATATCTAACTAGAATCTTTGACTCTCTACAGAAAAATATCTGCGTCCAACCCACTGGCACGTATCCTAGACACACATAGACTGACTGGACCCAATTATAAAGATTGGCTTAGGAACTACAAAATTATTTTGGGTTCAGAGAAGTTAACACATATTTTGGACCAGGACCCTCCCACCGTATCAGCTCGTCCATCCACTGAACAGAGAGCATCTCTGGAAAATGGATTGACGAAGACAATAAGGCCAGATACTACATGTTGGGCTCGATGTCTGATGAGCTCCAGCGCCAACATGAAGATATCGGGACTGCTCGCCAAATGTTTGCTCACCTACAGGAGATGTTTGGTGAACAGAGTCGCGAAGCCAAAAATCAAGTCACAAAATGACTTTTTAAGGCTAAGATGCGTGATGGGCAGTCAGTCCAAGATCACTGTCTGATAATGATCAAGGACATGGAAGAGCTTGAGAAGCTCGGTGTGAAGTTGGACTTGGATCTGCAGAACGATATTATTCTGCAATCCTTGACTGATGCATTTGGATAATTCATCATGAATTACCACATGCATAAACTTCAAAATTCCTTGGCCGAGTTGATGAATATGCTGGTTACCGCTGAGCTTTCAATGAATGGTTCTAAAGGCTCAGTTCTTGCTATGGAACGGACTTCTTCCAAAAGAAAGTCTTATGGAAAGAAAAAGAAGTCTGTGAAAAAGCAGAAGGTGGAAGGATCAAAGAAGAAGAAGGCAGAACCGAAGAAGAAGGTCGATGTCAAAGGAAAGTGTTTCCATTGCAATAGCGACGGCCATTGAAAGCAGAACTACCCTATTTACCTGGCCACCTTAAAGAACAAGAAGGAAGGTCCTTCTGGAGGTATGCTCGTTATTGAGTCTAACCTTACGGTTTCTTCTGCATCCAGTTGGATGCTTGACTCTGGTTCTAGTGCTCATCTGTGCACTTCTATGCAGGATCTTGAGAATAGCAGGAGGCTGAGGGATGGAGACGTGATCCTACGCATCGGTAATGGAGCAAGAGTTGCTGCAGTAGCCGTGGGAACATACCCTCTTCGATTACCATCTGGTTTAGACTTAGTTTTAAAAGACTGTTATTATGTGCCTGCAGCTAGCAGGAATTTGATTTCTGTTTCATGCTTAGCACAAGAAGGTTATGTGATCACCTTCTTTAAGGACCATTGTAACATTCTTTATGAAAGAAATAAAATTGCAAATGGTTTCCTTGTTAATGGTCTTTATCAGTTGCATATTGATGTACCTATTTTAACTATCGAGCAAAATGTGAATGCCAAACGATCTAGGGATAGTCCAAACGACAGATATCTATGGCACCTGAGATTAGGTCATATAGCAGAAGATAGGATCAACAAATTGGAGAAAAATGGGCTATTGAGTCCATTGACTTCCGAGTCATATCCAACTTGTGAATCCTGTCTTCAAGGCAAAATGACTAAACTCCCTTTTGTTGGACATGGGGAGAGGGCCACAAATCTCCTTGCCCTAGTACATACAGATGTGTGCGGCCCATTTGATGTACCGGCTAGAGGCAATTTTGTCTACTTCATTATCTTTACTGATGATCTGTCTAGGTATGGGTATGTGTATCTTATGAGACACAAGTCTGAAGCCTTTGAAAAGTTCAAAGAATTCAGACATGAAGTAGAAAACAAACTATTTCCCTTCAAACTGGTATCAGAGCCATGGTTCTAAATATTTTAGATCTAATTTTAATTTTTTATTTTAATTAGAAAATATAGTGATTTTAAATTTCACATGAGATGTGATCAGATCTGAAATCAAAAAATTAAAATTAAATGATTTGGATCTAGATTAAGAAGATATGCATGACTAGTTCTAGAATAGAATAGTTCTATAGAATAGTTTTGCATGTCTTTGATTAATCTTATTAAATCATTTTTAGATTTCTTTATTTACTATTTTCTAATATTATAAGTATTATAAATAACATCTGATAAATAGTAAATAAAAATTATTTAATTTTAAATATCATATGAAGTATGATAGATGCATGACTAGACTAGTTGTAGAATAGTTCTACATAATTTCTAGATTAGAATTTATTTTGATTAGATCAATTTAAATCTAATTTTTCAGATTATTATGAGATAATTTAGATCTGAAAATATGCATGATTTGATACATGAATGTATGGAAAATATGCCTTGATTGAATTCTAAATTTGTATATGAGATATATGATATAGATCTATACTGTTTTGTAGATTTACATGTTCCTGATTAAGGCGTTCCTCTTGGCCGTCCGGTCATAAGAACGAAGAAAGGTTTAAAGGCCCTCTCTTCCCATTCGATGGGGTGTTCTTATGACGTGTAGGGGTGCTGCGTGTTCGTCCTTAATTAGAAACCCAAAACTTACTTTCTGCAAAACCCTAGATCCTGAAACCCTAGGATTTATTGTGCATATTTTGTTTATGAACCCAACTTAATTAAGAATTAAGTTTATGGAATATCAATTAGGTCTAAAATTGAGAATTTCAGATCTAAGACATATTCATAATACTGGGTTCGGGCTTGGGTAGCTCAATTAGGTCTAAGCGTTGATCAAACCGAATCAAGAGTTGGTTAGAGGGGATCAACAACGCTTAAATTGACCAGCCTAATAGGATTAAGTCTGGGTCAAGATCGAGTCACGATCAAGAATGACTAATTAGGCTCAGAGGTTAGGTGATCTGTGTTAGATATATGTGCCCTAGAAGCCAGAATTGGCTGACATTTATAATACACTTCTAGGGGCAAAATTATAATTTTGACTAAAATCAATAAATGCGTTATTTTCTATCACATATATGTATTTAGTGTCTGTGATACATCCTTTGAGTTAATGGTAATGATAATTCATATTTTCAAGAGTTGAAAATTTAAGACATGAATAATCATTATTAACTCATAAATTGCTCCTGACCATAAGATCATCATGAGGATGGTGATTGATCCAGAAGGTTGGTGTACAATCGCTTCTCTTTAGTAGATGAGTCTTGAGTCTACGGTGTGGAGACACCGGAGCGAGAGTATAGGTACTCGTTAGAGAACGAGGGCACTGAGCGTGACCACCTCGAGTAGTCATTAGGGAGTCTACCTTCTCGTCAATGACTGACTCGATGCTGCAGTAGTGTGTCTGGTTCTTTGACCTGAGATGCATCGATAGTTCACCTTGAGGGTGTTATAGTTTGACTACACCATTACTCGGTCTCCTAGCCATATGGAACCCTGAGGTGTATGTTGGCTATGACATGTTCATTGTAGGAACTGGATTGCATCAAGATGGAATCTATCTACCTCGGTGGTAGAGGAGCAGCCCTATGATGAATCATGAGAATCAAGTCCAGAAATCCCATGGCCATGGCAGAGTGAAATAATAGAAAGAGTTTCTATTTAGATTTTCACATTGGACTCGAATCGAATGATTACATCATATGACAGAGACTAGGGTTTGACGAGTTCACCTTAACCCTAATCTGATCGGGGCTCAAGATAGAAGAACTTAATCACACAGGTAGCTGCACCAAGAGGTTCGCATTCAGCTCTGATGGGTTGCCACCATATACTGCTAGGTGTCACTGGTGGATTTTGGGAGCAATTAGAATGATTTAGATGATCGATCATTCTAGCTGTTCGAATCAGAAGAGTTCTGATCCATCGAAAGGAGTTTCGATGATGTCTATGATAGAGATCATGACATATCCCATTACCATACAGAACTGAACCTAACTGGGTCACACAAACAAGGGTTTGAATCTGGTGATCATCAATTGAACTGATCTAGTTCAATTGATCTGAATGAGATTCAATTAGGTTCAAGGAAATCGTGCTAGCACTCGATTGAACCTAACGTTCTTCTTTTGCTATCATAAATAAGTTGTCCTGTCTGAGCCAAAGGAGTTTGTGCTCAAACAGAGGCCTTCATATGGTCTGACAGGAGGTTGTCCAAGTCAGAAAAGGTTGTCTTATTTGTAAGACATTACCTGCCATTTTTGGTCACCTGCCATTTCTTGTTCTTTGACTTTGGTCAAAAGTCTACCTTTGACTGGTCAAACGTTGACCGTTGACACTTTGACTTTTGACCACATGTCATGCACCTATTGGAGAGCTGGTGGGGGCCTGTCCCCCTGCCAGAACCTGGCAAGGAGGAGGGCGCACGCCACCCTAGGCGTGCGCCCAAGTTGGAGGCGCCATGGAGTCCTTGTTGGACAAGGACTCCACCTCCCTTTTGGATTCCAATCAGAGTTCTACTAAGAATCCAGTTTGACTGGTCTTAGGCGCCCTCTAAGGAGGAATCCAGGGGACTCTATTCCAACCAATCAGATTTAGATCTGATTTCACAAAGGGTTGTGATTGGTTGAGAATAAGAGGAGTTGGATCACAAGAGGTCTATAAATAAGACCCTGCGCCCAACCCAAAGAGAAGCAATTCAAGAGAGATTTCCCATGCCCCAAGGCTGTCTCTCTCCTCTTCCTCCATGCCTAAACTTCTCCTCCTTCTCCTCTCCACGTCCAAAAGAGTTTTGGATTTTGGTTGGTGCGTTTCAGATCAAAAGAAAGGCGATCAAAAGAAGAAGGCTGCACTGCTGCAAAGGACGACTGCTGATCTTCAAAAGGAGTTTTGAAGATCCTCCAGATCAGATCCAGATCTGATTTTTGGAGACGTGATAGAGAAGAAGAGGATCTCCAGATCCAATCCGAGTGGATACCGATAGAGGCCAGGCGCTTGCGTGGCTAGATCCAGAACCTTCCGCTGCAATCAGGATCATCTACAGGGTAATAGGATTACCCAAAATAGGTAAATTAAATTTGATTTAATTTATCTTATTTTATTTTATTTATTAAAATAATAAGAATCAGATCTGAAACATATCAATATCTGATTGGGATCAAGAGAAAAATTTTTGAAATATATCTCTTGATCTGATCAGATCTGGACGAACCTAGACCGAAAAATCAGGATTTCTCTTCACTTAGATCTAAGGAATACCTATACTTATATCACATCAGAGCAATTCTTAATAGCAGAATGTTTCGAAGTTGGTCACGTTCAGTGATGATGTATTTCTATATCTTACCTGTATGCCATGACAATGTTTGTACACTCCTTAGTTAAGAAGACAATCAACTTATATGGTACACAATGACGTATACTCAATAAATATTATTGTTCTAATTAATAACATATCATTTGATTGATAATAGTTTTAAGAACTAATCGATAAATCCTCTCTTCATTGAATCTAAATAGTTCGAAGGACTCCATCACAATATATAAGTTCATTAAAAGATGTAGATTTATGATGAAAAATATCAAGATAAATATTTTATTATTAATAAATTATTTATATTTATAAAATAGTATAATCATCAATAAGCTAACGATTGACTTTGAGACATATTTTTCAATAATTTCTTCATAAACCATCATTCTGTTCCACTGAGAGAGCTGGCTCAAGTTTGTCTTGAACTGGCTCGAACTTGGTTTCGAGCTGGCTCGAACTATAGAACTCAAAAATTTTCTGTCATTTTGATAGAGCTAACTCGAATTTAGTTTTAAGCTAGCTCTAATATGATTTTGAGCTGGCTCGAACTACAGAACTCAGAATTTAGTTTTACTTGACTTAATTAATCTTTAATTAAATTTGGAGTCTTTCAACGGCATTTTTCCTTTTTTGAAAATCTTGACTAAGTGAATTTATAAAGATATTTTTAAATAAATATTTTTTTAAATTTAACACCTGAAAAGACGTACAACCATTCTTGAAATATACGATTAGATATATAATATACTCAATATTTTGGAATCACCAAAATCAATCTCAAGATCATCTATATCATATACTTGAAGAACTTTAGAAAGATGCTATTGGATCTTTGAAAGATATGGATCAAAGAACAAAGCTATGGCAATAATAAAAGTGATGTATTTTTGAAAAAGATAGGACTATAGCTATTAGGAAGGCGTTATTGGAGTTAGAATTCATTAAGCATTATTATTTATTGTTAGATGGATATTGATAAAAGTTGGATGAATTTTGTACATTGGTCAATTGATTATCCACATCAGATCCAGTTTGAATGAATGTCAGGGATATTTTCTTTGTTATTAAATGGATATCGACAAAAATTGAATGAATACCAGGGATATCCTATTGAAAGGTACAGAAATCATAATTCTTTTATCATATCAGTTATAAGATGTAAATATATTAGTTAAATTTAAATTTATTTTTATTTATAGATTCTTATGTATCCTAAAAAAATATGTGCATAATATGGCACGATCTGAAGGGTCTATAGCAAAAGCTTATATAGTTATAGAGTGTGTCACATTCTGCTCGATGTATCTTGATGATATCGAAATAAAATTCAATCGTGTAGATCGTTATACAGATCGTGAATTAGATGATGATGAGCCGACACTATCCATATTCAAACAAATAGTTCGACCCATAGATAGAAAGAGATATGAGTTTATGGATGTGAATAAGCTATCCAAGGCACACTTCTATGTTATAAATAATTATGAAGAAATTGAAGATTTCATTGAATAAGTATTATCTTAGTGTAGTTTTTAGTGTTTTAACTAATTTTTTATATTGATGTAAAATTAAAAATCATGATTTATTGCAGTGAGCACAAAAGGATACTATCCAAGAAGAATAATACAGATATTGATGATCGATATGGTAGAAAATTGTAAAATAGTTTGGAGACCATGTAAGTTTTATAAGTATTATGTTATATTTTAATAATTAAAAATTATTTATTAATTTAAACTAACATAATTTTTTATATTATATTATAGATAAAATCTAAGCATTTTGATAAAGAAGAGAGTATGATCGATAAGTTGTATGATTTAGTATGTAGTCTTGATTGGAGGGTTGACCACTATGCATCCTGTATCATTGGAGGAATGAGATTTTATATAAAAGAGCTTGAGATGCAAAGATGGACCAAAAAAGTAGGATTGCTATCATAGAATATGAAGATGAAGAGGAGATTGAATATCTTGGTGTATTGATAGATATTATAGAACTGAAGTATAGATCCAATAATTTGGTATTTTTATTTCAGTGTGAATGGTGGGATATTAGCAATAAGAAGATCGATATTCATATCGATCCATACTTTACTAGTATAAATTTTGCACAAACATAATGCCAGAATGAGTTAGCCGTATATATTAGTAACTCAAGCGAAACAAATAATATATTTGAAGGATCCAAAATATCAAGATGATTGGCATGTCGTACAAAGAATAATACCTAGAGGCATATATTACATACCAACCTGACTAGACATGGATGAAAATTTAGATTTACATGAAAAGGAAGCTTTTCAAGAGGAAGAGCAAACATTGATCGAGCTCCTTATTGATGAAGAACTTGTGACAACTCCTTTAAATAGGGCTGATCTATCATCCAACGAAGTTGTAGCTGATTTTGTATCTAATCTTGATGATTTAAAAAGTGACAATTAGTTCATAAATAATGATGAGATAGAAGATGATATATTAGTCAATTATTATGATTTGGAGGAGGACCTACAAATTGAGAAGGATAGGAATATTGATGAGTAGATCTATATTTTTTATTAAATCTTCTCTTGGATTAATAGTATATAATATAATTTTATTCATTAGTATTTATGTATTTTTTATAATTATTATTTATTATTATATTTATTTATATGTCAAGTTAGTTATATGCATGGTTTAAGCATTGCAGGAATGGTGCTAGGAGAGGAAGACAACTATGTTCGAGTTTCCAACCTCTTCTTGAGGATGAGCCTTCCCCCATTTTCATTACTGCACCATCGGAGCCACTAGAGGCTGCTACAGAGGTGGATCCGAGTGGTATTTTAATATTTTTTACATAATAAAATTTAATTTTAATTATATCTATTAGGTTTATAGATAATTATCATACTAATGATTTATTCCTTGTTGTTTCAGACCATTCAGTGCAGATGGTGAGGCGAGGGTGAGGTCCATCGAAGAATCTCGCCCTTAAGCGTTAGAGACGCGAGCACGAAGGACAGTATCTTCGTATCGAGATTCCATCCAAGTGCACCATGCCCATTAGAGGATGGTGCGAGCCATGGCAGACTGAGCTAGATATCATATACAATAGCTATGCCCCTATAATGCTCTCTAATTAGTGTCACGTTACACCGGCTCAGAGAGAGATCTTCTATAGCTACTTATAGATAAAATAATATTTAGTAAAATATTTAATTAGCACTATATTTGTTGAAAAATATGTAGAATTTCATGCATAAATTTTAAAAATTTTTTGAAATGTAACGCAGTGAAAGATATAGATTAAATTATTTAATCTATAGAAGCATGTAATTAAACTACTAAACCCTACAACTAGGATCTATAACATGTTATAATGCATTCTTGAATCTGAAAATAAATACTTTGGTATTGATCAAATCAATACCCTATATCTGGAATAGTTCTAGATCTAAATTCTAGATTGTATCTAGGTGATAGAAAAGATAAATCTCTTACTTTCGCATGAGTCGAAAACTCCATGATTGATTTTTGTTGTTAACTTTAAAGCTGCACACGCGTCCGACCTCCATAGATGATCCACACGAGGCTGCAATAAAATTGGAGATTCGTCGAATGAAGATCTGCTTGAAGTGCTAGCTTCTCATGGATCCCTCCAAATGGTTAATTTAAAATTTATTCTTTGGATCTCTTGGATACTCCAAGAGATGAAGAATAAGAGAAGGAATAAGAAAGAAATTCAACCTTTGGATCTCCTAAAAATCAAAAATAAAATAGTTAAGAAAGATCCTAAGAGAAGACACATCTTCTCTTTTCAGGACATCAATCGTTAATATCCTAAACGGATCTCCATACTTGAATAAGAGGAGACCTTTTCTTTTAAAATATTTCTACACTTTCAGATCACTTCCTCTCTAATTTTTCTCATAGAAAAATCATATAGAAATTAAGAATAAAAGATTCACAAAAGAATCCTAAGAGAAGACTATCTTCTCTTAATTTTTCTCTCATTAGAACATGATCAAATCATGTCCAAAAGATCACCATGCCCCAACTCCTTGGAGCATCCTTTCCATGCCCTCTTCCTCTCTCTCTCTCATACATTTTTATCATATAAAAATCATAAAGAAAAGGGAGAAAATAAACCTTGAAAGAGAAATAAATGAGAAGATATTCTTCTTACCTTTGTCTTCATCAAGACATCAATTATTAAAGTCATAATTGAAGGATCTTCTCTAAGAAGTTCGGCACCTTCATCCCTCATGCCCTTCTCCTCCTTTTCTTCTTTCTTTTTTGTGGGACTCTAAGGAATATCATGCACACCTCCTATAAAAGTGGCACCCTCCTATTTTAAAGGGTTGACAAGGTAAATGTAAATTCAAATGAGGAAGCTAGGGAGGCATCCAACTCTTGGATGCCTCCTTCCCAATTTTTTGGGGTGAGAAATAAAAGAGAACGCCTAAAATAAGAAGAAACATGGGTGACAAAATATTAAGGATGGGCATGGGTTAATTTCCAAAAATAGAGGAGAAGAGTTTTATCAAATTAAAACTCTTATTTATTTTGACTCATTCAAACTAATTTTCAAATAAGACCAAGTCAAATTTATATTCAAATTAACTAGAATATGGGGCATGGAAAATCAATCTTATGCATGGAAAATCACATAAAAATTTGGAAACAAATATTTGGGTGTGGGCTTTCTAAAGTGGCGGAATCCTAGTCTAACTAGGATTCTCATATACACTAGGTCAAACCCATTTAGACCCAATCCTAAATTTGATTTAAGTCAACCTAATAATAGAGAATCCTAATCCAATTAGAAGTCTAATTAAACTAGATTTAATCAAATTTAAATCAAATTTAATTTCTAATCAAATTAGAAATTAGGTATATTCAAGTCCTAGTCGAACAAGAACTTATTCTTCCTTGTAATTGGCTTATCCAATAAATCAATTAAACTTAATCTAATTAAGTCCAAACTAATTCTAATTGAATCTAATTTAATTAGAGTTGATCTCAGCCTGATTACTTAATTAGATTGAGCTAATTAGCAATCTAATTGCTAATCGATCCTTCTGCAATACTTGCATTAGGTCAAACATTATCGCATTGAATGTTTGATCTTAGAATGATTTTCAATCATCGATTAATTATCTAATTAGATTACAACCTCTTATGTGTGTGATCCTATAAATTTGAACCTAAGTCGGTAGCATAGAAATTAATTTCTGTACCAGTCAAAGTAACCATCTAGCAATGATTTTCGATGTCCAGATAGGTCGAATGTATGTAAAGCAACATTCTTAGAACCCTGACCCATGGTTATCATATAATTCATTCCTATGATCAATAATGCTCAAAACGACTTCGAGTATGTTGTCAACACTCATACAAGTCATCTCTATTGTATCTCAAAATTTTGCAAATTTCATGATTCCTCACGAAGATTATCCAGGCCTAAATTTTGCTAAATTAAAATACAATGAGACATTCTCTTTCTAAAGCTAATCAGGAGTGGTCAATTACATCTTGACTTATACACTGACTTCATAAGTACTTGACTATACTCAAAAATCTTTCGAACCTATATTAGAAATATAGGCAATTCGACACTAAAATATAGTGAGTTGCTTGCAAGTCACTATGGTGATCTCAGATCGGAGGGACACTTATATCCATTGGACTTAGCTAGCTACTCTTGATAGTAGAGTGCTACATTAATCATGTTTAGTGTAGATGTACTCCTATACCTCACGTGAATGCCATACCAGTGTCTCCATACCATTTGGTTATGGGGACAACTAACGCATATGGCATACAGTGACCTACACTCGATAAGTTATCATCTTTATTAATAACTTATTATTTGATCATGAATAGTTTAAGAATCATTTGATAAATCCTCCTTTATCGATTGATTGTAGTTCTAAGGACTTCATCATAATTTAGGAGTTTATTTAAGAAAGATAGCACTTTGATGATGAACTAGCCAAATAACCATTATTATTAGATAATTCATATACTAATTTCAATCTTCTACCACTTAGATAATTAACTTTAGGATATATTTTTCAACAATATTTTTATAATATTTATTATTGGTAGGCTATATTTGATATTGTTAATTTTAAGCATGATTATGTGCGGTGAGTTGTGGATGATCATTTATGCTCGTATTTTAAAGATTACCGGCATTACATTCATCGCCACTAGTGCGATGTTATGCGGGACTAGTTGGAGGTGGAGGTAGAATGGCAGCGGCCATATGATAGCATCAGTATTGAGGATCGGACTATCACATATCACTGGTATGAGGACTCGACATATCAGGTTAAGCATCCAATTTTTTTTTGTTAGAGTTTAATAATTAAATTATTTATTCTTAAATTTAATTAGTTACTTACTAATTTGATTGTTTACCGTACATGATTGATGTGCCCGAAATGCCATCAATCGGGCGAGTGAGACAGATCATCTCGCACTATGGGGGTTCGAGGCCGTTTGTTTGCCATATAGAGAAGATGGTAAATAATTTCTATTACTATATTTTAACTCTTTAAAATTTTTTTATTAATTATTCTCAAATTGTAGAGAGATATAGAGAGTGACAAGCTTCCTAGTAAGATCGAGATTTATCAGCGGACCCACCAATGATGGTCAGAAGAGTGGACAGCAGGAAGCTAGAAGCTTTATGTAAGTTTTTTAATTATTTTTTAATTGATATTTTAATTTTTTGCATAAATTTAGAATAGCTATAATTTTAATTTTCAGAATCATATGATAGAGATTAGATCCCAACCTATCCTTGAGAGCTTGGCCGCACCCACAAATGATGAGATCTATAATCAGATATTTGGTAGAAGAATTATATATATATATATATTATTATGATGGGTTCGGGATATGGCATATTATATTCTGTATCCAATTTGAATCCATTTCAGATATTTTTTTGCTAGAACTCATACTTGCTCCACCTCTTAATTGGGTCGGATATCTAGTAGGTTGGAAAAAATTGCCACTCCTAATCCATGGTGTAAATATTTCAACAGGCCTAAAAAAAAGTTCATCATGTTTAATTAATTTGAATTTTTTCATCAATTTTATGGTATACTCACAAGTTGTGATGCATGGCTATCATCTTATATAATATGAACAATTTATGTAATAGGCAAAATTTCGTTGCAGTAATGTCTGCAATTTCCTCAATACGCCTGGAACCAATGGAAGTGTAAGGTACGTACTCTGACTTAAAGACGAGGCCAAACGATCAATTGCAGTATTCCACGCTTCAGGATGGTCAAGTGCATGGCAGCAGCTATACGATAACATTAGTATCGAGAACTGGACTGTCATATACCGTAGATATGAGAATCCAATATATCAAGTTAAGCATTTAATTTTTTTTTAAAGTTTAATAATTAAATTATTTATTCTTAAATTTAATTAATTATTTACTAATTTGACTGTTCACTATATAGGATCGATGTGCTCGAAATGCCGCCAATCGAACGAGATAAATTATCTCGCACTGTGGAGGTTTGAGGCCGTTCGTTTGCCATATAGAGTAGATGGTAAATAATTTCTATTAGCATATTTTAATTTTTTAATTATTTAAATTTTTTATTAATTATTCTTAAATTGCAGAGAGATATAGAGAGTAGCGAGCTTTCTGATAAGATTGAGATCTATTAGCGGACCCACCAACGATGGTCAGAGGAGTGGACGGCGGGAAGCCAAGAGCTTTATGTAAGTTTTTCAACTATTTTTTTAATTGATATTTTGATTTCAGTATAAATTTAAAATAGCTATAACTTTAATTTTCAGAATCGTATGATAGGGATTAGGTCCTAGCCTATTCCTGAGAGCTCGACCACACCCACAGATGATGAGATCTGTGATCAGGTGCTTGGTAGGAGGATTATATATATATATATATGTTATTATGATGGGTTCGGGATATGGCTACCATTATCTGTATTCGATTCGAATACACTTTAGATATTTTTTCTAGAACTCATAATTGCTCTGCTTCTTAATTAGGTCGGATATCTAGTAGGTTGGAAAAAATTGCCACCCTTGGTCCATGGTGTAAACATTTCAACGAGCCTAAATAAAAGTTCATCACGTTTAGTTAATTTTAATTTTTTCTTCAATTTTATGGCATATGCACAGGTTGTTTCTTCAACCATAGCTTGTTCGTCATGTTCTTCTTCATGTATGTATTCTTCAGTCTCATCTAGAGCCCCTTTGCCATAGTCTCTATGCAAACCTTGGACAAAACCTGATCGATCAAGCACATCCGAATTGTACTGAAAGCAATTTTCTCCAACTCTTTCCAATCCTCAGCACTGATCTTTTCCGACCTTTCTCTTATCAAGACCTTATAGATCCTCTGCTGAATGAACAAGTTCTTTATCCTTTGCTGCCATAGAGTAAAGTTTTTTTTGTCATCAAACTTCTTGAAATCCATCTTGAATCCACTCAATCCTATGACTTCAGAAAAGTCAAGAATAGATCCCTAACACGCTTCTTCGATCATACATCGGTAACACTACCCTTCAAAGAAGATCTAAATGCCCTAGATCTTTTTTTCAACCGTCTGTATCACCATCCCTCCATATAACCAATCTCCACCTTAATCTAGAGATAAATAAAGAAGAAAGAAGAAAATTTTGGGTAAAACCTGGTGCAACAGATCCTGAATGTAGTAACCCTAGGTGTCTTTCTTCCTTCCATATAAATCAATTATTGGGATAAACTATCCTCTCTCGGACCGGCATGGCTGCTAGTGATTAGCCAAGCAACAAGGAACAATCTTCTAGGATCAACGTGGAAGCAAAATAATAGATTCAAGATAAAAGAGAGAAGGAAAGCATAAGAGTTTTCTGGGAGAAAAGAGTTTTATTCAATGAATTCAGCATCATATCCAATCTTGACCTATTTTCAATATTTATACTTTACAAAAGGGTCAAGCTCCAAGCTCATAGAAAAATTTTTCAAAATCCAAACATCTCACGTACATAAAATAAACCCATAAAAACTGAGCCGGCCTAGTTTCAGACTAGGCCGGCTAACTTGCGACTAGGTCCGCTTAATCTGAGATTGAGCTGACCCAGTTGTATACCATGCTAATAGTACAAAAATATTATTTTCTATCTGAATTTTTCTCTGAATCATAGCCGATCCAGTTCTGGATTGAGCTGGCCTAATTTTCAACTTAGCCGGCTCAGTCTTAGGGTGAGCCGATCTAGTTTTTGAACTTTACTATTCAAACTGATTTCTCTTTCGACTTGCTTCCATCTTTTCATGACCTATCTTCTCATATTTTCAAAACTTGGGAGCACCACTTTTGAGCTCACAGGTCCGAGCTTGTCCGTTACTAAATATTTGACATAAGTCGGACACCCTCAAATCCTAAGATGTGAGAGTATTGGTTTACGCCCTGTCTATATCTCATATAGCATTTTAGAAATAGACTTACTCAAAATTCTATTAAGAATATAACAAATTAACTCGAGCACATATCTCCAAAAGAAGATCAGCAGATCGGCAAACCTCATCATAGATCGAACCATGTTCAATAGGATCCGATTCCTCCTTTCGGACACACAATTATGCTGTGGTGTTCCAGGAGGAGTCCATTAGAAGAGAATCTCATTCTTCCCAAGATATGTCAAAAAATTACTGAAAAGGTACTCATTCCCTTGGTCAGATCGAAAAGTTTTAATTCTCTTTCCAATTTGCTTTTCTACTTTATTAATGAATAGTCTAAATATTTTAAATGACTCTGACTTATGCTTCATTAAATAGACATACCCATACCTCGATAGGTCATCTATAAATATTATAAAGTAGAAATATCCACCTCTAGTGCTTGTACTCATGGGTCCACATACATCAGTATGTACTAGACCCAGGAGTTCACTAGCATGTTTACCCTTTCCAATAAAAGGTGACTTGGTCATCTTTCCAAGAAGACAGAACTCACAAGTCAGAAGTGATTCATAATCATTGACCTCAAGAATTCCTTCTTGAGCCAATTTGTTTATTCTATTCTTATTGATGTGACCTAGCCTACAATGTCAAAGATAGACATTTGACATATTATCTATTCTAGAATATTTATCGAAGATTTGGACTATATTAATAGGCTGTGATAATAGATAAATTTTGTTATTTAATTATTTGACACAAACTGTAACACCATTCAAAATGATATCACAAAAATTTGCTTTTATTAAAAATTGATGACTGTTCTTAGCTAAAAGGCCTACAGAAATTACATTCAATAAAAAAGTTGGACAAAAGTGACAATCACTAAGAATAACTCTATGAGAATTGATTACAAGATTCATAACTCCTAAAGCTAGAACTAAAACTTGTCTTCCATCTCCAACGTTCAGGAATCTCTCGCCTTCACCAAATCTCCTACTGACCTAAAAATCCTGCATCGAATTACAAATATAATAAGAGCTTCCGATATTTAATACCTAGGTAGTAGTATCATAAATTAAGAAGTTGCAAGGTGTTATCATATAATTACCTTGCCCAACAACTACTTCTTTTTTGGCCTATTTGGATCTAGGGTGGCAATGTATTGAGGATAGTTCCTTTTTCAATGTCCCTGCTTCTTGCAAAAGAAGCACTCTACCTTGATTTGATCGGGCTTGTGCTTCTTGGTCTGATCCTTTACAGACGTCCCAGTATGCGGTTGTACCTTCTTGCTCTTTTTCTTCTTATTCTTCTTTTTTTCTTAAAGGGTCGACCAAAAGAAGATCCTCCCATAACATTCACCAATCCCTTTCGGAGCTGATGATCCTTCTCAAAGTTCTACAGCAATTCCAATAACCCATGGTAGTTCACTGCAGGCTTTATCGTTTTAAAATGAATAAGAAATGGAAGAAAGGACTTGAGCAATGAATTCAGGATCGCATCTTTTTCGAGCTGCTCATGCAGAAAAAAACTCAGCTTACTCAGATGTTCAATCAACTCGATCATGTATAATATATGATTAGTGACTGATGCCTCATTCCTCATACGAGCATTGAAAATGGCATAACTAGTCTTATGCTTTTTAACATCGTCATGTGCGCCAAAGGAGTCGTTCAATATTTAAAGCATCTCCTTGGGTTGGGCATTCTCAATCCTATGGCTGAACTCATCATTCATTGCCACCAGCATAATGCACCCAATGGTGGTGCCGTTATTGAGCTACTTCTGATAAGTATCTCTTACCATATCAATATCATTCGGGGCTGGCTTCTTAGGTACCAGATCAGTCAATATAAATAAGATCTGTTCATGCTCTAGGACGATCTTCAACTTTCGATATCAGCTATCGAAGTTGGATTCTGTGAGTATGTCATTATCCAACAATGATCGAAGTGACAGAGTAGTGGCCATTTCTGCATAAAAAAAATCACAGACCTAATTAGTACATGAATTATTTACTCTAAAAATTTGGATTTTAGTTTAAAAGTTCTTCCACTATTTTGTTTGAATTGATAGCCTCTACCTCCAATTCAAGAAATTATTCCTAATTTCTTAGTGGATACTAGAATCCATATAGACCACACACGAGCCCAACTTTGATTGGTCAATCCATGTGCATCTATGGGTAGGTTCATAATTAATTGCTTCACCAAACAACTTCTAGTAGTTTTAATTTTGCCCCGAAAATCTAATCAATAGGCGTTGGTCTTTACTAAAAAGATCCAATTTGGTCCAACTATTAACATGACCATATTTGGTGCATCAGACCAATGAATGATCATGCCCAACTTTGGCCAGTCAACCTGACCACCATTAAAAAGACACAACTAAATTATCATATTATGAATGATAATTTTATTAATCAATAAGCATCAGATCTTTGGACCTTCAATAATTATTAAACTAATAGATTCATTATCACTCAACTTAATGAAAGGCTATGATTTAGTTATCACCATAACTTTATCATTTTTAGGATCTAATAATTTTTTAAAAAAATTATTAATCAATTTTTTTAAAAAATAACCAGCTAATTTGAATTCTTCCACTGACTTCACCAAGTCATGTCAATAAGGATCTAATTAAAGTCGACATTAGAAGCACCTAAATTAGTCAAACTGATTTACCTAATTGACATGGGTGAGCCCAAATTGCTAAGTGGTCTAATCAAAATCTAATTCACCAGGATAGCCAGGTAAGTGAGATCAATGGAAGGAATATACCATTAACTCATCAAAGACCAAATTAGTGCGAATAGCTCCCAATTAAAAATCACTGGTCTGAGCTGCCAGACTTATCATAGATACCATCTGGTTCATTAGTTTCAATTTGACCAACCTAGCAATTTTATGTTCAACCGCAGAACCACGAATCAAGTCTATTTGGTCCTTGTTAAAGGCATGGGCTTGACCAACTACAACCATTGTAATTTGGTCTAAAGAATTCTTGAGCTAATCTAAATCAACATTTGATTAGATTTGATCAATTACTCTAATTTAGTCCATTCTTTAACTAACCTTAGGTCTAATCCAATTAATGGACCTAATTCGATTAATCCGATAATCCATAATTTTATGATCAATGTCTTAGGATCTTTAATTCACAATTCTAGATCCTTATTAATCATGCTTAATTCTTAATTAAGTTTAAGGCTGAGGGTTGGGGTTCGGCATTTCAAAAATATCTTTTTCAAATTTTGAAAGATTATCTACATCTTTACACTATTTCATTAAATAGATCGACTCATTTCAAAAATGGATTGACTTATTTCATAAACAAGCACTAGATGTAGGTTTGATTTCATAAAACCAACCAATAGACATTGATCCAACTTCTCAATCAAGCTGGCTCAAATCCCATCCGAGTTGGCCCAAATAGAAGTTGAGTTGGCTTGATTTCTGAGATAGTCGGCTCGGGCAAAAAGCCAAAAGCCTAACATTCCCATAGAGTAGGCTTGGATCCTATTCGAGCAAGCCCGAATTGAAACCAAGCTGGCTCGGTTCCTGACCGAGCCAGCTCGATTCCTGACCAAGCTGGTTGGAGCATTAATTCAGAAAGTGTATCATGGCTGGCACACTAGTTGAGCTGGCTCGATTTCTAAGCTAGCCGGCTCGACTGACATATAAAACCTTCTTAAGATCCTATTCATATTTAATCTAAATCTATGTACTCTATATAAAAATTCATGAAACTATTTAGATCTAATCTAAATACTAAATCATGATAAAATTTAGATTAAACATATTCAAACATATTATAAAAATTATTAGATCTAATCTAAAATTTTTATAATTAGTGTTATAAATCGCAATGTACCAGGATAACATTTTCACTATAAGGGATAAATCTTACAGCAGAACAACCTACATTTCATGCATCATCATTTTTTATTTTTTAGATCAGATTATTATTTAGATCTAATCTAAAAATAATCTAAAATATGCGTATATCATACATTAAAAAACCTGCTGCTCTGATACCAATTGAAGGGAACGAGTAGGATTTCTAGCTTTGATTTTGAAAACTTTTTCCAAAGATTGCATCATAAAAATGATTATTAATCATATTAATAATAAAAGCTATAGCTCTAATCTACAAATTCTATACTATATAGGATCTAATGTACATATATATGTATAAATATCTAAAAAATAAAATATCAGGTGGAGTAAAACTATTTTACTGCTTTTACGTGTTCAAAATATGTTATCTTTTTGTGAGTAGATGATCTCCATAATTTGATCTCCATGGTATAGATTTGATCATCGTGATACAGCCACACACGTGTCTGGCCTCTACGAGTGATCCACACGAGGTCCTGATCTCGATCTATTCCTTCTGAGTGCTAGCTCACTGTAGGAAACTTTGATGGCTGATATCAGATCGAACTCCTTCGATCTTCTTCATCAGCTCTTCGGACGCTTTGATTTGCTGATGTTGATAAAAAATATAGGAGGTTCTTCTTGCAGATCTATGAACTCATGATCCTTGTTGCTCATAATCTAGAATCCAAATCCTAGATGGATCTATGATATGCACTTACCCAAGAACCTTGCACCTAGAATTCCTCACACAGAGAAGAGACTCTCTCTTCTTTTTCTCACACATTCTTTTTTCTGAGTTCTCATCTGCACGTCCATAAAATTAGGTATTTTATAGATGCGCATAAATAAGAGAGGCATGAGGGAGAGGTCTAGATTAAGTGGTTATCTATTCAAACTTAAATCCTATTTGAATAGAACTTGTAACTGGATTAAACCTATCCATTTGGGACGTGAGAAGGGAGGGCGGGCACCCTCTTATGCATGAAATTCTTCACAGAAATTCTCAATTCTCATGGAGAATAGATGGCGCAAATCTGGGTGATGTAGCGCATGAGAAGACTAGTCAAACTAGTCTCTTATTTAACATCCAATTGAACCAATCCAATCCAAATTGGTTAGGCCCAATTAGACCAGATTAAATCCAACTTATTTAAGCTTAATGAGGCTCAGTTAAATCATAATCAAATCAAAAATTAATCAAGCCAAACCTCTGATCAAATTAGAGATCAAACCTCTTTGATGATTAGATCATCTCATAACCTAATCGGATCAAATCCAAATGAATCCAATTCAATTGATTTTAATAAAAAAATAATCACTCAATCAAATTGAGTTAATTAGCAATCAAATCACTAATTAATCTTTCATTGATCAGCCATTAGATCAAGTAGAATCTCTAATGTGTGTGACCCCGTAGGTTCGAATCTAAGTCAGTAGCATAGGAACCAATTTTCTATACTAATCGAAGTGACCATTTAGCAATGGTATCCAATGTTCAGATAAGTCGAATGGTGCAGTTACAACATTCAAAATCTACATGAATATGGTTACCGCATAATTCATTCCTTTGATCTCTATGCATAGGATGACTTAGAATTTAACTGTCAACCCTAGAAGATACATCCAAATCATGTCTCAAAGCAATTAGTCCTATGACCTCTCACAAGGACTACCCTGACCAATGCTTTGCTAAATTGAAATACTATTGAGCATAGCTCTTGAGTCCAGGAGTGGTAATCCCATCTTGACTCACGCACCGATTTCTCAAGTACTTAACTGTATCCAGAAACTTTTCATTACTGAATTAGAAATTTAGATAGTCCAGCATCAAAATATAGTGAGTTGCTTGGAAGTCATCATGGTGATCTCAGGTTAGAGGGATACTTATATCCATATTCCATCAAAACAATTCTTGACAGTAGAAAAGCTCTAGAGTCGGTCATGTTCAGTGTAGATGTATCCCTACATCTCACCTGCATGCCATACCAAAATCTCCATACTCCTTGGTTATGAGGACAACCAATCTATATGGCACATAATGATCTATACTCGATAAATGTTATCATCCTTGATAACAACGTATCATTGGTCACGAACTATTTTAAGGACTAAATGATAAATCTTCCTTGGTCGATATAAAATAGTCCTAAGAACTTCATCACATTAGATAGGAGTTCATTAGAAGATAAAAGATTTATGATAAAAAAGCCAAAATAACTTTTATTTAATTAATAATTCATATATAATTACATAAATTAGCTTAATCATTAACAGACTAACGATTGGCTTTGGGATACTATTCCCAACACTAACACTGTGCTGATCCTTCATCGATGGTTGATGCCGAATCTTCTTCTTGAATTGACTTAAACTATTCAAGATCCAAAGAAGGAGAAGGAAGGATCTAGAAGAAGTCTTCTTCCCACATTCTTCTTTCAAAAACTGGTGGAAGAAAATCTAAAATAAAAATCCTAGAGAAGACCCTTCTTCTCTAGGTCCTTTCCTCTCACCTAGGCATAATAATTTGTACCTTTACAATATCCCACACCCTCAATCCTGATATGCCCAAGGTCTCCTCACCCAAGCCCTCTCTCTCAGATCTAAAATCTCTCAAAATTTTATGGCTTAACTTCTTTTAAATAGAGAGTTAGAGAAGAGTCCATGTTTAGATCAAATACCTAGATAGAGAGTCCAAATAGGACAAGAATTAGGGTGCCTAACTCTTGCACCTCCTCAAATGTTCTTAGTGTGGATTCAGATATTTGGTGCACATATTAGATCCTCTTTCTCTCATAAAAATTAGATTAATTGGTGCCAAAATGGATAAGAGTTTTGGGTTTGATAAAACTCTATCAAATAGAGTTTATATCATCACTACTTCTTAGTTTTGATCAAATCTAAAATCACAAACAATCTAAGAAGGATATGGGGGCAAGGATAGGCATGGAACCTTTCTAGAAATCAGATTTTCCATAAAAAAATCCATGAGAAGGGCATGGAGAAAGGGAAGGTGGCACAAGAGAGGAGTCCTAGTCTATTGAGAACTTCATGCTTTGACTAGTCAAACCAAATCTTTAGTCCAATTAAAATAGATCTTGATGCAATCTAATTAATTAGAAAAATAATTATATTAGATTAAATTTAATTTAATTTTAATTTAATTTTTTAATTAAATTAAAAAATTAGGTGCACTCAAGTCTTAGTTCAACTGGAAATTATTCTTTCTTATAATTGGCTTATTCAATAAACCAACTAGACTTGATCCAATTAAGTCCAAATCCAATCTAATTGAATCACATTCAATTAGATTTGATCTCAACGTAATTACTCAATTAAATTAAGCTAATTAGCAATTTGATTGCTAATCGATGCTTCTGTAATATTTATGCTAGGTCAAACATCAATCGTATTGATTGTTTGACTCTAAAATGTTCTTAATCATTGATCAACCATCTAATCAGATTGAGATCTCTAATGTATATAACCCCATAGATTCGAATATAAACTGATAGCATAGGAATAAATTTTTGTACCAATCAAAGTAACCATCTAGCAATAGTACCCAATGGCCGGATAAGTCGAATGTATAAAGCAACACTCTTAGAATCCATGTGGATATTGTTTTTATATAATTCATCTCCTTGATCATAAATACTCATAGAATGACTCAGGATTTAATTGTTAATCCCGAATAAGTCATCCATATTATATTTTAAAATACCAAATCTATCTCATGGATTACTTTGGCTAAAATTTTGCTAAATTGAAATACATCGATGCATTATCTTCAAACTCTTAGAGTGGTGCATCCCATCTTTATCACTTACCGACTTTACAAATACTTGACTATGCCCAAAAATCTTTCGTTACTAAATTAAAAATTTAGATAGTTCGGCACCAAAGCTTAATAAGTTGCTTGCAAGAACCATGATGATCTTAGATCTAAGAAATACTTATACTTATATCTCGTTAGAGCAATTCTTAATAGCAGAATGTTTCGAAGTTGTTCAAGTTCAGTGATAATGTATTTCTACATCTTACCTGTATGCCATGCCAATGTTTGTACACTCCTTAGTTAAGAAGACAATCAACTTATATGGTACATAATGATCTATACTCAATAAATATTATCGTCCTGATTAATAACGTATCATTTGATTGATAATAGTTTTAAGAACTAATCGATAAATCCTCTCTTCATCGAATCTAAATAGTTCGAAGGACTCTATCACAATATATAAGTTCATTAGAAGATGTAGATTTATGATGAAAAATATCAAAATAAATATTTTATTATTAATAAATTATTTATATTTATAATATAGTACAATCATCAATAGGCTAATGATTGACTTTAAGACATATTTTTCAATAATTTTTTCATAAACCATCATTCTGTTCCACTGAGAGAGTTGGCTCAAATTTGTCTTGAACTGGCTTGAACTTGGTTTCGAGCTGGCTCAAATTGCAGAACTCAAAAATTTTCTGTCATTTTGATAGAGCTGACTCGAATTTAGTTTTAAGCTAGCTCTAATATGATTTTGAGCTGGCTCAAACTACAGAACTTAGAATTTAGTTTTACTTAATCTTTAATTAAATTTGGAGTCTTTCAACGGCATTTTTTCTTTTTTGAAAATCTTGACTAAGTAAATTTATAAAGATATTTTTAAATAAATATTTTTTTAAATTTAACACCTGAAAAGACGTACAACCATTCTTGAAATATACGATTAGATATATAATATACTTAATATTTTGGAATCATCAAAATCAATCTCAAGATCATCTATATCATGTACTTGAAGAACTTTAGAAAGATGCTATTGGATCTTTGAAAGATATGGATCAAAGAATAAAGCTATGGCAATAATAAAAGTGATGTATTTTTGAAAAAGATAGGACTATAGCTATTAGGAAGAAGTTGTTGGAGTTAGAATTCATTAAGCATTATTATTTATTGTTAGATGGATATTGATAAAAGTTGGATGAATTATGTACATTGATCAATTGATTATCCACATCAGATCCAGTTTGAATGAATGTCAAGGATATTTTCTTTGTTGTTAAATGGATATAAACAAAAATTGAATGAATACTAGGGATATCCTATTGAAAGGTAAAGAAATCATAATTCTTTTATCATATCAGTTATAAGATGTAAATATATTAGTTAAATTTAAATTTATTTTTATTTATAGATTCTTGTATATCCTAAAAAATTATGTGCATAATATGGCACAATCTAAAGGATCTATAGCAAAAGCTTATATAGTTATAGAGTGTGTCACATTCTGCTCGATGTATCTTGATGATATCGAAATAAAATTCTATCATGTAGATCGTTATGCAGATCGTGAATTAGATGATGATGAGCCGACACTATCCATATTCAAACAAATAGTTCGACCCATAGATAGAAAGGGATATGAGTTTATGGATGTGAATAAGCTATCCAAGGCACACTTCTATGTTATAAATAATTATGAAGAAATTGAAGATTTCATTGAATAAGTATTATCTTAGTGTACTTTTTAGTATTTTAACTAATTTTTTTATATTGATGTAAAATTAAAAATCATGATTTATTGCAGTGAGCACAAAAGGATACTATCCAAGAAGAATAATATAGATATTGATGATCGATATGATAGGAAATTGTAAAATAGTTTGGAGACCATGTAAGTTTTACAAGTATTATGTTATATTTTAATAATTAAAAATTATTTATTAATTTAAACTAACATAATTTTTTATATTATATTATAGATAAAATCTAAGCATTTCAATAAAGAAGAGAGTATGATCGATAAGTTGTATGATTTAGCATGTAGTCTTGATTGAAGGGTTGACCACTATGCATTCTGTATCATTGGAGGAATGAGATTTTATATAAAAGAGCTTGAGATGCAAAGACGGACCAAAAAAGTAGGATTGCTATCATAGAATATGAAGATGAAGAGGAGATTGAATATCTTGGTGTATTGATAGATATTATAAAACTGAAGTATAGATCCAATAATTTGATATTTTTATTTCAGTGTGAATGGTGGGATATTAGCAATAAGAAGATCGATATTCATATCGATTCATATTTTACTAGTATAAATTTTGCACGAACATAATGCCAGAATGAGTTAGCCGTATATATTAGTAACTCAAGCGAAACAAATAATATATTTGAAGGATCCAAAATATCAAGATGATTGGCATGTCGTACAAAGAATAATACCTAGAGGTATATATTACATACCAACCTGACTAGAGATGGATGAAAATTTAGATTTACATGAAAGAAAAGCTTTTCAAGAGGAAGAGCAAATATTGATCGAGCTCCTTATTGACAAAGAACTTGTGACAACTCCTTTAAATAGGGCTGATCTATCATCCAACGAAGTTGAAGCTGATTTTGTATCTAATCTTGATGATTTAAAAAGTGATAATTAGTTCATAAATGACGATGAGATAGAAGATGATATATTAGTCAATTATTATGATTTGGAGGAGGACCTACAAATTGAGAAGGATACGAATATTGATGAGTAGATCTATATTTTTTATTAAATCTTCTCTTGGATTAATAGTATATAATATAATTTTATTCATTAGTATTTATATATTTTTTATAATTATTATTTATTATTATATTTATTTATATGTCAAGTTAGTTATATGCATGGTTTAAGCATTGCAGGAATGGTGCTAGGAGAGGAAGATGACTATGTTCGAGTTTCCAACCTCTTCCTGAGGGTGAGCCTTCCCCCATTTTCGTTGCTGCACCATCGGAGCCACCAGAGGCTGCTATAGAGGTGGATTCGAGTGGTATTTTAATATTTTTTACATAATAAAATTTGATTTTAATTATATCTGTTAGGTTTATATATACTTATCACACTAATGATTTATTCCTTATTGTTTCAGACCATTCAGTGCAGATGGTAAGGCGAGGGTGAGGTCCATTAAAGAATCTCGCCCTGAAGCGTTAGAGATGCGAGCACGAAGGACAGTATCTTCGTATCGAGATTCCATCCAAGTACACCATGCCCATTAGAGGGTGGTGCGAGCCATGGCGGACTGAGCTAGATATCATATACAATAGCATGCCCCTATAATGCTCTCTAATTAGTGTCATGTTACACCGACTCAGAGAGAGATCTTCTATAGCTACTTATAGATAAAATAATATTTAGTAAAATATTTAATTAGCACTATATTTGTTGAAAAATATGTAGAATTTCATGCATGAATTTCAAAAATTTTTTAAAATGTAACGCAGTGAAAGATATAGATTAAATTATTTAATCTATAGAAGCATGTAATTAAACTACTAAACCCTACAACTAGGATCTATAACATGTTATAATGCATTCTTGAATCTGAAAATAAATACTTTGGTATTGATCAAATCAATACCCTATATCTGGAATAGTTCTAGATCTAAATCCTAGATTGTATCTAGGTGATAGAAAAGATCAAATCTCTTACTTTTGCATGAGTTGAGAACTCCATGATTGATTTTTGTTGTTAACTTTAAAGCTGCACATGCATCCGATCTCTACAGATGATCCACACGAGGTTGCAATAAAATTGGAGATTCGTCGAATGAAGATCCGCTTGAAGTGCTAGCTTCTCATGGATCCCTCCAAATGGTTAATTTAAAATTTATTTTTTAGATCTCTTGGATACTCCAAGAGATGAAGAATAAGAGAAGGAATAAGAAAAAAATTCAACCTTTGGATCTCCCAAAAATCAAAAATAAAATAATTAAGAAAGATCCTAAGAGAAGACACATCTTCTCTTTTCAGGACATCAACCGTTGATGTCCTAAACGGATCTCCATACTTGAATAAGAGGAGACCTTTTCTTTTAGAATATTTCTACACTTTCAGATCACTTTCTCTCTAATTTTTCTCATAGAAAAATCATACATAAATTAAGAATAAAAGATTCACAAAAGAATCCTAAGAGAAGACTATCTTCTCTTAATTTTTTTCTCATTAGAACATGATTAAATCATATCCAAAAAGATCACCATGCCCTAACTCCTTGGAGCATCCTTTCCATGCCCTCTTCCTCTCTCTCTCATACATTTTTATTATATAAAAATCATAAAGAAAAGGGAGAAAATAAACCTTGAAAGAGGAATAAATGAGAAGATATTCTTCTTACCTTTGTCTTCATCAAGACATCAATTATTAATGTCATAATTGAAGGATCTTCTCTAAGAAGTTGGGCACCTTCATCCCTCATGCCCTTCTCCTCCTTTTCTTCTTTCTTTTTTGTGGGACTCTAAGGAATATCATGCACACCTCCTATAAAAGTGGCACCCTCCTATTTTAAAGGGTTAACTAGGTCAATGTAAATTCAAATGAGGAAGCTAGGGAGGCGTCCAAGAGTTGGATGCCTCCTTCCCAATTTTTTGGGGTGAGAAATAAAAGAGAATGCCTAAAATAAGAAGAAACATGGGTGACAAAATATTAAGGATGGGCATGGGTTAATTTCCAAAAAGAGAGGAGAAGAGTTTTATCAAATTAAAACTCTTATTTAGTTTGAATCATTCAAACTAATTTTCAAATAAGACCAAGTCAAATTTATATTCAAATTAACTAGAATATGGGGCATGGAAAATCAATCTTATGCATGGAAAATCATGTAAAAATCTGAAAACAAATATGTGTGTGTGGGCTTTCTAAAGTGGCGCAAAGAAGAAGATGGAATCCTAGTCTAACTAGGATTCTCATATACACTAGGTCAAACCTATTTAGACCCAATCCTAAATTTGATTTAAGTCAACCTAATAATAGAGAATCCTAATCCAATTAGAAGCCTAATTAAACTAGATTTAATCAAATTTAAATCAGATTTAATTTCTAATCAAATTAGAAATTAGGTATATTCAAGTTCTAGTCGAATAGGAACTTATTCTTCCTTGCAATTGGTTTATCCAATAAATCAATTAAACTTAATCTAATTAAGTCTAAACTAATTCTAATTGAATCTAATTTAATTAGAGTTGATCTCAACCTGATTGCTTAATTAGATTGAGCCAATTAGCAATCTAATTGCTAATCGATCCTTCTGCAATACTTGCATTAGGTCAAACATTAATCGCATTGAATGTTTAATCTTAGAATGATTTTCAATCATCGATTAACCATCTAATTAGGTTACAACCTCTTATGTGTATAACCCTATCGATTCAAACCTAAGTCGGTAGCATAGAAATTATTTTCTGTACCAGTCAAAGTAACCATCTAGCAATGATTTTCGATGTCCAAATAGGTCGAATGTATGCAAAGCAACATTCTTAGAACCCTGACCCATGGTTACCGTATAATTCATTTCTATGATCAATAATGCTCAAGACGACTTCGAGTATGTTGTCAACACTCATACAAGTCATCTCTATTGTGTCTCAAAATTTTGCAAATTTCATGATTCCTCACGAAGATTATCCAGGCCTAGATTTTGCTAAATTAAAATACAATGAGACATTCTCTTTGTAAAGCTAATCAGGAGTGGTCAATCCCATCTTGACTCATACACTGACTTCATAAGTACTTGACTATACCCAAAAATCTTTCGAACCTATATTAGAAATACAGGCAATTCGACACCAAAATATAGTGAGTTGCTTACAAGTCACTATGGTGATCTCAGATCGGAGGGACACTTATATCCATTAGACTTAGCTAGCTACTCTTGATAATAGAATGCTACATTAGTCATGTTCAGTGTAGATGTACTCCTATACCTCACGTGAATGCTATACCAGTGTCTTTATACCATTTGGTTATGCGGACAACTAACGCATATGGCATACAGTGACCTACACTCAATAAGTTATCATCTTTATTAATAACTTATTATTTGATCGTAAATAGTTTAAGAATTATTTGATAAATCCTCGTTTATCGATTGATTGTAGTTCTAAGGACTTCATCATAATTTAGGAATTTATTTAAGAAAGATAGCACTTTGATGATGAACTAGCCAAATAACCATTATTATTAGATAATTCATATACTAATTTCAATCTTCTACCACTTAGATAATTAACTTTAGGATATATTTTTCAATAATATTTTTATAATATTTATTATTGGTAGGCTATATTTGATATTGTTAATTTTGAGCATGATTACGTGCGGTGAGCTGTGGATGATCATTTATGCTCGTATTTTAAAGATTATCGGCATTACGTTCATCGCCACTAGTACGATGTTATGCGGAACTAGTTGGAGGTGGAGGTAGCATGGCAGCGGCCATATGATAGCATCAGTATTGAGGACCGGACTATCACATACCGTTGGTATGAGGACTCGACTTATCAAGTTAAGCATCCAATTTTTTTTGTTAGAGTTTAATAATTAAATTATTTATTCTTAAATTCAATTAGTTACTTACTAATTTGATTGTTTACCGTACATGATTGATGTGCTCGAAATGCCATCAATCGGGCGAGCGAGACAGATCATCTCGCACTATGGGGGTTCGAGGCCATTTGTTTGCCATATAGAGCAGATGGTAAATAATTTCTATTACTATATTTTAACTCTTTAACTATTTAAAATTTTTTTATTAATTATTCTCAAATTGTAGAGAGATATAGAGAGTGACAAGCTTCCTAGTAAGATCGAGATTTATCAGCGGACCCACTAATGATGGTCAGAAGAGTGGACAGCGGGAAGCTAGAAGCTTTATGTAAGTTTTTTAATTGATATTTTAATTTTTAGTATAAATTTAGAATAGCTATAATTTTAATTTTCAGAATCATATGATAGAGATTAGATCCCAATCTATCCTTGAGAGCTTGGCCGCACCTACAAATGATGAGATCTATAATCAGATATTTGGTTAGAGAATTATATATATATATATATATTATTATGATGGGTTCGGGATATGGCATATTATTATCTGTATCCAATTTGAATCCATTTTAGATATTTTTTTTGCTAGAACTCATACTTGCTCCACCTCTTAATTGGGTCAGATATCTAGTAGGTTGGAAAAAATTGCCACTCCGTGTAAATATTTCAACAAGCCTAAAAAAAAGTTCATCATGTTTAATTAATTTTAATTTTTTTTTCAATTTTATGGTATACGCACAAGTTGTGATGCATGGCTATCATCTTATATAATATGAACAATTTATGTAATAGGCAAAATTTCCTTGCAGTAATGTCTGCAATTTCCCCAATACGTCTGGAAACAATGGAAGTGTAAGGTACGTCCTCTGACTTAAAGACGAGGACAAACGATCAATTGCAGTATTCCACGCTTCAGGATGGTCAAGTGCATGGCAGCAGCTAACATTAGTATCGGAAACTGTCATATACCGTAGGTATGAGAATCCGGCATATCAGGTTAAGCATCCAATTTTTTTTAAAATTTAATAATTAAATTATTTATTTTTAAATTTAATTAATTATTTATTAATTTGATTATTTACTATACAGGATTAATGTGCTCGAAATGCCGTCAATCGAACGAGATAAATTATCTCGCCCTGTGGAGGTTCGAGGCTATTCGTTTGCCATATAGAATAGATGGTAAATAATTTCTATTAACATATTTTAATTTTTTAATTATTTAAATTTTTTATTAATTATTCTTAAATTATAGAGAGATATAGAGAGTGGCGAGCTTTCTGATAAGATTGAGATCTATTAGCGGACCCACCAACGATGGTCAGAGGAGTGGACGATGGAAAGCCAAAAACTTTATGTAAGTTTTTCAACTATTTTTTTAATTGATATTTTGATTTCAGTATAAATTTAAAATAGCTATAACTTTAATTTTCAGAATCGTATGATAGAGATTAGGTCCTAGCCTATTCCTGAGAGCTCGACCGTACCCACAGATGATGAGATTTGTGATCAGGTGTTTGGTAGGAGGATTATATATATATATATATATATATATATATATATATATATATGTTATTACGATGGGTTCGGGATATGGCTACCATTATCTGTATTCGATTCGAATCTACTTTAGATATTTTTTCTGGAACTCATACTTGCTCTGCTTCTTAATTAGGTCGGATATCTAATAGGTTGGAAAAAATTGCCACCCCTAGTCCATGGTGTAAACATTTCAACGAGCCTAAATAAAAGTTCATCACGTTTAGTTAATTTTAATATTTTCTTCAATTTTATGGCATATGCACAGGTTGTGATGTATGGCTATCATCTTATATACTATGAACAATTTATGTAATAGGCAAAATTTTCTTGCAGTAATGTCCGCAATTTCCTCAATACGTTTGAAAACAATGAAAGTGTAAGGTACGTACTCCGACTTAAAGACGAGGCCAAACGATCAATTGCAGTATTCCACGCTTCAGGATGGTCAAGTCATCCGACTACCCTCCATAGTTGCTTTCCTTACATTTTGGTGAGCAACCTAGGACACCGTGCACCATCTTTTTTGAGAGAAGTTGAAATGATATAAAAGAAAGAAAGAAAGAAAAAAAAGGGGGACTTCCCTTACCATATTTCCAGTGAACAATTTCATGAACTTTCAACGGTGAGATATGACAACCCATGTTAACCGCTCTCCAGAACCTTTATTCTTAACGTGTCTGAATCCATATATATTTCAAAGATTCATACGATAGAGAAAGCAAACATACTGAATCCATAATTCAAACATTCATACGATAGAGGAAGCGTGCATGAAATTTCTACAAGTCCGGTCGTAGTATTTCCAGTCCAACATGGAGACTACGACAAAAGTAATGGACCGGCGATTGCATGTTACAACTTGTACTTAAACCCTCTCCACCAGTGCAAGAGAAAACTAGGATATAAAACTTAGGAAGGGATGGGTACATGGAGTGGAGGAAATATGGTGGTTGCTAGTTCGCAGCCGCAGCTGCAGGGCCCTTCCAAAATGGGCGAATTTGGCTCGTCGAGAGAGGTTTGGCATCGGAGTCCCTTCCAAAAAGGTCCGACTCCACCGCCTGGCTCAAACTGCAGCAGCGACCCAAACAAGCAGGGTGGCATTTGCCCAAATTCTAAATGATGAAACTACAATACGTACCGAAATGCAATAATGGTTATAGGGTGCATATTTTTATTTTTATTTTCTTGAGGGAAGCAATCGGGTCCAGATGCCTATTTCATATGTTTTATTTATGATGTAAGTGCCCTCTCGTGGGGTTCTGAACGTTGTTTATTTCAGGTACCCGTCAATCCAAAATTTCACTGATTTGTTCCTAAATAAACAATCTTAGCATTTGCAGTTTTGTTTATTATATGTATGCATGTCATGGTGGGGAGATGGAGTGCATACCACCTTAGCGATGCATCAGACCAGTTCATTCTCGCCTCGTGGCCATTCTGGCCGCCTCAGCTCGAGGGATAAAAGAGGAAGGGAGTGCTGCATCACTCCTCTCCTCCCTGTTTCGAAACCCTTGCTCGTGTTCTCTGCATACCTCCCGAGTACAGCTCCGTTCTTTGTGCAATCACAAGCATCCTTCCAAGTGCCACCGATCTATGCCTCCGTGCAGAATCCATTGGTGTGGATTGGATGGAGGAGATTTGATATGGTGTACCACTGCTCCTCTTTTGCCTTTGGTGAGGAGTTCACCGTGAAATCCTTTGACAAGTCTCTCCTCTCTGACCCACTTGATTGCGAGCTCGTCTTTTGGGGGGCCAAGATCCACCGGTTCACCTCTAGTGGGACCCCGGATACCATTCAAATCGACACCATCTATGAGGATGCCGCTCCCTCCACCTCATCCTTGACCTCCGTTTGGGCTCCAGCCTGTTCGCCCGCCATCTCCGATCGTGCAAGGCTGCTGCAGTGATGCTGGAGGTGATCTTTGCATGCCATTGATGGGGGGATCGCCCACCTAGATTTAAACAAGAGTTCTCATCATAGAGTTTCCTTTCATTCCTTTTTTTTCCTCTTAAGCCGAGGTGGCCAAAATGGAGCGTACTGCTGAGCTGGTATGCCAGGTGTAGGGAATAATTGTTTGATGAACGGATGGACCGGAAAAGAGAGAGAGAACAAAAGGGACACGAGATTGAAAAAAAATTAATGAAAGTTATTTACATCTCTAGCAATATATATATATATATACACACATATTGAATGCAAGTGTTATCCTATTGCCAATTGGTAATTTGTAAAATCACTTGCCCCCTGGGAATTGATCTCTTTAAGAATTCATAGTCCCAATATTTTTATCTTTCTTTATAAAAAAAATATTATTCTATTCTAACAGATTCCACTGTGACCGTTACTATCTATTATAATCATTCTAATAGCCATTATTGACTCCCGAATGAATATTTTCAAATTCTAAATATCAAATAAAAATTGTTATGTTAGCTGTTATAGCGGTATTGTAATGGAAATAACAAACAAGCACAAAATATTGCAGTGCTGGTTTCCAAATCATTGTTCATTTAATAAAAAATATCATTTTTCTACGTAGACAAACTCTTTATCAAAGACAAAGTAAATTATAAATTAAATTTAAAAAATATTATTTATGTAGATAAATAATAAATATGCAAATAATAAGATTGTTATTTGCTTCCCCGTGCACCATAACATCACCAAATAGCATGTTATAATAGAGGTCATGCATCTTTTTCTTTTATAGTATTCTCTCTCTCTCTCTCTCTCTCTCTCTCTCTCTCTCTCTCTCTCTCTCTCTATATATATATATATATATATATATATATATATATATATATATTGTTTAAACCTTGAACTCCATCCACCAAGTTTGCCACGGGATCTAAGGTCGTGATGCAATTAACAGCTGTAAAAGAGTATTAAATTCTATGCCAAATTTGGGTTTAGATGCTCGTCACAGGAGCCAAATTCTTGTGCATAAAGAATGAGATTTTATTTTCTTTCTGCAAATTTATAACAGTACCACAGCTTGTGGAACTTCAATATCTACAGATTTATTAGCTAAATGGCAATTGAAAGATAATGAAATTTCCATACTACTCTGATGACAAATGCAAAATGAAAAATAAAAGAAATAAGATCTCTTGTTAGGGATTAGATCTTGCTACCTACCCCCCATTCATAGAAAATGGTGAGATGAACAGAAAAATGAGAAAAAAAATGATAAGCTAAAATGGAAGCGATCCATGTGAATGGAAAGGAAGAAAATAAAGGACAACCTTGTTTCAAGAAAAAAAAAAAAAAAAAAAAAAGGCCATTAGAGGATATTGCGGATAAATTTTGCTTCCATCGAAATTCAATCTGATACTTAGTCTAATGCAACTGGTAATTACGGAAGAGCTTCGATCGAAAATATTTTCTCCAGCAGACGAATCTCAGCCAAATTTTTTTGATTGGACTTCTCCATTAGTCAGACTTCTCCTTCAGTCGGATTCTTATAGGAGCCAAACTCCTTCTGAATCTTTTCTTCAGTCGGATTCCTACAGGAGCCAAACTTTTTCCGAACTTCTCCTTCAGTCAAATTCCTCTAGAAGCCGAACTCCTTTCGGATCTCTCCTTCAGTCAAATTCCTACATGAGCCAAATTTTTTCAGACTTCTCCTTCAGTCGGATTTCTATAGGAGCCAAACTCCTTCCGGACCTCTCCTTCCATCGGATTCTTCTAGGAGCCGAACTCCTTTCGGACCTCTCCTTTAGTCGAATTCCTACAGGAGCCAAACTTCTTTCGGATCTCTCCTTTAGCCAAACTTCATCTAGATTCCTCCAGCAGATTACTTCCAGATTTCAAGTAATATTCCTTCCAGATGATCCCCTTTAGATGTATTCCCTTCAGGAGTCCGAACTCCTTTGGAATTGATATATGTCAAAGTTCTTCATCAACCAACGCCTGCTTTCTCTGAACTATGGCTATTAAATCTCGACGAACGGTCACTATTAGTTTGACGACACCCCTCTCTCCGTAGCAAATCCCATGCGGCCTCGAGTGGTCCACTACTGAATGGTTATGGCTGTTACTATCAGTCTGGTGATACCTCCCTCTTCATACCAAATTCCGTGCGGTCCCGAGCAGCTTACTACCAGACAGTTATGGCTGTCACTATCAGTCTGCTACAGGCTCTGTCTACAAAAAGGGATCCTCAGATACGTTTTCTTCAAGCTTTCTTCTCCTTCATGAAACTCTATCGAACTCTTTCCTGAGTACTCTATTTCTGTTGGTCAAAAGAGCTGACTTGATCGTCGAAGGATCCTATCGGAGCCACCACCATCGGCTCCGAACGAAATTTTATTTTGCAGGTCACCGACGGCGACCTCTTCCTCAGCTCCAACTCGATCCAGTGTCGATTAGATTCTGTACCAATAGGATTGGCGTTAGAAGAAGGGCCCTTTATTTTCGAGGTATCCTTGTTCTTAAAGGAGTGCCCAGTCGATCCTATAGATCTTATTCAAGGTTTATCTCCATCCTCTCTCTCAATTCTAAGAAATGCCTTCAAAAAAGATGACTATCCGAAGATCTACTACTTTTACCATCAGATCTGGATCAGATCCATCTGTCCCTGCTCCATCGTCGGTGCTTCAACCTCCTTCTCTACCGACGGTCATGGTAGATCCGAAGTAGTTTAACATGCTGATGCAGCAGGTTCAGAACCTCACCAAAATAGTGCAGGCCATGCGGTAGCCCCCGATGGCGGTTCTGCTAGAAAACCCACCGTCGGGATGTCAGAAATTGATTCCAAGGAGGAGCACTTGGACTAGCATGCCCGTCGTCCTTAGGAAGAAAAAATAGAGAGCAGAGGATCCTTGCTCGGATCATGATTCTTCTCCAAAAAGGATCTTTTCCATCCACAAACGGAAGCCTTTCAAGATCTGCAATCGAGATGACGTTCTTGATCAGAAACTACGGAAGATGGATCGATGGATTGAGGGACTCCGCTACGTCATCTCGATTCACCATGATGATGTTTGCTTCGATTTTTTTTTCTCTCTCCAAATTATGTAAGAGCTCATTCTGCCAAACTTCAAGCTTCCCCAATTTGAAAGCTACAATGGAACCTCTGATCCGATCGATCATCTGGAAGCCTTTCGGACCATGATGCTGCTCCATGGCACACCAGATGCCATCTTATGCCGAGCTTTCCCATCTATCTTAAAGGGAGTAGTAAGAAACTGATACTCGACGTTGAAGTCGGGTATGATCTTCTCCTTTGATCAGATAAGCCATCAGTTTGTGGCTCATTTTGTTAGCAGCTGGCATCCCCACTGAGGTTTGGATTCTCTGATGAATATCAAGCAGAAGGAGGAAGAATCTATTCGGAATTATGTCATCCGATTTAATGCTGATGCATTGGAGGTCTAGAACTTAGACCAGTCTGTTGTAATGGCCGTACTCAAGGGCGGCCTTCAGAAGAATGATTTGTTGTTCTCTCTGAAGAAGAAGTATCTTAGAGACTTTACCGATCTGCTAGCTCAGGTTGAGGGATATGCCCGAGTGGAAGAAGCCTTTAAGTTGAAAGATGAGGAAGCCACAGGAGAGCGATGGACGGGCGAGTCTAATAGACCCATCACTGATGGAGGGCTGAATGAAGTTCGACTGTGCTCACGGACTTCCTCCGAGCGTAAACAAGCCCGAACTCCTCCTCGAGCTCGTCACCAAAGAAGCCCTAATAGAAGGACGCGAAAAAGTTCTTCTTCTGAAAGGTTCCACAACTATGCCCCCTTTAATACTCCTAAAACTTAAGTTCTGATGAAAATTGAGAATCAGCTACCAAGATCAGAAGAATTACGATCTTTTCCAAATAAGCACAATCGAAGTAAGTACTGTCTCTACCATTATGACCACGGCCATGATACTGAAGAATGTATTCAGCTTTAAGACAAAATCGAGGAGCTCATCAAGAAAGACCGGTTGAATCGATTCCTTAAATGCCGATTCGAAGCAAGAGAAGATCAGCCAAGGGCACTACCATAGCCAAAACCACCAATGAGGAAAGAATAATAAGAAGATCGACCGTCTCTCGACATCATCAATACTATCTCTGGGGGACTTAGTGCTTCGGCGAACCGCCATCTCTCAGCCTCAAAGCTAGGGGAAGCTTGCCCTAAATTGAGAAGGCCAGTATGAAATAGAAGAGATCGTTCTCTCCAAAACTTATCGTCTGAAGGAGGTTGGAGGAACAACGCTTCCACGACATTGAAATTTGGAAAATTTGAGGACGTACGATCAGTAATTTTTCTTTAATAAAACTCCTCCATTTCAATATTATTATTTCTTGGTGAAAAAACTATGTGATGATAGAAAAGAAGCAATCAATAGTGGCCATATTAGGAATAGGAGGAGAACCTCATCCTAACATGAGTAAGTCGAAGGCCTCATTTATTTTAGATGAGATGAGGGAAGAGGCCCTGATAATGTCTCTTTCAATCTCGATTGGAGATAAGATTTCCTTCGAGCTTCAATATCAACAGAAGATGAGATCTCTTTCAACCTCGGCTGGAGATAAAATCTTCCTCGAGCTTCAACATCAACAGAAGATAAGATCTCCTTCAATCTTGACTAGAGATAAGATTTTCTCCGAGCTTCAACATCAACATCAACAGGAGATAAGATCTCCTTCAACCTTGGCTGGAGATAAGATCTCCCCTGAGCTTTAACGTCAATCAACAGGAGATAAGATCTTCTTCAACCTCGGTTGGAGATAAGATCTTCCCCAAGTTTCAACATCAATAGAAGATAAGATCTCCTTCAACCTCGACTGGAGATAAGATCTCCTCCGAGCTTCAACATCAACTCTCAATAGGAGATAAGATCTCCATCAACCTCGACTGGAGATAAGATCTCCCCCAAGCTTCAACGTCAACGTCAACAGGAGATAAGATCTTCTTCAACCTCGATTGGAGATAAGATCTTCCTCTAGCTTCAACATCAATAAGAGATAAGATCTTCTTCAACCTCGACTGGAGATAAGATCTCCTCGAGCTTCAATGTTAATAGAAGATAAGATCTCCTTCAACTTTGACTGGAGATAAGATCTCCTCCGAGCTTCAACGTCAATGTCAATATGAAGATAAGATCTTTTTCAACCTCGGTTGGAGATAAGATCTCTTCCAAACTTTAACATCAACAAGAGATAAGATCTCCTTCAACCTCGATTGGAGATAAGATCTCCTTCAACCTCGATTGGAGATAAGATCTCTCCTGAGCTTCAATGTCAATAGGAGATAAGATCTCCTTCAACCTTGGTTGGAGATAAGATCTTCCCTGAGCTTCAACGTCAACGTCAATAAGAGATAAGATTTTCCTTCAACCTCGATTGGAGATAAAATCTCTTCCGAGCTTCACTATCAACGTCAACAAGAGATAAAGATCTCCTTCAACCTCGACTGGAGATAAGATCTCCCCTAAGCTTCAACGTCAACAGGAGATAAGATCTCCTTCTACCTCGGTTGGAGATAAGATCTTCCCCGAGCTTCAATGTCAACGTCAACAGAAGATAAGATCTTCTTTAACCTCAGTTGGAGATAAGATCTCCCCAAGCTTCAATGTCAATAGGAGAAGATCTCCTTCAACCTCGATTGGAGATAAGATCTCTTCAACGTCAACAGAAGCTAAGATCTTCTTTAACCTCGACTGGAGATAAGATCTTCCTCGAGCTTCAACGTCAACGTCAACAGAAGATAAGATCTCCTTCAACCTCGTTGGAGATAAGATCTCCCCGAGCTTCAACGTCAATAGGAGATAAGATCTTCTTTCAATCCTCGACTGGAGATAAGATCTCCTCCGAGCTTCAACATCAATAGGAGATAAGATCTCCTTCAACCTCGGTTGGAGATAAGATCTCCCCGAGCTTCAACATCAACATCAATAGAAGATAAGATCTTCTTCAATCCTCGATTAGAGATAAGATCTATTTCGAGCTTCAATGTCAACAGAAGATAAGATCTCCTTCAACCTCGGCTAAAGAGATAAGATCTCCTCCGAGCTTCAACATCAATAGAAGATAAGATCTTCTTCAACCTCGATTGGAGATAAGATCTTTTTCGAGCTTCAACATCAATGTCAATAGGAGATAGATCTCCTTCAACTTTGATTGGAGATAAGATCTCTCCTGAGCTTCAAATCAATAGGAGATAAGATCTCCTTCAACCTCGGTTGGAGATAAGATCTCCCCTAAGCTTCAACGTCAATGTCAACAGGAGATAAGATCTCCTTCAACCTCGGTTGGAGATAAGATCTCTTTCCAAGCTTCAACATCAATAGGAGATAAGATCTTCTTCAACCTCAGCTGGAGATAAGATCTCCTTCGAGCTTCAACGTCAATAGAAGATAAGATCTCCTTCAACCTCGGTTGGAGATAAGATCTCCTTCCGAGCTTCAATGTCAATATCAACAGGAGATAAGATCTCCTTCAATCTCGATTGGAGATAAGATCTCTTTCGAACTTCAACATCAACAAGAGATAAGATCTTCTTCAACCTCGACTGGAGATAAGATCTTTTCTGAGCTTCAACGTCAATAGAAGATAAGATCTCCTTCAACCTCGATTGGAGATAAGATCTCTCCCGAGCTTCAACGTCAACATCAACAAGAGATAAGATCTTCCTTCAACCTCGGTTGGAGATAAGATCTCCCCGAGCTTCACTATCAACATCAACAGAAGATAAGATCTCCTTTAACCTCGGTTGGAGATAAGATCTCTTCCGAGCTTCAACGTCAATAGGAGATAAGATTTTCTTCAACCTCGATTGGAGATAAGATCTTCTCTGAGCTTCAACGTCAATATCAACAGGAGATAAGATCTTCAACCTCAGTTGGAGATAAGATCTCCCCCGAGCTTCAACGTCAATAGAAGATAAGATCTCCTTCAACCTCGACTGGAGATAAGATCTTCCTCGAGCTTCAACGTCAACAAGAGATAAGATCTCCTTCAACCTCGGTTGGAGATAAGATCTTCCTTGAGCTTCAACATCAATAGGAGATAAGATCTTCTTCAACCTCGACTGAAGATAAGATCTTCCCTGAGCTTCAACATCAATAGGAGATAAGATCTCCTTCAACCTCGACTAGGAGATAAGATCTCCTCCGAGCTTCAACGTCAACATCAATAGAAGATAAGATCTTCTACAACCTCGGCTAGGAGATAAGATCTTTTTCGAGCTTCAACGTCAATAGAAGATAAGATCTCCTTCGAGCTTCAACTTCAACAGGAGATAAGATCTTCTTCAACCTCGGCTGGAGATAAGATCTTTTCCGAGCTTTAACATCAACGTCAATAGGAGATAAGATCTCCTTCAACCTTGATTGAAGATAAGATCTCTCTTGAGCTTCAAGCTTCAATAGAAGATAAGATCTCCTTCAATCTCGATTGAAGATAAGATCTCCTCCGAGCTTCAACATCAACGTCAATAGGAGATAAGATCTCCTTCAACCTCGACTGGAGATAAGATCTTCCCCAAGCTTCAACGTCAATAGGAGATAAGATCTCCTTCAACCTTGGCTGGAGATAAGATCTCTCCTGAGCTTCAACATCAATAGAAGTTAAGATCTCTTTCAACCTCGGCTGGAGATAAGATCTCTCCGAGCTTCAACATCAATGTCAATAGAAGATAAGATCTCCTTCAACCTCGACTGAAGATAAGATCTCTTCCGAGCTTCAACATCAACAAGAGATAAGATCTCCTTCAACCTCGACTGGAGATAAGATCTTCCTTGAGCTTCAACGTCAATAGGAGATAAGATCTTCTTCAACCTTGGCTGGAGATAAGATCTCCTCGAGCTTCAACGTCAACGTCAATAGGAGATAAGATCTTCCTTCAACCTCAGCTAGAGATAAGATCTCCCCCAAGCTTCAACTATCAATAGGAGATAAGATCTTCTTCAACCTCGGTTGGAGATAAGATCTCCTCTGAGCTTCAACATCAATCTTAATAGGAGATAAGATCTCTTTCAATCTCGACTGGAGATAAGATCTTTCTTGAGCTTCAACATCAAAAAGAGATAAGATCTACTTCAACCTCAACTAGAGATAAGATCTCCCCCAAGCTACAACATTAACAAGAGATAAGATCTCCTTCAATCTTGACTGGAGATAAGATCTTTTTCGGACTTCAATGTCAACATCAACAGGAGATAAGATCTTTTCCAAGCTTCAACGTCAACATCAACAGGAGATAAGATCTCCTTCAATCTTGGCTGAAAATAAGATCTCCCTCGAGCTAAAACTTATCATCAAGCTTTCATCGTCGTCTCCTTAAAACTTTGGACTCAGCCTCCGCATCCTCGACGGCCCGATGTTCACAGGTGAGCTAAAGCTTCAGCCATGGAATCTCAGTCTACTCCACCCCAACCGCCTCTGAAAGTTCATCGATGGTCCTCTTCAAGAAGGCAATCTCCTCTGACTCACCACTCGTGCTGGCTCCCCAATTATTGTGCAGTCGCTTCCGAAGATGAGCTACCTCATCTCTGGCAACCTTGAGCTCGCCTTCAAGCTCGGACATCTTCTCCGTCCAGGTCACTCGATAGCTATTATGCCACTTCTCAGTATCTTACAGCTACTTCCAAAGCTGAAAAATTTTTATTGACCACTCCCAGTTGTACCGGGCCTTATCGATAGACCACGGCGAGCACCCTTCTAGAAGATGAATCTTTTCTCCAGCATTCTTCAGATCAGCTTCAAGAGAGCTGATCTTCGCTGTTTATGTCCAGGACTTTTCTCTGACATTTTTCTTGAGTTTGGTGATCTCCTTCTTGAAGCTGCTCTTTCGGATACTAAAGCTCACCGCTTCCTTCATATGAAAGCCTCGGAGGTGAGTGATCTCTTTGGTTGCCTCAGAAGTATTCTTTTATAAGGCTTAAAGGTCGTCCTCCATCTTCTTCAACTTCTTTCTCAGAAGATGAACTTTCTTCCTCAGGTTCTTTATCAAGGGCTTTATCGAAACCCCTAGAGGCAGTGGATAAGCATTGGTGGGGGACTGCATTCGAGATGCGAAAAGCTCTCAAAGGTATGGAAGAAATTCACTTAATTTAATCAAAACTTTTGAGTACAAGACAAAAAAAAAATATACAACTACTCGAGGATCTCAACCTTGGAAGGGATGATGGAGGGCAAAGCCGAATCGCTCTCGACCGCCTTAGGTTTCCGAACTGGTTCGGATGCCTCCGCAGTAGGTTCTAACGGGCCAAAAGTGAGCTCATCGAAGGTAGGGTCGACCATGGCATTAGACGGTCCCGCAGCCACGTCGTCTTCTTCCTCCTCTAGAAAGCTGAGGTCGAGCTCGAAAAACCTCCAGGCTATCCTGCCTTCGTAGAGCTCGAAATCCTTGATAAATGCTTTTTGGCCGAACTCAACATTTAGGTTCCGCATCTCAGAAGAGGTCTTGAACTCTTCCACGGCCTGGGTTATTGCCTTTGAGATCGACTTCACCATTTGGATTTCCAGTTCGGCGATCCTATTTTTGACTTTCTTCCTCCTTTCCTCCTCCAGGGCTAGTGCAGCCTTTAGTCCGACCGAGATGAACTCCTCTTTGCAGAGCGCACCCTGAAGACTTTCGATGTTCGCCGCTTTCTCCTCAACAAGGTGCTCTACCTCATCGACCCTCTCTTGAAGATGGCGAATCTCGGCTCGAAGGTCCTCCTAGGCCTTCTGTGCCTCCACCTCCTGATGATGTGCCCTCTTGATGTGGATAGGTATCTAGTGATCCGACTGTAACAAATAATTGGTGTTAAAAAAAAAGAAAATAAAAGAAAAGGAGGGAAGAAGAAAAGCACAGAGAAGAAGAGAAAGAGTTGAGCAATGGAGCAATCACTTTGAGGATGGCTCCGAGAGAACCCTAGACAAGCTACCGTGGGTCTAGGTCGACCATCTACCACCTCGAGCATGGCAAACCTATCAGGAAGATCTCGGACGACCTCTAGGTTGTCGAAGGGATCCTCCCCTTGTTCATTGTCGATGCCATCCGGTCCGCCTAGACGAGCTTTGCAGGACATCTTCGCAATGGCTTTCTTTTTTCTTTCCTCCCCTGTCCCTTTTTTGATAGGAAGCTCCAAAACCCGATCCTCGTTGGAGGGACCTGAGGGCATGGAAGGCACCAGGCCTGTGCTAGCGGTGCCAACCTCGATAGTTAGGGCAGTCTCGACACCGACGATGACCTCGGATGTAGTGGCAGTAGAGGTGGAGACTTCGGAGCTGGAAACACCGACCTTCGCCCTCTTTGAGCCATCATTTTGCACCTTTCCTTTTCTCTTCTTGGTGTAGAGCCCTTTGGTAAGCATTTTGGCAGCTTGTGCGTCCATCTCTGTAATAGGTAAAGAAGCACGGTCAGTAGCAATACACGTGCGCAAAACTATATGGATTCAAAAATCAAAAGATGTACCAGTGGGATCATGGGGACTCAGACCCAGGTTGAATAAGGTCTGTTCTTTTAGAAGGTCGGAAAGAAGAGGAGCTCGGTACGCCTTGAGTTTATCAGAGGAATCAAGGTTGGCTTCGTCTAAGCTAGGAGCTCGGTGAACAGACTCTCTAATATAACCCCATGAAGGATGACCTAATGGTAAGGTCGAGTAATGTATAAAAAAGAACTTTTCCTTCTAGTTGTGAACGAAAGAAGGGGCATCTTTCAATAACCCCTTTTTGCCGACCTAGGAGGAAAGTACCACTAATCCTTCATGAAAGGATGGCACTTGAAGGTATAGAAATTCCTAAAAAGAGAAATCATCGGTTGGACTTCGGTCAATTGACAGAGGGAGAGGAAACCAATGACGAACTGAAAGGAGTTCGATATGATAGATGTGAAGGAGATGTTTAAAAATCGAAAGAGGGTGACTATGAATGGGGGCAACGGGAGTCTAAGCCCAGCGCATAAAGCTTCTAAGTACAAACAAAATCAGCCAGTCATCGGAGAGCTGACCCAGTCGTCGGAGCTAGGGAGTTCAAAGTTATATTTTGGAGAGATTTCGTATTGGATTCGAATCAGAGAAAGATCATCTGGGGTAAGAACGGATGGGATGGTGTCTGGAGCAAAAGACGAGTGGGATATGTTCCTAGGTTCTACCTCGGCCAGAGGTACGGAGTTAAAGAAGGTAGGTCTAGACGAGCCCCATGAACCGATGGAGTGGAAGGTTTCGGAAGACATTCGGATCGAGATTAAACCCCAAGAAAACCCTCCAATATATATATATATATGTATGTATGTATGTATATATGTATGTATGTATGTATGTATGTATGTATGTAAGAAAAATGTAGGGCAAAGGTCACTACTAAAAAATCAGAAAAGCAAGGAGCTAGAAGTGATAAGCATGAATAACCTAAGAGAAGGATTAGAAAACTGACTTAAACTGTCCACGGAAAATGAAAGGACGATAGACACGACGAGGACCAATCGAAAGGATGTCCGGAGCTCAGGAAGGTGAGAGAAGGTTAAGACCCTTGGGAAGAAGACAGACGGGGGCTGAAGGAAGGAGAAGACTCGGGCAGGAATGACTTTTGAACAACAGAAGAAGGCCTTAAATAGCTAGAGGTAACCCAAGGCAATTATGATTGTGGATCGACTTCGGTCGGTCAGCGCGCACCGCGTATCCCACTTATTATGATAGAGGAGCGGCGACGGGCGGAGTCTTTATGGCATCATATCTGGGACAGAGTTTCGGTGGAAGATTTGAAAGGCCATCTTTTCAAACTCATTTCAGACTTAGAAAGCTTCAGTGCCAGCATGGTAAACATGAAAACATCTCATCCTGACAAGTGCGAGAACCCGGGACTGGACTTCGGCAGTCGCCTTTTTTCTTCTTTCCTTCAAATTTCGAACTCGAAAGTAGGAAGACTATCATTGGGGATATTTTCCGCTCCTGTCAAAGTCTAGTCTGATGCTTAGCCTAATGTAACTGGTAATCATAGAAGAGCTTCGATCGAGAATTCTTTCTCTTGGGACTTTTCCAACGGTCGAACTCCTTCCGAACCCCTCCAGTAGTCGAACTCCCTCCGGACCCCTTTAGCAGCCGAACTCCTTTCAGACTCCTCTAGCAGCCGAACTCCTTCCAGACCCTTCTAGCGGCTGAGCTCCCTCCAGATCTCTTCAGCAGTCGAACCCCTTTCGAACTTCTACAGCGGCCGAACTCCTTTTGGACTCCTCCAACAGCTAAACTCCTTCCGGACTCCTCGAGCGATCGAATTCTTTCCGAACTCCTCTAGCTGCTGAACTTCTTTCGGATCCCTTCAGTGGCTGAACTCCCTTTGGACCCCTTCAACAGTCGGACCCCTTCCGAACCCCTCCAACCGCCGAACGCCTTCCGAACTCCTCCAGCGGTCGAACTCCTTCCGGACTCCTCCAGTAACCGAACTCCTTCCGAACTCTTCTAGCGGTCGAACCCCTTTCGGACTCCTTCAGCAGCTGAACTTCTTTCGAACTCCTCCAGCGGCCAAACTTTTCGTAGTCATCCAGAAAGGTTTTCGCACGAGTCTGGTCCCATATACGGTATGAATCGATCCACATCCGGACTACCTCAGAGAAGTCCAAACTCCTCTAGAATTGATATAGCTCAAAGGTCATCATCAACCGATGCCTACCCCTCTGAATTTTGACTATCAAATCTCAAACGGACTGGCACCTCGTGACAACAAACACTATCCTTCGTAACAAACTCCACGTGGCCTCGAGCGGCCCACTATCCGATAGTTACGGCTATCACTATCAGTTTATTATAGATTCCGTCTATAAAAGAGACCCTCCAGATATGTTTTTTTTAGGCTCTCTTCTTCTTTCCAAAATTCTGCAACTTTCTTGACTAAGCACTCTATTTTTGTTGGTCGAAAAAACTAACTTGATCGTCGGAGGGTCTTGTCGGAGCCACCACCTCGGACTCTGGATGATATTTATTTTGCAGGCCATCGATGATGACCTGATCTCCAACTCTAGCATTTTTTTGATGGTAACTAAATTTTACATCAATATTTTTTTTTGAGGAAGAAAAAATTATTATTTATTATAATTGTTTGGGGTGTGACAGATAGAATCTGTGCGCATCTTAGATTTATCAGGGAGTGGCCCAGCTTGCCTATTTACTTGTGCCCTTCGTCCTGTGACGTGCTTGTTCTCTAGCAAAGCGTCCCTTCGGCTTTGAGAGTAACTATTCTTTACGGCAACTTAATTACCGGTCCCCCCGTATACTCCGGTGTGACGAAAAGTCCCCGTTGACGAACAATTAAATTCCCGTTGACAAAGGGCAAGTATTCCTTTAATTGCCGATGAGTCGTATATGTTTGACGTATTATCTAATATACTCATAAATTTGAAAGTTATGCTCTAAATATTATCTAATATTAATTTAATAATAATATGCAATAATGTTTGACTTGAACAAACACATGGGACCCTTACCTTGGCATGTTGTGTCGATGACATGTATTAGTCCCTTCTTGACCAAGCACGCAGTAAAACTCCATGCATTCCTCATCTTGACCAAGAACTCCCGCGGAGGTCATCCTGTAAAAACTTAGACTGGCCATGCGTTCATTGGCCCGCAAAGACTTTGATCTGGTCCAAATTTTACTTGACATCAACTTGAGGTAAGGAAGCTAAATTAATTCTCCTTGACTCCAGTTTTTGGGTACGTAGCATGCACTCCACGTGATCCAAGCCTGAACTAAAAGTCCTTTGCGAGTTCGTGGAGAACATGAAAAGATCCAAGGAGGGAGAAGGAAAAAAACTTTTCTTTCATCAACTTTGAACGGTCTCAAATCTTGACTCTTGTTACTTTCTTGTATGAGATTGTAGTCTTAACATGCAACACATTTCATCGATTTTTTCAAACATTCATATAAACAGAGAAAGGACACAGAAATTTCCCATGGGTCCAGTCTACGTCTCTCGGTAAAAGAAATGGACCAACGATCCATGCTACAACCTCTATTTAAACCCTCCCCATCTAAGGTTGTTCACAACATCAAAGCCAAACAAGTTAGATAGAAGAGAGACAATATTCACAGAGAAGACTGCGAGGTCGAAACTTTGGAAGAGATGAGTTCCTGGGGAGGAAGGCATATGGTGGGATTGATGTTTCTGGTGTTGTTGATTGCTAGTTCGCAGCCTCTCTCTACTGCAAGGCCATTAAAAGACCAAATTTGGCTCGTGGAGAGAGCTTTGGGGTTGGAGTCCCTCCCCCAAGGTGGGCCATCGTCAGATCCTTCAAACTGCACTAGCAACCCCAACAACCCGGGTGGCCATTGCTAAAAGATAAATGAATGCGCTGTGTGATGACAGGGGCTACAAGAAATAATGAGATGCCATATATATGTTGCTTTGTTTGGTGTGATTTTTACCGCAAGGTTGGGTCGGAACCCAAGTAGGGTTCAGGTGTATACTTTCATGGTTCTCGTAAAACTATACAACTTTTTTTTTTTTTTTCATTAATTTCATTTTCAGAAGATGATAAGTATCCATTCTCGTTGGGTCGTGAATGTTGTTACTTTGAAATAATTGTTAATGAAGAATTACATTGATTTATTCTTAAATTGATAAAACTCACGGTCTCAGCATTTGCAATTTTATTTTGGGGCTCCAATTCTCTCTGCCAGGATCGCCGACTCATTTTCGACTTCAATTCTTACGACACGGATGCTATAATTAAATTTTTTGGTTTACGACTTCAACCCGTTTACGTCTTTAATTCAATCACTATTTTTTTCTAGTATTCAAATTTCATCCAATTCTAATTCTAACTCTAATTCAAGCCACGAACCAAATAAATAAGAGGATATGATTTTTTTTGATTTCTATTCTAGTTCATTCTAAATTTTAATTTCTATTTCAGTCGGTCTGCATTGCTGTAGCCTATGGGCTACGTGGTGAAAAGAAAAGGGGCAAAAAAAAAAGAAAAAAAACGGATGGGATCAACTTATGCGTTTAACAAACCAAAATAAAAAAGGCGGATAAGTTTCTCCATTTCTAAAAGAAAAAGAAAAATTAAGAATGCCTTGACTTATTTGCACTGCAACATTCCTGTATGGCAAAAACTGGGACTGGTCACCAGTTTGGATTGCATTTCCAGAGTCCCTAGCTAAGTGCCTAATCCCCCCATATTTGCGCAAAACATATTTTGTTCGTTTTATCCCGAGCTTAGTAGAACGATACAATACTAATTTTGCTAGCTAATTGGCACTAAAAATGGCTTAGTAAAAAGCATGATATGTGCTGTCCCAACCCAGTTAGCATTCTTCCTATTGTGAATTAAGAGGTGGCAAGGGTTTGACACGTAGGAGGCAGCAAAAGAAGATGCTTCAATATCACCCTATTTGAAGAGACAAGATGTTTCAGTATTTTTGTTCCTTTAATCATTAATTATTATAAAAAATACCAAAAGGATTTGCTATAGTGACATAATAACACTTCATATACCTCTTGCATGAATGAATTTTCAAGATTTACAATCGTAGAATTGAATCCCATACTAATATCATCTTGGTACAGTGTTGGTACATCTACCATTAGAATCGGTTCGATGTATGGATGATTAATACGTCCTCCCATGCTGGATGCTAGTTCGGTGTCATTATCACATGGTATGCCTAGCATGCACCATGTTACAAAACTCCAAATAATAAAACATTGAGTACTTGTATAAACTTTAGGAAACTTCTTTAAAACTAAAAAAAAGATACATTCACGGTCAATCTTATTGCGGTCAATCCTCTATAGCGTTTATTGTCGAAGAAGATTATCTGCAAGTAAAGTTCGTACTGATCGAAATTATTTTCGATAAGGACCCTCTGATGCTTAAATTAGTGGAGGAATGGTCGAATAAAAGAGTAAAATTGAAAGTGGCAGAGTAATATCCAAAATTATCTTATCAATATTGTTCGTTTATCTTTTTTTTTATAGATAAATTATTGATAATCATTTGTGATGGTTAGGCATGTGGGTCTCATTTGTTCTGATACTATGTGATCGTGGAGTAAGTAATTAATTTTCATTATAGACAATTATAGCTCATTATATGATCGTAGAGTGGCCGTTATGTGCTTCCTGTATTGATAGTTATAACTCATTATATGATACGTCGGCCAAATAGTGATCGATCATGAATAGTCATCGGCCGAATAGTGGTCGGATATGAGCAGTGGTCGGTCATTAACAGTGGTCGATCATGAACAATGTTGATTCGATCGGGATGACTTATGAGGATTGAATCACGAAAATTCATTCCTTTCTAAAGCCTCCCATCTTGAGGTTTCTTAGCTCTTCTTATATAGAAATATAATAAAGAGCTAAATTCGAATCGGAGGGAGCTGATCTCAAATAAAAAAAAAGCAGATCCGATTATCCCAACAACTCTAATAATTAGTATATATTAAATATTTCAACTAAATTTACCCTCTTCCCTCCTCTCAAATCCAACTTCCTTTCGTTCCCCATTCCGATATCACTTGGAGTTTCTTAAAATTATATATTGACAAAAGGAGGGATGGATACATTTTTCTTCTAGTATTATGAGAAGATGCAGTGTTTTCTCGTACTAGTGGTAGCTTAAGGTTGATGTTATTAATATGAAGAACTTGTGAAATGGCTTCATTTGCTTAATATTTTCACTTGAATATTTATATTTTTTTCTAAAATAGATATGTGGGTAATAATTTTCTATTTTGCTTGTGCTTGCTTCTCTTAGTCAAAATTATATGTAAATCTATCCAACTTATCCTATTTAAGAAACTCTCCAATTAAACATGCTTTAAATTTTCAAAATTTTCAATCATTTTGCTTTCATATAAGATCAAGCTTTAAATAACGTGATCGGGCTTAATCTTAGCTATCATATCATAAGCCTGTCTCATTATTCAGTATTAAGATTACGTTTGGTAGCTAGCAATTTATTCAGATTACTGGCAATTTAAAGTGGACCTACTAGATTACCATATTTGGTATACTTTTTGGATGATAATTCATATTATCTTAGCAATCTACGTTACCTCCCAGCAGGCAATCTATATTGCCTTTGAGAGGAATGGCTATCTAGATTGCCATTCTTTTGGCAATTTTATAATAAAAATTTTGAATAAAATTATTTATTAAAAAAATCATAAAAAATCCATCGCCCAATCTATTGTAACATCACCATGGTATCACCTAGCTCTGATACCAAATATTGGCACATCGCCATGACATCACCTAGCTCTAATACCAAATGTAAGGAAGCATGGTACCGCTCTAATACTATGTTGTAAAAATTTCTAATTTTTAGCAAGGATCTGAGGAGATCTTTGATATTCTCTAAGAGTAGCAAACCATCGATCCACCAATTTAGATCTATGATGGGGCACTTTCCTCCTTAGACTTGAGGGAGGCGCCCCCTTGGGACGGCAACTCTGGATAGAAGAGAGAAGAGAGATTAAAGGAGAAAAGATCTATATTGATTGCTCTCTTGAAAACTCTAATACAACCTATATATTTATATATAGCCATTGGACCCGACCAAAATCTTTCCTGGCTAACCCAATACATGAAAGCACTCATCGAGCCCATGTACATCCATGTCTCACATGCTCTCATTATCTGGATCTAAATTCGACCTATACATGAGTTAGCCTCCTTAAGACGTTATTGGATCAGGCCTTAAGACCCCTTGGATTAGTCCCAATCTAAGATCAAACAAAAAATTCCATCCAGTTCTGTTCGCCACCATCGAGCTGACTCTATCAGTAGCCGAGCTGGCTCGACTACGTATCGTCCGAATCCTATCTTTTGTCTGCCTGAGATAGTTGGCTCGACTACATCCTGAGTCGACTGGATCTTAGTTCGAGCTGGCTCGACTGCGTATCCGAGCCAGCCCGCTTATGTGTTAACCCCTTGGCTTGGTTAATTCTTCTCCGAGCTTTGGTCCTTTGCTCCACCTTGTGTCTCAGATCTTCGGAGCACCTACCAAGCCCCTCTTAAGGTCCTCACATCTGAATCTTGAGTCTGTGCAGAGCTACATGCTGCCTTCATCCTAGGATAATTTCTGTCCTAATCATAGGATCACACCCATCCTAGTCTTTCAGAGCCAACATACTGACTCCTCCTATGGCCTTCCAAGGCTTGGGAGCACCATAAATCCTAACAATCTCTATTTTGGTGCTCTAAGCCTTGGCAAATCCTGGCAATGCTCTCCTGCATGATCCCGCTGTCACTGCGTACCCTGACAGCCTCTTATGCAAACATCACCTCTGCTAATCCTCTTCAGTTGTTGTACATCCTTGGAGATATTTGGGATGACCGCTTCCATTACTGAAGACCTTGGCTTGCTCCTGTGCACCATCCCGAACATTGTAGGAACCCTTCTGCTTGGCAGTTGTATCAATTATCCTGAACTTCTCTTGAGATCCCACAGCATTCTTGTACTGGCACTCGCTGCATATCCTAAGACGGTTTCCTCAGAACTTCACCAGTCTTTTCTGCATGTGCCGCTCCACCTGAAACTACGCATCTCCGATATTGGTACTAGGATATTGGTCCTCCTGCACTTCTCTGCTCTGAACTCATGTCACATCTCCACTAGTGAAGCCACCTCTGCCCGGTGCTTCATCTAAAATCAAAGTCCATTTGATGCCGTAGAAGATCCTGACTCTGTAACCAAGTCATCCGAGGTCAACCATCCAACATTGCACTGTTGGACCTGCCGATGCACCTTCAACATCGTCGCTGCTCCTTCGGATCCTCCACACTCTGCGGCCCTCTTCGAAGCCCTCTTGGATACCTCTACAACTCGCGAGCACCTCAGCAATACAAAATCTCATCCAACTCTTTAAAATTAGTGACTGAACCTTAGAAAATTCTACTTTAGCTTTTTAATCTTCTGCTCCTGTACCAGCCATCACTTTAGTTGCGCTCGGAGGAATTGTAGCTCAAACCCTGTCCTGAGCTTAGACCCATCTATTTCATCCTGAGGCTCCTGAGACTCTTTGGCTCTCCCTAAGACTTGCTCTCGGTCTCCTTAAGATGCCTCCTAACACTTTCAACTGAGATACCTTCTTCGACTGCTGCATCATCGAGCCTCTCTCGGCCTCGTGCCTTCAGGAAACTACTACTCTAGCACTCCAGCACTCCCTGCCTTATCTCAACACTGCCTCCTCATAGGTATCCGAATCTTCTCTTACTGCACATAACCCATCCTCCACTTGAACTGTGACTCTTTCTGGTGCTCCTATAGAAGAAACCTGATGCAAGATCAGCCATCCAGTCCTGACCTACTGGACCTCCATGGATCATCCATCTCCATCACCTTTAAGGCTTCGCAAATCCATGCTTTGATCAAACTACTAAATGCATCACCGACTACTTCCCCCACCTTCCTACCGAAGGATGTATGATCACTTCTTCAGCCTTCCTTCGACCATTATCCCTTGGAAAACTTCTCTTCATCCATCAAACAGCCCCACACTATCCATCTTCCTAGAGAACCCTAATACTTTCTACTGAGATACCTTCCTCAGTTGCTGCACCATCGAGTCTCTCTCAGCCCTTGCATCTCTAGAAAAATGCTACTACAGCACTCCAGTACTTCCTGCTTGTCATCCGACATACATTTTGACCTTGTCTCCAAGACCGACTAGCAAATCATGCACCCAAACCTTCCTGAAGGAAAATCCTAAATTTTCGAAGTCAGGTTCGTTCAGATCTGATTGAATCGAGAGGCATATTTTAAAAACTTTTTTTTAGATCCTAATCAGATCTGACATTTTTCAGATCTAATTTTATGATTTGATAAATAAAAAAAATAAATTAAATTAAATCTAAATTAATTTTTATCTTGATTTTAGATAATCTGATTATCCTGTTGATGATCCTGTAAAGCAGCTGAAGGTTCTGGATCTTCTGGAGCCACGCAAGCGCCTGGCCTCTACCGGTATCCACTCAGGGTTGGATCTGGAGATCCTCTTCTTCTCTATCACACCTCCAAAAATCAGATCTGGATCTGATCTGGAGGATCTTCAAAACTCTTTTGAAGATGAGCAGTCGTCCTCTTGCAGCAGCGCAGCCTTCTTCTTTTCTCGATCGCCTTTCTCTTGATCTGAATCGCACCAACCAAAGGTCCAAACTAACTCCTTTTGGGCGTGGAGAGCAAGAGAGATGGAGAAGGTGGCATGGAGAAGGAGAGAGAGGCAGCCTTGGGGCATGGCTAGGAGAGGATCTCCAAAAAGTTGAGGCATAGATAGGTCTTATTTATAGACCCTACTGCGCCATCCAACTCCTCTTCTCCCAACCAATCACAACCCTTTGTGAAATCAGATCTAAATCTGATTGGTGGGAATGAGATCACCTGATTCCAATCCTTAGATGAGAGACCCATAGGATTCCTCCTTAGATGGTGCCTAAGATTGGTCAAAGTTGGTTCTTAGAAGAGGGTCACTCTAGTTTGGAATCCAAAAAGGAGACCTGGAGTCCTTGTCCAACAAGGACTCCTAGGCGTCCCTATCCAACTTGGGCGCATGCCAGGTCCTAGGCGTGCACCCCTTCTCTTTCCAATTTCTAGGGAGGGGACAAGCCCCATAATGGTGCATGACAATGGGTCAAAAGTCATGTCCAAGGGTCAAAGGTAGACTTTTGACCAAAGTCAAAGAACAAGAAATGGCAGGTGACCAAAAATGGCAGGTAATGTCTCTTACAAAATAAGACAACCTTTTCTGACTTGGACAACCTCCAGTCAGACCATATGAAGGCCTCTGTTTGAGCACAAACTCCTTTGGCTCAGACAGGACAACTTATTTATGATAGCAAAAGAAGAACGTTAGGTTCAATCGAGTGCTAGCACGATTTCCTTGAACCTAATTGAATCTCATTCAGATCAATTGAACTAGATCAGTTCAATTGATGATCACCAGATTCAAACCCTTGTTTGTGTGACCCAGTTAGGTTCAGTTCTGTATGGTAATGGGATATGTCATGATCTCTATCATCGACATCATCGAAACTCCTTTCGATGGATCAGAACTCTTCTGATTCGAACAGCTAGAATGATCGATCATCTAAATCATTCTAATTGCTCCCAAAATCCACCAGTGACACCTAGCAGTATATGGTGGTAACCCATCAGAGCTGAATGCGAACCTCTTGGTGCAGCTACCTGTGTGATTAAGTTCTTCTATCTTGAGCCCCGATCAGATTAGGGTTAAGGTGAACTCGTCAAACCCTAGTCTCTGTCATATGATGTAATCATTCGATTCGAGTCCAATGTGAAAATCTAAATAGAAACTCTTTCTATTATTTCACTCTACCATGGCCATGAGCTTCTGGACTTGATTCTCATGATCATCATAGGGCTGCTCCTCTACCACCGAGGTAGATAGATTCCATCTTGATGCAATCCAGTTCCTACAATGAACATGATATAGCCAACATACACCTCAGGGTTCCATATGGCTAGGAGACCGAGTAATGGTGTAGTCAAACTATAACACCCTCAAGGTGAACTGCCGATGCATCCTCAGGTCAAAGAACCAGACACACTACTGCAGCATCGAGTCAGTCATTGACGAGAAGGTAGACTCCCTAATGACTACTCGAGGTGGTCACGCTCAGTGCCCTCGTTCTCTAACGAGTACCTGTACTCTCGCTCCGGTGTCTCCACACCGTAGACTCAAGACTCATCTACTAAAGAGAAGCGATTGTACACCAACCTTCCGGATCAATCACCATCCTCGTGATGATCCTATGGTCAGGAGCAATTTATGAGTTAATAATGATTATTCATGTCTTAAATTTTCAACTCTTGAAAATATGAATTATCATTACCATTAACTCAAAGGATGTATCACAGACACTAAATACACATATGTGATAGAAAATAACCCATTTTATTGATTTTAGTCAAAATTATAATTTTGCCCCTAGAAGTGTATTACAAGTGTCAGCCAATTCTGGCTTCTAGGGCACATATATCTAACAATCTCCCACTTGTCCTAAAGCCAATTGGCTACAAGTCTAAGTCCCATCTTCTCAAGGTGGGCTTCGATCTTCTGCTGGCCCAACGGCTTTGTAAGTGGGTCTGCCACATTATCTGCGGAGTTGACTCTCTTGACCTCGACATAACCCTTCTCGAGGTAATCGCGGATGAGGTGGTATCGCCGCTCAATGTGCTTGGATTTCTGGTGAGACCTCGGCTCCTTAGCAAGGGCTATGGCGCCATTGTTGTCGCAGTATAGAGGAATGGCATCTGATGGCATTACTCCGATTTCTGCAGCAAACTTCTTGTACCAGAATGCTTCCTTTGCAGCTTCTGATGCAGCGATATATTCTGCTTCCATGGTGGAATCTGCTATCACCATTTGCTTGGAACTCTTCCAGCTGATAGCTCCACCATTGCACACAAACAGACTTTCCAGATGTCGACTTTCGATCATCTATATCGGACATGAAAGTCCGAGTCTGTGTATCCCTGGACTTGGAGTTCTCCATTACCAAAGACCAACATCATATCCTTAGTTCTTCTCAAGTACTTAAGGATACATTTCACAGAAGTCCAGTGTTCTTCACCTGGATTTGACTGATATCTGCTTGTGACACTCACAGCATGGGCTATATCAGGTCGTGTACATAGCATGGCATACATGAGGCTCCCTATTGCAGAAGCATAAGGGATCTTGCTCATGCGTTCTATTTCCTCAGGTGTGCTAGGGGCACATCTTCTTGGAAAGATGAATACCATGTCTGAAGGGTATTAATCCCCTCTTAGAGTTTTCCATACTAAACCTCTTTAGTACTTTCCTCTATGTACATCTTCTGTGAAAGTCCTAGCATCCTATTCGGTCTATCCCTATAGACCTTAATTCCTAGAATAAAGGATGCTTCACCTAGGTCTTTCATGGAGAATTCCTTGGACAACCACATCTTGACTGATGTCAACATGGGAATATCATTCCCAATAAGGAGGATGTCATCCACGTACAATACGAGGAAGACAACAGCGCTCCCACTGACCCTTTTGAAAACACATGGTTCCTCTTCATTTTTGATGAAACCAAACTTTTTGATCACATCATTGAAACGAGTGTTCCAGCTCCGAGATGCTTGCTTAAGTCCATATATGGACCTTTGCAGCTTGCAAACCTTGTGATCAGTATCACTGGATGTGAAACCTAGCGGCTGTTCCATATAGATATCTTCCTCAAGATATCCATTTAAGGAATGCCGTTTTCACGTCCATTTGCCATATTTCATAATCGAAATAGGCTGCAACAGCAAGCAATGTGCGGATGGATTTTAGCATAGCTACTGGGGAAAAGGTATCCTGATAGTCTAATGCCTTCGCGTTGACTATAACCTTTTGCCACCAATCTAGCCTTGAATGTCTCCACATTCCCATCTGCACCAATCTTTCTCTTGAAGATCCATTTACATCCAATAGGTACTATACCTTCTGGTGGATCTACCAAGGTCCAGACTTGGTTTGAGTGCATCGAGTCAATTTCTGACTGCATTGCCTCTAGCCATTTCTCGGAGTCGATATCTGATATCGCCTCGTTGTAGGTTTTGGGATCATCACCATGAGCACCATTACCTACGAGGAACATTTTCCTCTACATCCTCTGAAATAATACCTAAGTATCTTTCAGGGGGACGGGAAAACTCTTTCCGATCTACGAGGTGGAGGAGGTAGTGTTCTTATTGGCTCAACCTGATTTGGTTCCACTTGGTCCTTAGCTCGTTCTGCTTGTGAGACTTTCTCATCAAGCTTGATCTGCTTTTCCAATGCCGCTATCTTGAATAAACTATTTTTCAAGAAAGATGGCATGTCGACTCACAATCACATTGTGGTCTTCTGGAATGTAGAAATAGTATCCTAATGACTCTTTAGGATATCCTATGAATCGAGCTCTAAAGGACCTAAACTCTAACTTGTCCGCTTGTTGTCTTTTGACATGAGCCGGACAACCCCAAATTCTGAGATGACTCAGACTTGGTTTCTTACCGTGCCATATCTCATACGGTGTGGTAGGAACGGTTTTAGAGGGAACCCTATTCAGTAGATAGATTGAAGTTAACAATGAGTGTCCCCAAAGAAAATCAGGGAGGTCTGTGAAGCTCATCATGGATCGAACCATATCTAATAGAGTCCGATTTCTCCATTCTGAAACCCCGTTGAGTTGAGGTGTTCCTGGTGGAGTCCATTGAGAGACTATGCCATTATCCTTGAGATAGTCTAGGAATTCCCTGCTAAGGTATTCACCTCCTCGATCTGATCGAAGAACCTTAATGGGTTTTTCCTAGTTTGTTTTTCTACTTCATGTCTGAATTCTTTGAACTTTTCAAAGGCTTCAGACTTGTGTCTCATAAGATACACATACCCATACCTAGACAGATCATCGGTAAAGGTAATGAAGTAGACAAAATTGCCTCTAGCCGGCACATCAAATGGGCCGCACACATCAGTATGTACTAGGGCAAGGAGATCTGTGGCCCTCTCCCCATGTCCAACAAAAGGGAGTTTAGTCATTTTGCCTTGAAGACAGGATTCACAAGTTGGATATGACTCGAAAGTCAATGGACTCAATAGCCCATTTTTCTCCAATTTGTTGATCCTATCTTCTGCTATATGACCTAATCTCAGGTGCCATAGATATCTGTCGTTTGGACTATCCCTAGGTCGTTTGGCATTCACGTTTTGCTCGATAGTTAGAATAGGTACATCAATATGTAGCTGATAAAGACCATTAATAAGGAAACCATTTGCAATTTTATTTCTTTCATAAAGAATGTTACAATGGTCCTTAAAGAAGGTGATCACATAACCTTCTTGTGCTAAGCATGAAACAGAAATCAAATTCCTGCTAGCTGCAGGCACATAAATAACAGTCTTTCAAAACTAAGTCTAAACCAGATGGTAATCGAAGAGGGTATGTTCCCATGGCTACTGCAGCAACTCTTGCTCCATTACCGATGCGTAGGATCATGTCTCCATCCCTCAGCCTCCTGCTATCCTCAAGACCCTGCATAGAAGTGCACAGATGAGCACTAGAACCAGAGTCAAGCACCCAACTGGATGCAGAAGAAACCGTAAGGTTAGACTCAATAACGAGCATACCTCCAGAAGGACCTTCCTTCTTGTTCTTCAGGGTGGCCAGGTAAGTAGGGCAGTTCCGCTTCCAATGGCCGTCGCTGTTGCAATGGAAACACTTTCCTTTGCCATCGGCCTTTTTTCTTCGATTCTGCCTTCTTCTTCTTTGATCCTTCCACCTTTTGCTTTTTCACAGACTTCTTTTTCTTTCCATAAGACTTTCTTTTGGAAGAAGTCCGTTCCATAGCAAGAACTGAGCCTTTAGAACCTTTCATAGAAAGCTCAGCGGTAACCAGCATATTCATTAACTCGGCCAAGGAATTTTGAAGTTTATGCATGTGGTAATTCATGATGAATTGCCCATATGCATCAGTCAAGGATTGCAGAATGAATATCGTTCTGCAGGTCCAAGTCCAACTTCACACCGAGCTTCTCAAGCTCTTCCATGTCCTTGATCATTGTCAGACAGTGATCTTGGACTGACTGCCCATCACGCATCTTAGCCTTAAAAAGTCATTTTGTGACTTGATATTTGGCTGCGCGACTCTGTTCACCAAACATCTCCTGCAGGTGAGCCAACATTTGGCGAGCAGTCCCGATATCCTCATGTTGGCGCTGGAGCTCATCAGACATCGAGCCCAACATGTAATATCTGGCCTTATTATCTTCGTCAATCCATTTTTCCAGAGACGCTCTCTGTTCAACAGATGGACGGGCTGGTAATGTGGGAGGGTCCTGGTCCAAAACATGGGTTAACTTCTCGAAACCCAAAATAATTTTGTAGTTCCTGAGCCAATCTTTATAATTGGGTCCAGTCAGTCTATGTGTGTCCAGGATACGTGCCAATGGGTTGGACGCAGACATTTTCCTGTAGAGAGTCAAAGATTCTAGTTAGATACTGTAATTTTGACTTGACCAATTTATTTAGGAATTTTATTTTTAAACAAATTAGCTCCCACTATTTTCTCGGATCCCTACACTCCCTCTGTAGAGATGCGAAAAATCTCCACGATTAATGATTTCTAGTGGGTGGTGCGGTCTCACCAACTGACTCATCACCTCACCTAACAGTTATTGGTGATGGGTTAGCCAATGAGTGAACAACTCTTGTTCAATGATTCTCTAATCATGGTGCACCCAAACTTGGTCTCTAATTCATGAATCTCACCGTATCCGAAATATTGATCCACTCCTTAGTTAAGTCAGACCCACCATTTGCATAGACTGGGTTCCTAATTGAGTCTCTCACCGTATCCGAAATATTGAGCCCAACTCATCCTCCAGCCCATAGCATCCAATGCCTAATAGACATGGTTGCATCTTCCCGGTGGTGCAACTGAGCCACTGTATCCAGCCGAGAACAATCAACCCCGGGAAGGGCCCGCACATCTACAATGGTGGAAGACCTCAGACTTAATCTTTTCTTAGGGAGAATTGATTCAGGTCTCATTAAACTAGACTTGGCTTAGTCATAACAATTATGACTAACCTAGTGGCATGGGTTAGCTCGGATTATTGACCACCTCAGATCAGAACTGTGTCAACAGATATGGCCAGGTAAGTGAGACCGGTGGAAGGAATATGCCATTAACTCGTACAAGAACGCATTCAGGTCGAGTAGCTTCCAATTAAAAACCAGTCGGTCGTCTATGCCAAACTTACCTTAGACACCAAATTGTTGAGTCAGAACCAATTGGGTTAGCCTACAATCCAGACTCTAACCTCTGAGCCTAATTAGGTCTTGCTTGATCGTGACTCGATCTTGACCCAGACTTAATCCTATTAGGCTGGTCAATTTAAGCATTGTTGATCCCATCTAACCAACTCTTGATTCGGTTTGATCAACCGCTTAGACCTAATTGAGCTACCCAAGCCCGAACCCAGTATTATGAATATGTCTTAGATCTGAAATTCTCAATTTTAGACCTAATTAATATTCCATAAACTTAATTCTTAATTAAGTAGGGTTCATAAACAAAATAGGTTCATAAACAAAATATGCACAATAAATCCTAGGGTTTCAGGATCTAGGGTTTTGCAGAAAGTAAGTTTTGGGTTTCTGATTAAGGACGAACACGCAGCACCCCTACACATCATAAGAACACCCCATCGAATGGGAAGAGAGGGCCTTTAAACCCTTCTTCGTTCTTATGACCGGACGGCCAAGAGGAACGCCTTAATCAGGAACATTCAATACTACAAAACAATATCAGATCTATATCATATATCTCATATACAAAGTAGATCTAATCATGGCATATTTTGCATACATCTCATGTATCAAATCATGCATATTTTCAGATCTAAATTATCTCATAATAATCTAAAAAATTAGATTTAAATTGATCTAATCAAAATAAATTCTAATCTAGACAATAATTATGTAGAACTATTCTACAACTAGTCTAGACATGCATCAATCATATCTCATATGATATTCAAAAATTAAATAATTTTTATTTGCTATTTTTTAGATGTTATTATAACACTTATAATATCAAAAAATAGTAAATAAAAAGATCTAAAATATGATTTAATCAGATTAAATCAAAACATGCAAGAACTATTCTATAGAACTATTCTATTCTAGAACTAGTCATGCATATCTTCTCTTAATCTTAGATCCAAATTAATTTAATTTTAATTTTTTCTGATTTCAGATCTGATCACATCTCATGTGACATCTAAAATCAACTTATTTTCTAATTAAAATAAATTAAAAATTAGATCTAAATAATTTAGAACCATGGCTCTGATACCAGTTGAAGGGAAATCCTGATTTCCCGGTCCAGGTTCGTTCAGATCTGATCAGATCAAGAGATATATTTCAAAAATTTTTTCTTGATCCCAATCAGATCTTGATATATTTTCAGATCTGAATTCTTATTATTTTAATAAATAAAATAAAATTAAATAAATTAAATCAAATTTAATTTACCTGATTCTGGGTAATCCTATTACCCTGTTGATGATCCTGTTTGCAGCGGAAGGTTCTGGATCTTAGCCACGCAAGCGCCTGGCCTCTACCGGTATCCACTCAGGGTTGGATCTGGAGATCCTCTTCTTCTCTATCACATCTCCAAAAATTAGATCTGGATCTGATCTGGAGGATCTTCAAAACTCTTTTGAAGATCAGCAGTCGTCCTTTGCAGCAGCGCAGCCTTCTTGCTTTTTGATCGCCTTTTCTTGATCTGAATCGCACCAACCAAGGTCCAAAACTATCCTTTTGGACGTGGAGAGAAGGGGAGAAGGACAGAAGTGGCATGGAGAAGGAGGGGAGAGGGACAGCCTTGGGGCGTGGCTAGGAAATCTCTAAAAAGTTGGGTTGCAGATAGGTCTTATTTATAGACTAAGCTGTGCCAACTCCTCTCTTCCCAACCAATCACAACCTTTGTGAAATCAGATCTAAATCTGATTGGTGGGAATAGAGTCCCCTGGATTCCTCCTTAGATGGAGACCCATAGATTCATCCTTAGATGGCGCCTAAGATTGATCCAAAAAGTCTATAGATGAGGGTCACTCTAATTTGAATCCAAGAAGGAGACTCCTGGAGTCCTCATTCCATGGACTCCTAGGCGTCCCTATCCAACTTGGGCGCAGGCCACCTAGGCGTGTGCCCCTTCTCCTTTCCAATTTCTAGGGAGGGACAGGCCCCCATCCAGCTCTCCAATAAGGTGCATGACACATGGTCAGAAAGTGTCCAAGTTTGACCAGTCAAAGGTAGACTTTTGACCAAAGTCAAAGAACAAGAAATGGCAGGTGACCAAAAATGGCAGGTAATGTCTTAAATTTATCAAAATAAGACAACCTTTTCTGACTTGGACAACCTCCAGTCAGACCATATGAAGGCCCTGAGTTTGAGCACAAACTCCTTTGGCTCAGACAGGACAACTTATTTATGATAGCAAAAGAAGAACGTTAGGTTCAATCGAGTGCTAGCACGATTTTCCTTGAACCTAATTGAATCTCATTCAGATCAATTGAACTAGATCAGTTCAATTGATGATCACCAGATTCAAACCCTTGTTTGTGTGACCCAGTTAGGTTCAGTTCTGTATGGTAATGGGATATGTCATGATCTCTATCATCGACATCATCGAAACTCCTTTCGATGGATCAGAACTCTTCTGATTCGAACAGCTAGAATGATCGATCATCTAAATCATTCTAATTGCTCCCAAAATCCACCAGTGACACCTAGCAGTATATGGTGGCAACCCATCAGAAGCTGAAAATGCGAACCTCTTGGTGCAGCTACCTGTGTGATTAAGTTCTTCTATCTTGAGCCCCGATCAGATTAGGGTTAAGGTGAACTCGTCAAACCCTAGTCTCTGTCATATGATGTAATCATTCGATTCGAGTCCAATGATGTGAAAATCTAAATAGAAACTCTTTCTATTATTTCACTCTCTACCATGGCCATGGGCTTTCTGGACTTGATTCTCATGATCATCATAGGGCTGCTCCTCTACCACCGAGGTAGATAGATTCCATCTTGATGCAATCCAGTTCCTACAATGAACATGCTATAGCCAACATACACCTCAGGGTTCCATTGGCCATATGGAGTCTAGAGTAAGCCGGAGTGGCTAAGAGACCGAGTCATGGTGTAGTCAAACTATAACACCCTCAAGGTGAACTGCCGATGCACCTCAGGTCAAAGAACCAGACACACTACTGCAGCTATCGAGTCAGTCATTGACGAGAAGGTAGACTTCCTTAATGACTACTCGAGGTGGTCACGCTCAGTGCCCTCATTCTCTAGCGAGTATCTGTACTCTTACTCCGATGTCTCTACATCGTAGACTCAAGATTCATTTACTATAAGGAAGTGATTGTACACTAACCTTCCGGATCAATCACCATCCTCATGATGATCCTATGGTCAGAAGCATTTTATGAGTAAATAATAAAAATTCTTGTCTTAAATTTTCAACTCTTGAAAATAAGAATTATCATTACCGTTAACTCAAGAGATGTATCACCGATACTAAATATATGTATGTGATAGAAAATAATCCATTTTATTATTTATAGTCAAAATTATAATTTTGCCCCTAGAAGTGTATTACAAGTGTCAGTAAATTCTGGCTTCTAGGACACACATATCTAATACTTCCAACCTAAGAAAAATTATTTTCGTTAATCCTCTTAGCCTCCACCTTCAATCCGCTGCTTTCGGTTGGTCAAACCATAGCAATAACAAAGGTAGATCTAAGACATACCGTGGAATACTCATACAGATTTCTGATTTCATCTTGTATGACTTCTTCTTCTCTTTCACGCACCATTAGACTTTGATATCAATTATTGTAACATCACCATGGCATCACCTAGCTCTGATACCAAATGTTGGCACATCACCATGGCATCACCTAACTCTGAGACCAAATATAAGGAACCATGATACCACTCTAATATTATGTTGCGAAAGTCTCTAATCTTTAGCATGGACTTGAGGAGACCTTTGATATTCTCTAAGGGCAGCAAACCATCGATCCATCAATTTAGATCTATGATGGGGCGCCTCCCTCCTTGGGCTTGAGGGAGATGCCCCCTTGGGATGGCAACTCTAGAGAGAAGAGAGATTGAGGGAGAAAATATCTATATTGATTGCTCTCTTGAAAATTCTAATACAATCTATGTATTTATATATAGCCATTAGGTTCGATAAAAAACTTTCCTAGCCAACCCAATATATGAAAGCACTCACCGAGCCTAAGTACACCCATATCTTCCATGCTCTTATTCCCTGAATCTAAACTCGACCCATACATGAGTTAGCCCCCTTAAGATCTTATTGGACCAGGCCTTAAGATCCCTTGGATTAATCCCAATCCAAGATCAAACAGAAAACCTCGTCCAGTTCTATTTGCCACCATCGAGCCGGCTTTGTCAATAGCCAAGCTGGCTCAACTGCATATCGTTTGAACCCTTTCTTCTGTCTGCCTGAGACAACTGACTCGACTGCACTCCGAGTTGGCTCGGTCTCAGTCTGAGCTGGCTTGACTGCATATCCGAGCCAGCCCATCTGTGTGTCAGTTCCTTGTCTTGGCTTATTCTTCTCCTAGCTTTGATTTTTGCTTCATCTTATGTCTCAGGTCTTCGAAGCATCTACCAAGCCCTCCTCAAGGTTCTCATACTTGAACCTCGAGTCTGTGCAGGGCTACACGCCGCCTTCATCCTAGGACAACTCTTATTCTAGCCCTAGGACTACACCCATTCTAGTCTCTCGAAGCTAATACCCTGACTTCTCCTATGGCCTTTCAAGGCTTAGGAGCACCACAAATCCTAACACAATCCTTCTGCTCCTCTAGCACCACCTACGGCTGCTCTATATATTTATATATTATTATTATTTAAATATATAAATAAATATATATATATATATATTATTTATATATAAATATATATACATATATTATATATATAAATATATTTATATATTTACATATCTATTATATATATAAAATAATACTCTATGGAGGAGTATTATGGTGTTGCTACCTCAGCATCTCAGATGACTTTAGTTATGCCACGTGGAATCAAAATATTATTTTTATATAATAATAAAATAATATTTTAAAAAATAAATATTTTTAAAAAATATTTTTTAAAAAATATTTTTTAAAAAATATTTTTTAAAAAATAAAATATTAAAATTTTTAATAATAAATGTTCATAATAAATATTCTTTAGCTTTTTTAATTATATTATATTTTATTTATTTATTATATATATATTATATTTTTTATTATTTTATAAAATAATATTATATTATTTTTTTTGATATGTGGCACGATGGGAGGACTTTAACTTGCTAAGTTAACAAACCTCAGCATCTCACATGACTTCAGTTATGCCATGTAGAACCAAAATATTATTTTTAAATAATAATAAAATAATATTTTAAAAATTTTAAAAAATAATATTTTAAAAATAAAAGTAGGAAAGGAATAATAGGCAAAAAATATTTTTTAAAAAAAATATTATAAAAATAATAATATTTTTTTTAAAATATTAGTTTATTATTATTTTAAAAGATAACATATCTTTTTATAATTTTAAAAATAATAGCATACTAATTTATTTTTATTAAATAATATTTTTATTATTTTTTAAAAATAATATGTTTTAAAATCTGAATCGATCCATTTAATCAGATTAAATAATCTAATAAATTATTTGTAAATAGAGCATGTTATGCCATCGATTTGAAAGTCAAACCTATGCATTTAATAGCCTTCAAAAGTTTGGATAAGGTACGATAAGAAATGTGGGGGCGGAGATACGATTGAGATCAGCATTTGAAATGAGGAGGTGGGGATACAATTGAGATCAACATTTGTCGAGAGAAAAGGAGAGTTATGGTGGGATAGCAAGAAGGTGGGGCGGTACTAAAAGATATGAAAACATGAAGAAAGAAGAAAAAATAATAATAAAATATTATTTTTTTTAAAAAAAAAAGGAAAAAAAGAGAGAAAATTTCTTCCTCTTTCTTCAGTGGTAGCACCACCGACGGCGGTGCCAATAGGCACGTCAAGGGTGCGATTGGGATCGATATTTATTTAAAGAGAAGAAAAATGATGGTGGTGTGGCACCGATGGATGCGAAGAAGGTATGAAAAGAAAAAAGAGAGCGAAAATGCGATCGGGATCAGCATTTATCGAAAAAAAAGAAGAATTATGGTGGGGCGAGAGGAAAGTGTGGCAATCAAATATTTTATAAAATAAAATAAAATATTTAAAGAAAAAAAAATATTATTTTATAAAATAATAAAAAAATATAATATATAAATAAAATAAAATAAAATATTTAAAAAATTAAAAAATATTTATTATGAATATTTATTATTAAAATTTTTAATAATTATAGATTATAATTATTCATCCCATGCAACGCGCGGGTTTTTTTTACTGATGCTTGTTCCTTCTGTCCAATTATCAGCCAATCTCTAACGCATTCGTGGTTGCCACATGCCTCTCTAATTCAAAAAGACCGTAGAGGACATACCCAGGGTATCGGTCTGGGTCGTCCTTTTCGGGTCTTCCCCCCGTTGAGTAGTCCCCGGGTGTGCAAGCTATTGGACACGGTTGCCTTCGTTGCGGGCTTCACCGGCAAAGGCAAGCGGCGGTCGCGAGGATATGCCGATCCAGGCCGGACCGAACGGGTCGACTCCGGGGTCCACCACGCGGGGGAGAACGAAAGCGAGATTGGAAAACCAATGGGCGGAGAGGACAAACGAAGTAGGAGCAAACCCTGAGCAAATAAAAGAAAGATGAAGCCCGGAGTCCTAAATTATATATTTGTTTTGTCTGTGATGAACAAACCCCACTTTCCGACCAGTTGCACACCATCCTCGTCGTTATACTCTTAACGTACCGTAGAGTTCGGTGCACGATTTCCGGCGCAAAGAGTGGTACGGTTTTAGATGGCCAGCATATCATGAATAATAGATAGTTGTGAAACAGCATGAACATTGCATGTCATACATATTGCATTTTGCATGCCGTACACTACATTCTATACGATCATCATCAATCTATATGATCATATGACATGGTGGCCATTCAAAGGTATACTGTTTTATGGTGTATGATGCACACCGCTGAAGACCTAGGTCAATTCCATCGCCCCACACTGTCAAAAGAAAAAGTGATGCCTTCTTTTATGTATCCCTCTCCCAAAGGGCAGGGGGTGACCGCTATGTCTATGTCTGGAGCGACTGGTCCCCTTCATCTGAATGAGTCATTCAATCATCACCATCCATATCAACAACTTCGATCTCTCCAGCTTTGAACCATTTAACATAATTGCATCTTCTAGTTAAAGTTGTTTTATTGAGAAATGGCTTGTGGAGTTATTTGAGTTCGGTTGTGTCTTCAGATCATTGAGGCTAAATGGTAACTCCCTGTACAAAGGATGGAGGCTCTAAATCAACCGTCAAGGTCACGACTTCTTGGCTTGGCTTAAGCTTGATCACAAGTACCCCTCTAATCCCCACCGCAAAGATGAAAAGAAAATCAAATACTATAAATAAAAATTAAAAGCTAAATGAAAATCAAGAAAGTTAAAAAAAAAAAAGATAGGTAACAAGGTAAAATTAGAGGAGGCAATCAAGTCGGCTTGATCGAGTCAAATACAGGATAGGTAAAAAATTTGCCAACCCAGACCTCACTTGTTCGTTAATTGGGTCAAAAAGTCAAAGTTAATCCTGATACTCTTATTAAATATCTAATAGATGATCTACAACTAGTTAAATCAACTTAAACAGATTAAGCATTGCCACCTCTAGTTAAAATAATAAAAAAATATAAATACAAAATTGAGGATTAAAAGCAAATCAATTAAAAAACTATAAAATATAAAAAAAGTTAAAAAATTAGAATTGTAACGAACAAAATATGAATGTTAGTTGTTAGATTGCATTGGAAAGAAGTACAGAACAAAATGAGATAGTACTAGATTTAATATATTATTGTATTTGTGTGTAAATATTAAATATAGTCTAATTTCCCTTAAAAAAAAAGAAAAAACTAATCACTTGGTGAGTCAAATCTTAAATCTAGTTATTATTGTTCTTTCCTATCCTATCTAGGATATACTAAGGAAAGAGTGGTGATAAATCAAAAGGTAAAGGATGGATAAGTACGTGGGCATGCTGTGGCTATTTGAGTAGCTAGAAAATTAGTCATCGAAAAAAGGATATAGCAAGCATGGGTCTAAATGCCTTGATTTTAAAGGATTTTCACTGTCATCGTACCACCATTCAAAGAAAATGGACTTGGATAGAGACAAGGGTGTAGCCTGGGTTATAGTATACCCAAAGTGGAGAGATACGAGTAAAGTAAGCTAAAATAAGATAGCGTGCATTGATAAATTAGATTATTGAATGATCATTGCAAAGCACAATTATTTATTTATTTATACTAAATATAATAACTACATATACTCTGATGGTTACTATTTATATTTAGTCTCTAGTGATTCTGATGCAAGCGATCTTTCTATTATGCATGTTCATTAGTATAATTGCTTTGCATTAATTACTAAATTGATAATCATATTTTTTCGGTCTTAGCCTATCATCTTGTGCTAGCCCTCTCTATTAATTTATAGTATGGTGTCCTATCCTTGAAAACCCATATCTAAGACCAATTTGATCCTGGCCATTTGATTTCATTTATATCGTATTGTGGTTAATCATGATTAAGTCATGATTTTTTAGCCTATTCATCAACATCATGGCCGAATTTTATATCTTCCAGCTGTACCCCGGTAGATAAGACTTTTTGTGGTTCTTCCCTACGCAGCCTGCAAGAACAATGTGATTTCCATCTATCTTTATTTTGTCTAATCTTACCATGTGGTACCTACTTATGACCTCCACTTAAGTTGTTAAGATAGAGTGCAAATAATAGTGCAATTAGATCTAAATATAAGTTGATCAAACTTAATTTTAAAATTTTTAATATTATTTAAATATATATCACATTATTTAAAATATGACCATGCTTATGCCTTATACTAGTCTCGCATATTTATTGCTATGTGTGATACAAGTTGTCCAAATCTATTGCACATGTTACATATTGATCACATGTATCTTGTAAGTCCTTTCATGGTGCTTAGAGTGAGCTTTGGTGTAACAATAAAATTGCGTTATGACCTGAAGCTAACTGGTTTAGACGCACGTTCCATGGAGGTAGATTTTTTACATCTAACCCTCCCCAGATATTGCAATGGTGGGAGACTTATGCACCTTACCTTTGTCCTACTGTGGTGCATTTATCAATATTCGAGCATTCCTACGATCTTCTTCTTCCATCTTGAGCTCTTACCAATCTAAATCAGCCTTCTCCCATGCTTACAAAATACGTCCACAATCGACATCACCCACCGGCTTTTCTTCACAACTTCTTCGATTTCAAAATGGGTAGAGAAAAATTTGATTCTCCCTTTTCATTTCTACGAATCAGGCCAACATCGCCTAAGAGCTCTTATTCGCAACTTCTATCTTGGGGAGATTTTATATGTATATTATAATAAATTTAAATATTAAAAATGATATTAGCGATGGTAAAAATTTTTATCATTAATAAAGATTTTTTTATCACCGGAACAACGATAAAAAAATATCATCGATAATACTATTAGTGATGGTAATCTTGATATTAGCGACGGTGAGTGCCATCTCTAAAAATTTATTTTTTAAAAATATTTAAAATTAAAAAAATATTAGCGATGGCATATTTCGATTACTAATGATAAAAAACGTGCCATCGCTAATAATTAACTATTAGCGACGGCTTTGTTATTATTAGCGGCAGCATAAGCCATCGCTAAAATTATTTAAAATTTTTAAATATTTTTATAATATTTAAATATAAAATATATGTTAACGATGACAAATTTTGGCTATTAACGATGAAAATGCACCATCGCTAATAATATTTTTAAAATAATAGATTGAAAAAATATTTTAAAATATTATTGATGATGAAATTAGTGATGGGAGTTTTGCCATCGTGAATAATCCAGGCCTTGGTTCGAATCCAATTCGAACTCGATTCGAAATTCCATCAAACCTAATTTAATTAGGCTTTGAATTCAAATCATACTTAGATTATAAAATTTAATTAATCTCAAATTAAGTTAATTAATCTTAAATTAAGTCAAAATTAATTAAATTAAATTTGATTTAAATTAATTAGGAGAAATTGGTTTTCAATTTGGGTATAATTTGAATCTAATTCAAAATTCTATCAATCCTAATTTAATTAGATTTTTAATTCAAGTTCTACTTGGATAGTAAAACTTAATTACCTTCAAATTAAGTCAAGTCTAATTAAATTTAAGCTGATTTAAATAATTAGAAGGAAATAATTTTCAATTTCAATTCTAATCGAATCCAATTCGAGCTCGATTCAAATCCAATTCAAAATTCGATCGATCTTAATTTAATTAAACTTTTAATTCAAGTCCTATTTGGATAGTAAAATTTAATTATCTTAAAATTAAGTTTAGTCTAATTAAATTTAAGATAATTTAAACTAGTTAAAACTTGATCTATGATTACATTCGAATTCAATTTGAATCTAATTCGAATCCAATCGATTTTATATTTAGAAGCTTCGTATATTTAGATTTGAATTTGGAAAGAGGATCTAGGGGCTAAAAATTCAATCTAATCATCCAATCGATGGGTTAGGATGCCTATAGCTTCATATCATCAAATTAAACATGTAGAAATAATCTATTTGAGAATAGTAGTATATTGAAAGATACATATCCATATCAAGACTTACTAATATTATTTTATTTTTTTCATTACAAGATGTAGGAATATTCAGCTCTCATCCACCAGCTGCTAGAGAGAAGTAGGAGGAGGAGAAGATGGGCGACGAGGGGGAACAAACTTGATTTTTTTGAATGTATTATTTTTTTTGGATACTACTTATAAAAAAATTATATAATTTATATTTTTAATAAAATATAATTAGTTGTAAATTTTTGATTGTTAAATTATTTTTAGATTTTAATTATAGCAAATACTATGAATCATAATTTATTATGATTAATTAAAATAAACTTTAAAAAATATTATTATTAATTTTTTTAAAAAAATATAAATTAATTATTAGCATCAATATTAATGATAGCAAACATCATCGTTAATAACTATTAGCAATGACTTTAGAGACAAAGTTGCTATCGCTAATAATTTTTTAAATAATTTTTTTATTTTAATTTAAAATTATAAAAAAATCAGAGATACTATTAGCGATGGCATATTTGGTCGCTAATAATTATTAGCGACGATATTAGCCATGAAAATATCATTGCTAATATTTTTTAAAATATTTTATTTTATTTGATTTAAAATTTTAAAATTATTAGAGACGGTATTAGTGATGGAATATTCTATCGCTATTATGTATTAGCGATGGCATTGGCCACGATATTATCGTTGCTAATATTTTTTAAAAAAATTAATTTAAATATTAAAAATTTATTAGTGACTAAATTTTTTTGTCGCAAAAGTCGTTGCTAATAGGCTTATTAGCGATGATGGATTTTGCCATCATTAATAATGATAATTAATGATAAAAATTTTTTAGATTAAATTTTATGATGGAATTAACGATGATAGATGGAGTATTAGTAACGATTAAAATGATGATATTAACGATTGTATGGTTATTAATGATGATAGATGGACTATTAGCGATGGCATTTAGCCATCGCTAATGATCTGAATTTTTGTAGTGATATGTTGTGCAGCTACACCTCTGTTATGTTTTGATGGCAGCTACCTTCATGTGTCTTTATATTTAAGCAGTTATATTGATGGCATTAATCTGCCATCTATTGCTCTAAATGAGAAGAAGCATGACTGGACTACTGCTTATATCGTGCACGACCATTTTTTCATCTATTGAAATTAATATTTGCATGCAGTTAGCATGGAGGAAGTAGTTACTTACACAATCAGGATTTTTAAAATAAAGAAATAGAAAAAAAAAAAAGCCCAAACTAAAGTGGAGTTGTACCTATTGTATTCGTCCCAAATATTAATAACTTGATGTGGTCCATATATAATCTAATTAATTAAAAATAATTTAAGATAATTGAGATGATTAAATTTTTTTGAAATAAAGAAAGACTCAGATCAAAATAAGAACTCCACTACGACTATACTTCTTTGATGAAAAGAAGAGTTTGTGTCAATTTAAAAAAGTCCCTAGCCTAGCCTATAAATAAAGCCTAGGACTCTCCATCAGATATAGGCATCGAGATCCTTTGACATAGATTAGAAGAGCTTTTTTGCAGTAGTCTTTTGCAGGTTTTCAAGAGACCCATTGCTGCTTCATCTTTCTTCATTCAGGATTGCATTTAAGCTTGATCAACAATGGCCGAAGGTATATTAGTTTTCGCTTTAAGATCTGAATTTCTTATAGTCAGTGGTATCAGAGCCACCTCCATGCTGTTTTATTCAGTCTATTAATTATGAAAAATAGAAATCATCAAGATCTAGGCCCCAGATTTCGTACCAATTTAAATTTTATTTATTTATTTATTTCATAATTTTTAATTTCAATCAAAATCTATTTATGAATAAATAAATAATTAATTAAAGAAAGAAGAGGGCTGGTGTGCCCTCTTCCTCTTCTCTCCCAATGGCCGGATCTTTCGTCTGGGTCCCATTTTTGGTGGCTGACCGCATGATCGCCTGTGTCCCAAGCCAATAGCTGCTTTTTGGCATCCTCCTGCTGGTGAACATCCACATTCAAAAAAAAAAGCGGGGGGGAGGGGGGGCGATGATCTGGCGGTCGGACGGCGGTCTCACACCGGCTGTCGGTGCGTGAACACCAATCGGCCCTTATCGACGGTGTTAGCAGCATGATCGAGCACTGGTTAAGAGGGAGGCGGCGGCCATGGGTAAACTAATCGGGGAAGAAGAAGAACAGTAGAGGGGAAGGGATTTTGGGCTAATGGGTTTTGGGTTCCAACCTGAAATCCAAAATTAATTTTAGACCCATTAGCTAAAAAAGAAATTTTACAATAAAACCCCTCATAAAGATATGTATTCTATAAAGGTCATATAGGGATTTTTACAAATTAGTCTATGATAAAGTAATAAGTTTATAAAAATTTCTAAAAAAATTAAATTAAAAAATTATTATTATTTTAACAATTATGATAGAGTTTATTATGTGAAGACACATGGGCTATTTTAGTCCTTATAATAAACTTTATTATATAAAGATCCTTTTGAATTAAATTTTGCGATTTGTTTTGATCGGATTATTGTTTATTTGCTGAAAAAAATATCTGATCAGATTATGACAAAACTCATAATAAAATTTTATATGGTTAATGGGGATATTCAAATGCCATATTAAAGTTAATGAATTTATTATTTTTAAGAATAACCATAGCATCTTGAAAAGTAATAAAAGTCATATAAAGAATTAAATTCAAGAATAATGGCATGAGAATAAAATTATAATTAAATTATAGAGATAATTAACTTTACCCACAGGGAGTGATTATTTTTATAATTTAATTAGAATAAGATGGTAATCTAGATGTTAATGATAGTTTTTTTCTAGACCCACAAGTATGAAAATTTACTATTTTTAATATTTATGTTGCTAGTCTTATCAATCAAGTATTAATAGATTCTATGCATGATACGCCTCTACCCATAGGAAGATTAGAATTTATCACTGAAATTAATTATTTTAGATTATATTTTAGCTTCATAGCACTAAAATTTTTTTTTTAATATTTTTTGATTATTGTAGCTAGTCTTACTGCATATATTAATGATGCTGCTCTTATTCCAATGTTAAGTGGTGATAATTTTTTTGATTGGAAAGATAGCGTTCTTTACACTCTTGGGTACAAAGATCTTAACTTGGCACTCTATGGATAACCACCTATTTCCATGGACTCAAGTACGCCGCAACAAACTTTGGCATATGAGAAATAAGGGCGATCTAATCGCTTGAGTTTAATGCTCATCAAGTCTCAAGTACCTAAAAGTATTAGAGGTTCAATTCCTCAATGTGGTAAGATCAAGAATTTTATGAAGGCCATTGAAGAATAATTTGAAAGTTCTGATAAAGCTTTGGCCAGTACCCCAATAAAAAAATTTACAACCATGAGGTTTGATAGTTTTAAAGGTGTACGTGACCATATCATGGAAATGAGAGATATTGCTACTCAACTCAAATCTTTAGAAGTTAAGATTTTTGACTCTTTTCTAGTTCATTTTATTTTAAATTCTCTACCTGCAGAATTTAGTTCTTTCAAAATCTCCTATACACACATAAAGAAAAATGGTCTGTTAATGAATTTTTGACCATGTGTGTTCAAGAGGAAGTAAGACTGAAACAAGAAAAGCAAGACATAAAGCATGAAAGTGCCAATCTTGCTACTCATGGTAAAGATAAAAAAAGAAATGGTATTTCTAAAGGAAAGAAGGATGTTGCAGTGTCAATGAAATGTCATGGCAATAAAGATGCATGCTTCTTTTGCAAGAAAAAAGGACACATAAAGAAGGACTGCATAAAGTATAAGAAATGACTTGAAAAGAAAGGTATTTTTATATCTCTTATGTATCATGAATTATTTTCTGTTGATGTTCCTAATAATACTTGGTGGATTGATTCTGATATTATAATTCACATTGCCAATATCATGCAGGGCTTTCTCAATCTAAGGGATCTGAAGGAAAGTGAACAAGATATCTACTCAGGCAATTGGATATGTTCACATGTGGAGGCTGTGGAAATCTTTAGATTAATTTTAAACTCTGATTTTATTTTAGACCTTGAAAATACTTTTTATGTTCCTAGTTTTTCTAGAAATTTAATTTCTGTTTCCAAGTTGACAAGTATTGATTTTAGTTTTTATTTTGAAAACTCTGTAGTTAATCTTTTTTGGGATAAAAAAGTTATTGGCACTGATTTTCTGATGGATGATTTATATAAATTAGATTTAAATCTAAATTAAGAAAATAATCGTTCATCTATGCATGGTGATAATATTGGCATAAAGAGGAACATTATTAAAGAGAACTCTTCAAGTTTATGGCACAAAATGTTAGCTCATATCTCTTTAGAGAGAATAAAAAGGTTGGTAAATGATGGCATTTTAAAAGATATTGATTTTACCGACTTTGGTACTTGTTTGGATTGCATAAAGGAAAAACAAACTAATAAGTCCTTTAAAGATGCCAAAAAGAGTTCCAATATTTTGGAAATCATACACACTGATATTTATGGACTGTTTTCTACCTCTTGTTATAATGATCTATATTTTATCTCATTTATTGATGACTATACTAGATTTATGTATCTCTACCTTCCATTTGAAAAAGGAGAGGCACTAGAAGCCTTTAAGGTTTATAAAGTAGAAGTAGAGAAATAGATGGATAAGAAAATAAAGATTATAAGATCTGATAGAGGTGGAGAATACTATAGAAGGTATACTGAAAATGATCAAATAATAGACCCATTTAGTAAGTTTCTTAAAGAAGAGAGTATTATTATCCAATACACAATGCCTGGAATGCCACAGCAAAATGGTGTGGCAGAAAGAAAGAATCGTACACTGATGGACATGGTAAGGAGCATGATTAGTAGTTCTAATCTTTCTTTATCTCTTTGGAGTGAAGCACTAAAGACCACTGTATATGTCTTAAATAGGGTTCCATCAAAGGCTGTACCTAAAACTTCTTTTGAGTTGTGGAAAGGATGAAAATCAAGTTTAAGTCATTTCCTCATATGGGGATGTCCAGTTGAGGGGCGGATTTATAATCCATATTTAAAGAAATTAGATTCTAGAACTATTAGTGGCTATTTTATTGGCTATGCAGTAAATTTTAAAGGATATAGGTTTTATTGCCCTAACCATGGACCTAAAATCATTGAGGCTAGGAATGCAAAATTTCTTGAGCATTATGAACTTAGTGGGAGTGGTTTTCCTCATAAGGATAAATTTGAGGAAATAAGGGATCAAATTGATCAACCCATAAAAAATAAAGAATTGATTATTATTCAAGGTGATCCACAAGAACATGGACAATTAATTTCAGAACAACCACTTCATGAAGAGCAAGTTCATGATGAACCTACAACTAAAATTACTTAAAATACAGATGAAGTAGTAGGATTAAGAAGATCCTCAAGAGAAAGAAGACTTGCAATTTCTAGTGATTACATTGTCTACCTACAGGAATCTGATTTTGATGTCGGACCTGATAATGATTCTAAATCATTTTCACAAGCCATAAGTGGAAATAATTTCAGATACTGGTATGATGCCATGAAGGATGAGATGGAATCCATGATTAAAAATCAAGTCTAGAATCTCGTTGAGTTACCTAAGGATGCTTCAGTTATTGGCTGTAAATGAGTGTATAAGACCAAAAGAGACTCCTCAGGTAAAATTGAATGATATAAGGCTAGACTTGTATCTAACGGTTTCACTCAAAAGAAAGGCATTAACTATCATGAAACCTTCTCTCCAGTTTCAAAGAAGGATTCATTAAGGATAATTATGGCTTTAGTAGCTCATTTTGATTTAGAGTTACATCAAATGAATGTAAAAATGATATTTTTAAGTAAAAATCTAGAAGAGATAGTGTATATGACTCAGTCTGAAGGTTTCTATACAGATAAAGATAGTCACCTTGTATGCAAGTTAAAGAAGTCTATATACGGACTTAAACAAGCCTTCCGCCAATGGTATATGAAATTCCATGATGTTATAAGCTCTTTTGGCTTTACAAAAATTATTGCGGATCAATGCATATATCTCAAGGTTAGTGGGAATAAATACATATATCTGATTCTATATGTAGATGATATATTACTTGCAAGCAGTGATTTGGGTTTGCTAAAAGAGATAAAACTATTTTTTTCTCAAAACTTTGAGATAAAGGATATGGGTGAAGCCTTTTATGTCATTGGCATAGAGATTCACAGAGATGGATCACAAAGGATTTTAGGTTTGTCTCAAAAGGCCTATATCAAAAAGGTTTTGGAAAGATTTAAATAATAGATTGTACTCCTACGATTGCACCCATTATGAAAGATGACAAATTCAGTTAGAATCAATATCCACTAAGTGAATTGAAAAAAGAGCAAATGAAGAACATCCTATATGCATTTACAGTGGGAAGCTTGATATATGTACAGGTCTGTACAAGACCTGATATAGCATATGCAGTAGGTATTTTGGATAGATATCAAAGCAATTCTGACATTGATCATTGGAAAGCTGCAAAGAAGGTTATGCAATATCTATAAGAAACCAAGCATTATATGCTTACCTATAGACATACTAATCACTTGGAGGTGATTGGTTATTCGGACTTAGATTTTGGTGGATGTATGGATACAAGAAAGTCTACTTCAGGATATATTTTTCTTCTTGCTGGAGGTACAGTATCTTGAAAAAGTAGTAAGCAATCGATAGTTCTTCATCTACTATGGAGGCAGAGTTCGTTGCATGCTATGAAATTACTTCACAGGCTATATGGATGAGAAATCTCATTTTCGGTTTGAGAGTTATCAATTCTATTGCAAGGCCAATAAAGATTTATTGTTATAACTCCACTGTAGTTTTTTTTCTAAGAATGATAAAAGTGAAAGTCGCAGCAAGCATATCAATAGAAAGTATCTTGCTGTTAAAGATCATATCAAGAAGCGTGAAATGGATATCCAACTTATCAGTACTGAATTAATGGTTGCAGACCTCATGACCAAAGGATTATCGGCCAAATAGTTTAAAAATTATGTAGATCATATGGAAATCATTAATTCAATTTTCTTTTGATTAGCTTCTTGCAAAAAACTTATTTTTAGAAATAAAGGACATGTTATTTTATTTTGTGCACATGAAGTTCATGTTATAGAGTTAGACTCCGAATAACTTATATAAAGTTATATATAAAGAAAGATATAAAGTACTTAAATAAAAGGTTTCATGTATTATGATATATGAAAGGAAGTATTCACTTTTAGGATATAACCATCATAATTCTGTATTGAAATTTCTTATTTAAGTGGAAGTTTTTGATCTGAGATAGTTTATGGCCATACTATAGTTTTATTTATTACCTATCTGGTATCTTAATTATGACACATGGACCAAGTGGGAGAATGTTGTACTCATCCCAAATATTAGTGACTTGATGTGGCCCATATGCAATCTAATTAATTAAAGATAATTTAAGATAATTAAGATGATTAAATTTTTTAAAATAAAGAAAGACTCAGGTCAAAATAAGGACTCTACTACGGCTATGCTCCTTTGATGGAAAGAAGAGTTTGTGTGAATTTAAAAGAGTCCCTAATCTAGCCTATAAATAAAGCTTGTGACTCTCCATCAAATATAGGCATCGAGATCTTCTGGCATAGACTAGAAGAGCTCTTTTGCAGCAATCTTTTGCAGGTTTTCAGGAGATCCATTGCTGCTTCATCTTTTTTCGTTTAGAATTGCATTTAGGCTTGATCAACAATGGTTGGAGGTATATTTATTTCCGCTTTAAGATCTGAAATTCTTATAGTACCTACTATAGCTCAAATTATATATATCTAGTAGATCGAGATACATGATTTAGCTCAGAAAAAAAAAAAAGAAATCCTAAATGAATGGGTAGGTGGCACCCATAATTTTTCTAAATCATTTTTAAGTTAAGAATGCTGAGAATCAATAACAACTCTCTCTCTAATCTTCGTTAGATATCTCTTGGATATTCTTTGACATTACAATAGCCATCATAAACTATTCTTCATCTCTGTAGGCCCTTATTATACCATCATTTTAGAAGCTAAAGTAAGAGCACTCCACCGGTCTATAGAATCTATAAATAGGGGTTAAGGCCTATCATTGTGTGCATAAAAAGACAGTGGAAGTGTTGTGTGTGTGAGAGTACCAGGATAGGGTCTTCCCATTTTTGAAGTGTCCCATTCCAACTAATATATGAATGTACTGGCATATTAGTATGCTGCTCTTAAGGCATTAATAAAGTTTGTTTATTTTCAAGTGCTATCCCATTTCTTCTTTACCAAGAATGGTTAGTCATATTAAAGCACAAGAGGAACAAGTTAATATGACATCATTATCATCATCACTATTCATTAGAGTCATACAGGTGGAAGTTGGAGGTAATTTTTAAACTAGGCATCAGGAGTAATTAAGTCCTGCACATGTAAATTATATTTTAAAATCACGTGATATCATTTACCTTCATCAATCGCCAAGACCATGGGCATTTGCAAAGAATTAAGATTTTTGGAGATTTCAGTCGATTTTTTAAGACACTCGGTCTATGTAATAAATCCAATATTATTGACTAATTTTAAATATTAATTTCAAAATATATTAGTTAAAAAAATCTATTAAGAAAAAGAAAAATACATAGATATTCCTTCGAGTTTGGGCCACATGTTCTTGGATCCCAAAATTTTAAAAAAATGTCAATTAGCCATTAAAATTTTAAATTTGCTATAATGTGGCCTAAATTATTGTCTATCTACGCATCACAAAATGTTATCGCATGAGAAACAAATGATAACCAATTTTTTTTTAAAAAAATTGAGAAATGTCCTTCTTACTAACTTAGTAAAATGCTCTTGTTGTAGCGGAAATTGGAAAAAAGAGAAGGAGAGTAGCACTTTGAGGCCTATGTTAGTAGATGAATAATAAAAAATGAAGTATTTTAAAATTTGTATAAGTGGATAGATGACAAAGGATGAAATGCTTTGAGATCCATACAAATAGATCAATGATAGATGATGAAGTGCTTTAAAATCTGTATAGACAGATGAATAATAAATGATGGAGTAATTTGATCCATATATTCAGATAAATGATAGTAGATATAGTGCTTTGACATCTATATGCGTGCATTGGATGATAAAGAATATAGTACTTTGAGATCTATATAGATGGATAGATGATAAAAGATGAAGTGCTTTGAGATCTATGCAGATAAATGGACGATGGAGGATGGACCACTTTTGAAATTATATAAGTTGATGGATGATAAGGGTAGAGCACTTCGAAATCTATACAAATAAATGAATGATAGAGGATTGAGTATTTTGAAAACTATATAGATACTTGAATAATAGAGAATGAAGTACTTTGAAATCTATGCAAGTAGATGAATGATAGAGAATAGAGTGCTTTAAGATCTGTGCAAGCGATGGATAATATATGATAGAGCGCTTTGAGATTTGTATAGACGAATGAATGATAGAAGATGGAGTACTTTGAGATTTGTGTAGACAAATATATTATAGATTAAATATTTTGTGATATGTGCAAGTAAATGAGGTATAGACATAGTGCTTTGAAATTTATGTAGGTGGATAAATCACAAAGAATGGAGCTCTTTGAGATGTGTGCATGCAGATGGATGAGGTTGGAGCATTTTAAGATTTGTGCGGGCAAATAATGACAAAAGATAAGTACTTTAATATCTCTACAAATGGATGAATGATGGATAATAGAGTACTTTGAGATTTGTATAGATAGATAGATAATAGAGGATGGAATGCTTTAAAATCTGTACAAGTAGATGAATTATAGAGGATGGAGCTATACTTTGAAATTCGTAAGATGGATAAATGATAAACGACAATCTTTCTGAATTAAGAATATTTTTATCTTTTTTCTTACTCTATTAATATTATTAGGATCTACATAGATGGCTTGATCATGTTGCATTAAATTAATTTGAAGTTTTGGTGGCTAATCAACACTTTTAAACTTTTAGAGTTTAAATATAAATAACTCAAATTTGAAGAGATATTTCTATAATTTTTTTAAAATAAAAAATTAAATATATCATTTGATATATGAATAATATCTCATCAATCGATATTTTGGATTTTATGGAGATAATTTTCTTATATCATACTCGAAGATGTTGATCATACGGTAACAATTGATATCTCACGTGAAAGAGAAACCTTGCTTTGAAACCGAACAACATTATGATGTCAGGATCCATTGCCAGATCTTTGCTACAACCACTTGAATACTTTTGTTTCGTAGGCTAGTGGGGCTAGTGGACATAATTAACGTATATCAAACAAATTATTTTGATATATCTCATCGTCAGTCCCCTGGCCACATGGGCACATTCTAAAACACTAATCTCCTACTTGACCTGGCCAAATAGTTGCATGCATTAAATTTTCTGATGTGGTCTTAAGTCTAATAATTATGCTAAAAACTTTATGCGATATTACAATGTGTGTGTATATATATATATATATTGATGACACCATATCGATTGAAAGCCCCTGAGTGGAAATAAATTTTCTATTAGTGCATAAATATTTGATTAAATGGACGCACGAGACCCTGACCTTGGCATGTGGTGACTCAGATTTAGAACGATATTAGTAGCGTCTTGCCAAAGGGATTACCACACGTCTTTATATTCTTCATTTGACCTTGAACCGTCGCAGAAGTCATCCTATAAAACTTAAGACTGGTCATGCATAGGGCTGCAGAGTTTTTGATCTAGTCCAAATTTTATTTGACCTCAACTTGAGGTCACGAAGCTTAATTAATACTCGATCCTTGACTCCAATTTTTGGGTACGTAATATACGATCATATGTGATCCAAACCTTTGCTAACTAGTCCTTTTTTTCCCCTTATGCGTGGTGAGCAACAGTGACCTGGGTCACCATTTTCATAGAGAACATTAAATGATATAAAGAAAAATAAAAAATTAAAGGCTTTCCTAATAAATTACCGTAGTTCCTTGCCACGTTTTCGGTGACCAAATCCATCAACTTTGAATGGTCCATGCATGTTAACTTCTTGTATCAGACATTTTAGTCTTAACATGCAACACATTTCAAACATTCATGCAAGAGAGAAAGGACGCAGAACTTCAGCTTTGAGTCCGGGTAAAACACTCCCATTCCAACGCTAAGACTGGTGAAAGTAATGGACCAACGTTTCGTATATGTTACAACCTCTATATAAACCGTCTCCACCTAAGGTTCTTCGTAGCACCAAAGCCAAACAAGTTAGACAGAAGGGATATATTCTAGCCAATTAATACAGAGAAACTTTGGAAGAGATGAGTACGTGGGGAGGAAGGCATATGGTGGGAGTGATGTTTCTTGTGTTGTTGATTGCTGGTTCACAGCCTCTTTCTACTGCAAGGCAATTGGGAAGGCAAATGTGGCTCATGGAGGGAGCTTTGGCATTGGAGTCCCTCCCGAAAGGTGGGCCGTCCTCAGAACATTCAAATTGCAGTAGCGACCCCAACATCAAAGGTGGCAATTGCCCACACAAAAGATAAATGAATGCACTGTGATGATAAGGGCTACGTGAAATAATTATCAGATGCGTGCTATGTCGTTTTTAGGGTGATAGTTGTCGTTACCTTTGGGTAGAACCTAAATAGGGTTCAAGTCTATACTGTGATGGTTATTATAAGTTCCTAATACCGTGTTTTCATGTTTGTATTTCTGAAGATAAGCATGCTTCTTCTGGGGTTTTGAATATTATTCCTTTCGGATACTGCTCATTAAAATCTCACTGATTTGTTCTTAACATTTTCTATTTTATTTATCATATGGCTTTCTTGTTTGTGTTCGAACGTTTGCAAAACATGCATACGAACGAACGTGTGTTGAGACCAAGAAAGTAAGGTAATACAAGAAAGGACCATATATAAGGATTCCAAACCCCAGCCCAAGCATACAATTGAGCCGAATTGAATGGCTAGAGACTTGAGCTCAAAACTTGATTCATGATTGATAGAGTTTTAATATCCAAGTCCAAACTTGACTTGAGCTCAAAACTTGATTCATGATTGATTGAGTTTTAACATCCAAGTTCAAACTTGACTTGATCTTAAAAAAAAGAAGAAGCAATACTCAAGATCAAACTTGACTTGACTCAAATATCAAACGAGCCATACTTAAATTTAAGTTCAAACTCGAATTTAAGTTTTGATCCTAATTAAAAAATATATTATAAATAAAATATAATTTTATTAGACTATTGATGTTTAAGATAAACCTTCAAGCCGAGTATTTTATTACCCAAGCTCAACACAAAAAATTATTTAAACTACTCGAGCTTGACTTAAGCTTAGCAATAGCCAAATGAAGTCGAATTTGGATTTGCGTTGAGCTTGAGAAATCATGAGTGGCTCGGCTTATTTGCACTTGCACCCTAGCCTCATATGATAAGAGTTTTAGGGTATGACATTTGATTAATTGAGACATATTAGAGTTGCCTTCTCTTTTTGCTCTCACCCTTGAGCGACTCCTCAGCAAGCTTCTCTAGACTCAAGCCTTGCTCTCTTCTCCAAGTCTTCTCCTAGCTTGGATACAAGAACTCCTCTCTTCCTCTCTAGCAAGCCCCTATAGGAACCCTTAATCTCTCCTTTGTTTTATTTTCATTGCAAACGTGGGAAACATCTCACTTAAGTGGGGAAACTCCTCATTGGGCTGGCAAACAATAGGCCCAAAAATAATGTAGGCCTCCCTATGGAATTGGACCCATAGAACATAGTAGGGCAATACAATATCAAGCTTCGTCAAAGGGCTAAACCCTAAACATGCATCCAACGCAAATCAATAGTCCTCATAGGGTTACACAAAAATGGCATTCACCCCATATATAATGCAACATTATAGATGGGAATAATGTATTAAAATATGAAATGAAAGAATGAAAATAATGCCATCTGGCCATAGCTTCAAAAGCCTATTTTGCCGATAGATCTTAGGACAGAGGACGCCCAAACAAAGGCTGTCTCTTCTCAAAAAGGAAAATGGGGCTATCATTCAAAGAGTTAATTTACTAAATCCCTTTCTAAGAGAGAAGTTTAATTAAATTCCATCAGGAATGCAACTCTGGATGCTCATTTCAATAGGAAAACCTGTGACTTCGGGATTGGTTAATTTCAATTGTCATGCACCAACATTTTGAATAATGCAAAGTTCCAGAGATGTTATTAATTGAGGTTAGGTCATTAGTTAGTCAAACATTACTTATATTATATTCCTGAGACATGGACAAAAGACCACCATAGTTGATCACAAAGATCATCGCTCCAAGTTGTATGCCTTAGGATTTCTTATAATGTAGTTATCATTTGGATAAGAAGTAAACATTCCTTTGATTGTCCCTACAGAAGTAGGTTACCTGTAGTACATATCAAGTATAACTATAAATGCAATATAGCTAAAATAAATAGTGAGAAATATTTAGATAATGGAGATCCAAACCATTTAATGCAGAAAAATGAAAAATGGGAATTTTGATCCCTAGCCAAAAAAACTCAAGATCAATTTGAGATTCGGCTTATGCTCGTACTCAAAAGTGAATCGACGTTACGTTAGTCTAATAATATGGTTTGGCTCTATAAAATTAGAAAATATAAATTTTTCTAGCCATAATATTTCAAAGAAAAGCACATCGGGAATGGAGCACCCATAATATATTTCTTTCCTACATGCTTGAAAGATGGATGGTAGGATACCTGCAAAAAAAAGTTCTCTTGTCGAAAGTTGTCCAATGAGGAACCCTCTAATAGTTAAGTCAATCGAAGAAAGGGAACATCTCAAGAAAGCCAAAAACGAGAGCAAGAGCTTATGATATGAAAAGCTTATCAGGTCTCTTAATGCTTATTGATATTTATAGGATAGAAAAAGCCGTTATTGTGTAACTCTCATCCCTAAATATTTAGGACGTTGGAGTTATGGTATTTAATAGGCAGTTACCTCATTAACTGCCATTAAGGATGGAGTAATGGATTGCTCGTGGGTGACTATTGCACTCCATATTTGTAGGTAGTTAATATTACTATTGAATAATCATCGTCAATTCAAATAGTCGACAAAGCTCCGAGGATGTAGTCGGTTAGATACTAAATATCATCAAAAAATGATTTGCTAAATACTGAGTACTTTCAGGAAGTTGTAGGATAGTTGTCAGACCAAGTTGGTAAGACACCAACTTGATTAGGCTTGTTATATTTAGTTGGTAGAGTTTCATCAATCTTAGTCAGTGGAGTCTTCTTAATCTTAATTTAATGAATGTTAATTATATCAAAGCTTATTAATCCAAGTTGGGCTGGATCATAGTAACTTATCCAGTATATAGATGAGAAAGAACTAAACATTATGGACTTAGTCAGTTGGGAGGCCAAGAAGGAGAATAGTCAGCTAAGCAATAAAGACCCACCCCAACACATGCCTCCCAACTTTCTATTGGAAATTATGTCCCAAAGCTAATTATTAGCCTGTTGAGCTAATCTTATAAATTTATATGATTTATTATAAATAAAAAAAATTATTCTAGCTTTTTTTATCATAAGTGTAGTTCTTTTTTTTTATGAACCTTTGTATTGTGATGAAGTTATTAGAACTATTTAGAATCGATAAAGAGAGGATTTATCATTTAGTTTTTAAACATGTTCATGATCAAATGATATATTGTTATCTAAGACAACAACGTTTATTGAGTATAGATCATTATGTGCCATATAGATTGATTGTTCTCTTAACTAAGAAGTATGAAGATACTGATATGGCATACAGGTGTGATATAGGAATACATCGTTATTGAATGTGATCAATTCTGAAGTATTCTGCTATCAAGATTGGCTCTGAAGGGATATAAATATAAGTATCCTTCTGATCAGAGATCATTATGGTGACTTGCAAGCAACTCACTATGCTTTGGTGTTGGACTACCTGAATTTCTAATTCAATTATGAAAGATTTTTAGGTATAGTCAAGTACTTATGAAGTCGGTGTGTGAGCCAAAGTAGGTTTGTCTACTAATTTCAGGAGATGTGTTGTATTGTATTTCAATTTAGTAAAACCTTGGCCAGAGTAGTCCTTATGAAGAGTCATAGGATTGATTGCATTAAGATGCATTATGGATATACTTTTCTAGAGTTAACAGCTTAACTCTGAGTCATCCTAAACACAAAGGTTAAAGGGATGAATTATATGGTAACCATATTTGAATGGATTCTAGAATATTGCTTTATATACATGCAATCTATTCGGATGTCGAGTACGATTGCTAGATGATCTCTTCGATTAATATAGAAATTTATTTCTATATCACCGACTTATGTTCGAACCTATGAAGTCATACACATAAGAGATTTCTATCTGATCGGATGATTAGTCAATGATTATGAATCATTTTAGGATCAGATCATCAATATGATTGATGATTGATTTAATATAAGTATTGTAGAAGGATTAATTAGCAATTGGATTGCTAATTAGCTTAATTTGATTGAATATTAGGATTGAGATCAGGTCTAATTGAATAAGATTCAATTTGATTTGGTTTGGACTTGATTAGGTCAAGTCTAATTAATTTATGTGATTAGCCAATTACAAGAAAGATCAAATTTCTTATTTAATTAGGATTTATGCACACCTAATTTTTAATTAGCTTAAGATTTAAATTAAAATTAAATATGATTTAATTAAACTTCTAGTTGAACTAGGATCATTCTTAATTAGGTTGCACCAATCTTAATTTAATTGGACTTAAAATTTGATTTGACCAAAGAAACCCAAATAGCCCAATTGGACTGTGACTCTCTTTCTTTCTTGCGCCAACTCGCCATGCTCCATGCCCTCTTTCTTTTGGTTTTGTGTGAGATTCCTTAAGCCTAAGAGAAGCCCACATGCGTCCCTTTCCTCTTTGAATTGAAATTAGTTTGGACTAGGTCAAACAAGATAAGTTATTTTGACCTAGGACTCTATTTGATAGTTTTGATATTCCCAAACTCTATCCATTGTAGGTGCTTAAAATAATTAGATTTGATCTGATTTTTGGCACTGTAAAAGAAGAAATTATGCATGAGTTTTTGGTATCACACATGTAGGAAAATTAAGAGGCACCTAAGAGTTGGGCGCCCCCTACTATTGCCCCCTTTGACCATTTCTATTCTAAGTATTTGACCTAGACCGAGACTCCTCTTGATCTCTCTATTTAAGAGGAGTCTTGGTATGAAATTTTTAAAGTAAATTCATCAAGGGATAAGGTCATTGGGCATGGGTTATTGGGCGCACATCTCTTGTGGGGCATAGGCTTTCTTTAGGATAACATCTTATTGAAGGAAATTATGCAGGGTTTTAGCATGCTTTTCGAAATATTTTTTGAATATTATTATAGTGAAAGCATTACATTAATCTAAAATTAACCTACGCATGCATTGATCAAATCAAAAAATCCTACTCAGGATCTAAACATGCTAATATGTAATTTAAAATTTAAATACGATCGATTAGCAAATCGCATTTACTGACCGATTTGAGTTTAGAACTCGATACCTATGCACAGGTAGCTGATCTCCATGATCTGAATCCATCAAAATATGCTCTAGTGTCATGCTACAACCGCATACTTGTTCGACCTCTATGATTGATCCACACGGAGCTCTTGATCTCGACCAGCTTTATCGGAGTGCTAGCTCCTCATCGGAACCTTCGATAGTTGATCTCGATCGATCCAATCGATCATCTTTCTCTTGATCTCTCGAATACTTCAGAAGATTATATAATGTATATAGAAGGAAGATGAGATGATATACTAAATTTGGTGGTGATCCGATGCTCACAGCACTCGATCTCTCCATCCGAACCCTGAGTCCCAACTCTAGGATTTTACACACACCAAAAACCCTGATGCTCGAAAATAGTCTCACGCTTACTCCCTTTTGAATTTTCTAGTGAAATAAATTTTCATAGGTAGAGGACTCTTGAATCTACGCACACCTCACTCTAATCCCATCTATAGTGGGCATCCAAAAATAAAAAAAAAAGTTGATGTGAGATATAGAAGTTGGCAAAGGGAACAAGTTTCTCCCTCTCTGGACTTTTCTCACCCCCAGGACATGCGCCCCCTCTCTAGAATTTTCTTCCCCAAAGACTCCTCTCATGAAGACACTCTCTTCTTGCATACCCACATAAAATTCCTCTTAAATTGGTGACTTTGCGATGGGCATAGCGTGAGGAAAGATTAGGATGGGATGTTGAACTTGTTTCAACCTTCCAAAATGAATTTGAAATTCAAATGGAAGTCTATCACTTCCAATGCCTCATATCAGGTGGGTGACAAGCAGAAGGACTCTTTTTCCATGTCCACTCTAAAAAAAAATGCCATGAAAATTCACGTAACAATTTTCATGAGGCATGGTGAATGGATAATGACAAGGAGGTTGAACTTGTTTCAACCTCCAAACAACTTGAATTTAAAATTCAATTTTCTATGAACTAGTCCAACACTTGAACTAGGTCAAAGACAGAAAGAGGAGGGGGCACAGATACCTTTCGGGTGAGGAACTCTCATGCAAAATCTAAAATATGCATGAAGAATAGGCGTGGGTCAAAGTCAAGGCACAAGGGATTTTAAAATTCAAACAATCTTTGAATAAGTCTAAATTAGTTTCATCCAAATCAATTTATCTTGACCAATTAAATCAGGATAAATCTAATCATATTAGGCTTAACCCAAATTAATTAAATTTTAATCAAATTAGAAATTAATTAGATCTAGCTCCTGATCAAATCAAGGTCAAATCTTCCATAGCGATTAGGTCATCTCATGACCTGATCGGATCAAACTCAATCGAATCAAATTCAATCAAACTTGGTTGAATCCTCATCGCTCAATCAAATTGAGCTAATCAGCAATTAAATTACTAATTTATTCTTCAATAAATACAGAGTTCTAATTGGATGGGTGTGTGGGCAATAGAGTTCCATCAACATGAAACTCTTGAAGAGTCCTAAATCAGTAGGACTCTTGAACCCAATGTCCCAAATGAATGAAACTCACGATCATGGAGTTCCAGACTAGTGAAACTTTTGATCAAAGAGTTCCAAACAAGTAGAACTCTGAGTTTCAGTCCAGTGAGATCTATAAAGGTAGAATCTCAGTCCAATGAAACTCCTAATCATAGAGATCTAATCTAGTGGGATTCTTGACCACAGAGTTTCAGACCATTAGAACTCTTGATCAACCATCAGATCTGATAGAAACTTCTATTGTATATGACCCCATAGGTTCGAATCCTAAGTCAGTAGTACAAAAATTAATTTTTTATACCAATCGATGTGACCATCTAGCAATGGTACCCGACATCTGAATAGGTCGAAAAATTGCAACACAATAATGATGAATCTATGGCATATGATTATCGTATAATTTATCTCCTTGACCTTGATGCTCAAAGAATGATCTAGAATTTACTGCCAATCCTAAAATTCATCCATAGTATATTTTAAAATTTAGTGTCCATCACATGGACTACCTTGGCCAAGGATTTGCTAAATTAAAATACAGTGATGCATTTGCTCCAATACTTGAATGGGTCTGTCCCATCTTGACTCATGCACCGACTTCACAAGTACTTAACTACACCCAGTAGCTTTCCATCACTAAATTAAAAATTCAGATAGTTTGGTATGTAAGTGCAGTGAGTTGCTTGTAAGTCACCATGATGATCTTAGGTCTAAGAGATACTTATATCCATATCCTTCGCTAGTAGAGAGCTCCGTAGTTGGGTCATGTTCAATAAAATGTATCCCTGCACTTCACCTACATGCCATAGCAGTATCTCCATACTTCTTAGTTAAGAGAACAATCAATACTTATGGCATACTATAATCTACACTCGATAAGTTGTCATCCTGGATAACAACGAATCATTTAGTCGCGAACTGATTTTAAGAACTAAACGATAAATCCTCCTTTGTCGAGTCTAAATAGTCCTAAAGACTTCATCACATGAGAGTTCATTATAGGAAGATGTACTAGAGTGATGAAATGCCAAAATAATAATTTTATTTAAAAATAATTTAAGTATAATTACATTTAGCTCAACCATCAATAACCTAGATAATTGGCTTTAGGATACATTTTTCAATAATTCTCACTTAGACTAAAGCCACTCAGAATAGTATCGAATACCCATCTTCCATTTATGATTGTCGAACTCTTTGATTCTAAGAGCCTTAGTAAAGAGGTCGGCCACATTCTCCTTTTTATCGATCTTCTGAAGTTTAACATCACCTCGTTCCACGATCTCTCGCACAAGGTCGTAGTGATGCAAAATATGCTTGGTGAGTTGATGTACCTTTGGCTCCTTCGCTTGAGCTATGGCTTAAGTGCCATCATAGTATAGCAGAACCGAACCATCCAAGGAGGATGCCCCTTCCAACTCGTCGATGAACTTTCACAACCACACAGCTTCCTTTGTAGTATTGGATGCCGCGATATTCTCCATCTCGCATATAGAATCGACCATAGTGTACTGCTTGAAACTCTTCCAGCAGACCGCTCCTCCATTCAGAATAAATACATAACCTGACATCCTCTTACTATCATCATGATCTAACTGAAAACTGAAATCAATGTATCCTATAAGTTTTAAGTCAGTTTCTCCAAAGATGAGCCACTGATCCTTGGTATTTCTTAAATACTTTAGGATTGTCTTCACAACCTTCTAGTGATTCTCACCTAGATCAGATTGGTATCTGCTTACTATCCTTAGTGAGTATGTCATGTCTGATCTCGTACATATCATGGCATATAGAATAGAATCTACTGTCAAAATATTTGGTATTCTACTAATATGCTCTCTCTCTTGAGGAGTTGTCAGATAATTTTTCTTTGAGAGAAAAATTTCATGGCCTATCGGGAGATAGCTCTTCTTAAAATTCTCCATGCTGAACCTCTTCAGCACGGTATCAATGTACGTAGACTGAGACAATCCAAGCAATCTTTTAGATCTATCCCTATAGATCTTCATCTCTAGGATGTAGGATGCTTCTCCCAAGTCTTTCATGGAGAATTACGATGAAAACCAAACCTTTATACCCTGTAGAGTAGGGATGTCATTCTCGATCAAGAGAATGTCATCGACATACAATATAAGAAATATATTTACAAAACCATTAGCTCATTTATACATGCAGGATTCTTCTTCGTTCTTAACGAAGTCGTACATTCTAATTCTTTTATCAAAATGCAAATTCCAACTCTGAGATACCTGCTTCAATCTATAGATGGATCTCTGAAAATTACACATCTTGGACTCATTTGTAGATGTGAAACTCTCAGACTGTATCATATACACTTGTTCGTCCAACTCTCCATTTAGGAAAGCTGTCTTTACATCCATTTGCTAGATCTCATAGTCTAGGTATGCCACTATCATAAGCATGATCCAAATAGACTTAAGATTGCCATCAGAGAAAATATCTCGTCATAGTCAATATCATATTGCTAACGATATTCCTTAGCAATTAGATGGACTTTATAGATTTCCACCTTCCCATCTGCACCCCATTTTCTTTTGAAAATTTATTTACACCTAATAAATTTTATCACTTCAGGTGGATCAACCAGTGTCCATACACTATTGACCTTCATGGACTCCATTTTAGACTTCATAGCTTCCAGCCACTTATCGAAGTCAGACCTTTGCATGGCATCGATGTAGATGATCGGATCCTCATCGTTCTCATCAAGTTCAACAGGATCACCATCCTGAACCAAGAAATCATAATATCTATTTGACTGATGTGGTACTCTATCGAATCTTCTTGGTGCCATTTCAGTAGGCTCTAGGTTTGATCTTATCAAATCTAGTTCTGTAGGTTTACTAGAATGTGTCGGTTCTTTCATCTATTGAACTTCACTAAGCTCAATATTAGAGGCAGCTGTTCCTTTTATAAGAAACTCTTTTTTCAAAAAAATTATCCTATTGCTGACAAACATCTTTTATTCTTCAGCAAGGTAGAAGTAATAACCCCTAATTTTCTTAGGGTATCCTATAAATAAGCACTTATCGAACCCAGGTCCAAGCTTTTTTGGTTGCAAATATTTTACATAAGCCGATCATCCCCAAATCCTAAGGTGAGAGAGTGTCGGCCTACGTTCAGTCCATATGTCATATGAAGTCTTTACGATAGACTTGCTTGAAATATTGTTCAAAATAAAACAAGCAGTCTTGAGTGCATACCCCCAAAATAAAATTGACAAACTGCAAACCCTATTATGGACCGAACCATGTCCAATAGGATTCGATTCCTTCTTTCAGATACACTATTATGCTGTGGTATTCCAGTAGAGGTCCATTAAGAGAGAATCCCATTTTCTCCTAGATATGTCAAAAATTTATTAGAAAGGTATTCACCTCCTCGATCAGATCGAAGAGTTTTAATACTCTTTTCAAGTTATTTTTCTACCTCATTTCAATATCATTTGAATATTTTAAATGAATCAGATTTACTCTTCATAAGATAGATGTACCCATACCTCGATAGGTCATCAGTAAATGTAATGAAGTAGTAATACCCATCTCTAATGCTTGTATGCATAGGTCCACATACATCAGTATATACTAGATCTAGAAGCTCAGTGGCCTATTCACCTTTTTCAGTAAAAGATGATTTGATCATCTTACCAAGAAGGTAGGACTCACAGATATTCAATAATTCATAATCATGGATGTCAGGGATATGCTCCTTGACTAATCTATTGATCCTATTCTTATTTATATGACCGAGCCTACAGTGTCAAAGATAAGCATCTATGACATTATCTAGTTTTGGATGTTTATTTGATATGTACATTACACTAATAGACTGTAATAAAATGTAAATATCATTTCTTAATTATCCTTACATTACTGTAATATCATTCATAATGATATCACAATAATTTCTTTTATGGATAAACAATAACCATTGTGGACCAAAAGTCTAATAGATATTATGTTCATCATAAAAGATGGATAATAGTGATAGTCACTTAAAATAATATTATTATTTTTGAAAAATAGCTTAAGAGTTTTCAATACTAGGATTGAAACTTTATTTTCATCCCCAACATTAAAGAATCTATCACCATTCTCAAACTTTCTACCAATTTGAAGTCCATACAATGAATTACATATATGAATCAAACTCCTGGTATTTAATATCTAGGTAGATGTATCACATACGTTAAAATTATAAGATGTTATCATATAATAGTTTTAATCAGCAACCACTTGCTGATTTCTTTTATTCAGTCTATTCGGATCAAAAGGATAATTCTTCTTCGAGTCTGCCTAATTAGGGTCAATACTAGACTCCTCGTTCTTAGATCCTAAATGCTTACCACTATTCAATAATGAACGAAGCAGACTTACACTAGCCATTCTATTTATTTAAAAGAAAAATATGAAATCTAATTAGTACTTGAATAAAGTAATTCTAAAGATTTGGACTTTAGTCTAAAGGTTCTTTCACTATTTTTAACAAATTCATAACCTCTACCTCCAATTCGAGGAATTATACTAACTTCTTAGTGGATACTGAAATCCATATAGACTACAAACGGATCCGAGGAAAGCTCTAGCTAACCCGCATGCATCTATAGGTAGGTTCATAATCAATTATTTTTTAAAATAATTTTTAGTAATTAGATTTTACCTCAGAAGCCAATTCAGTGAAACCAATGATAACCAGACTCGAGGAAAGCTCTGGCTAGGTCTGGTTAGGTCCAACCATTAATATGATTGACTTCGGTACATCAAACCAATGATAACCAGACTCGAGGAAAGCTCTGGCTAACCTAATCACCATTGAGAGAGTGTGACCTAATCATCATATGATGGATAGTAATTCCAATATCCAGATGAATACCAGGTGTAAGGCACTTCCAATGTCTATTCAGAAAATTGGACTCATTACTATTCACCTTAATGGGAGGCTATGACTCAGTTATTCCTATAACTTAGTCATTTTAAGGATCTAATAATTTAGAGGATTTAGGTTATATGTGATTTAAGGATAGAAAGAATATGGACCAAATTTCTTTCACTGACTTCATCAAGTCAAATCCTTCTACTGACTTCAATAAGTCAATAGATTAGGACTAGGATCAATTTAAGTCCATGGGCACCTAATTCAGTCTTACTGATTGAAATCAGTCAAATTAATTTCAGTGACATGGGTCAGCTCAAATCACCAAGTGATCTAATCAAATATTAATCGGCCATGTCGGCTAGATAAGTGAGATCAGTGGAAGGGATATGCCATTAACTCATCAAAGATCGAATCAGTATGAGTTGCTTCCAATTAAAAATCACTAGTCTTGTCTATCAAACTTACCTTAGACACCAACTGGTTAATTAGATTTAATCTGATCAACCTAGTAATTTTGGGCTAGACTGCTTAGCCATGAATCAAGTCTATTTTGGTCTCGTTAAAGACATGGATCCATCCAACTACAACTATTGAAGTTGAGTCTAGAGTGTCCTTGATCTAATCTAATTTAATACTTAGTTAGATTTGATCAATTACTCTAGATTAATATATTCTTTAACTAATCTTAGGTCTAATCCAATTAATGGACCTAACTTATCTAACCCTTTAATCCACAGCTTATGCATATGTCTTAGAATCTTTAATTCATAATTCTAGATTCTATAAATAATACTTAATTCTTTTAATTAAGTTTTGAGCTGATAGGTTGGGGTTCGATATTTCAAAAATAACTTTTAAATTTTAAAAAATTTTTATTTTTTGTTCACTAAATGGGTTGACTCATTTCATAAATGAGTCAGCTTTCATAAATAGCAATCCTATTGCTAGTTTCATAACAAAAAATAAAACATAATAAAAATTAAATCATGAATCTACCTTTTAGATCTAATCTAAACACATTCATATTTAACTTTTTAATTAAAATAATTTTAATCAATATATTAACATATCATATATGCTAGCATTTAATTTTTTAATTATATATTAAAATATGTTAAGTAAATCCTTGCTCTGATACCATTGAAGAAAATTGCACAAGATTTTAGCAAGCATTTTGAAATATTTTTCAAATATTATTACAGCAAAAGCATTAGATTAATCTAAAATTAACCTACACATGCATTGATCAAATTAAAAAATTTTTACTTAGGATCTAGACTTGCTAATATGTAATTTAAAATTTAAATGTGATCGATCAGCAAATTATATTTGCTGATCGATTGCTGATCGATTCAAGTTCAGAGCTCGATACCTATGTGCAGATAGTTGATCTTCATAATCTAAATCCATCAAAATATGCTCTGATATTGCACTATAGCTGCACACTTGTTCGGCCTCTATAATTAGTCCACATGGAGCTCCTGATTTCGACCAGCTCCATCAGAGTGCTAGCTCCTCTTCGGAGCCTTCGACGACTGATCTCGATCGATCCAATCGATCATCTTTTTTCTGATATTTTGAATACTCCAGAAGATTAAATGATGTATATTGGAGGATGACGAGGTGGTGTACAAAGTTTGGTGGTGATCTAATGCTCACAACACTCGATCTCTCCATCTAAACCCTTAGTCCCAACTCTAGGATTTTACACACACCAAAAATCCTAATGCTTGAAAATAGTCTCACGCCTACTCCCTTTTGAATTTTCTAGTGAAACTAATTTTCATGGGTAGAGGACTCTCTAATCTATGCATACCTCACTTAGATCCCATCTATAGTGGGCATCCAAAAATAAAAAAAAATAAAAGTTGATGTGAGATATAGAAGTTGGCATAGGGAACAAGTTTCTCCTTCTCTGGATTTTTCTTAGCCCCAGGGCATGCACCTCCTCTCTGAAATTTTCTCCCCCTAAGACTCCTCTCATGAAGACACTCTCTTCTCACATACCGATGTAAAATTTCCTCTTAAATTGGTGACTTTGCGATGGGCATAGCATGAGGAAAGATTAGGATGGGATGTTGAACTCATTTCAACCTCCCAACATGAATTTGAAATTCAAATGGAAGTCTATCACTTCCAATGCCTCATATCAGGTGGGTGACAAGCAGAAGGACTCTCCTTCTATGCCCACTCTGAAAAAAAATGCCACAAAAATTCGTGTAACAATTTTCATGAGGCATGGTGAATGGATAATGACAAGGAGGTTGAACTTGTTTCAACCTCCAAACTACTTAAATTTAAAATTCAATTTCTTTTGAACTAGTCCAACACTTGGACTAGGTCAGAGGCAGAAAGAGGAGGGGATGCAGATACCTTCTGGGCATGAGAAACTTTCATGCAAAATCTAAAATATGCGTGAAGAATAGGCATGGGTCAAAGTCAAGTCGCAAGGGATTTTGAAATTCAAACAATCTTTGAATAAGTCCAAATTAGTTTCATCCATACCAATTTATCTTGACCAATTAAACCAGGATAAATTTAATCATATTAGGCTTAATCCAAACTAATTAAATTCTAATCAAATTAAAAATTAATTAGATCTAGCTTCTGATCAAATCAGGATCAAATCTTCCATAGTGATTAGGTCATCTCATGACCTGATCGGGTCAAATCCAATCGAATCAAATTCAATTAGATTTGATCAAATTCTTATTGCTTAATCAAATTGAGCTAATTAATAATCAAATTATTAATTAATTCTTAAATAAATACATAGTTCTAATTGGATGGGTGTCTGGGCAATAGAGTTCCATCAACATGAAACTCCTGAAGAGTCCCAAACCAAAGAGACTCTTGAATCCAGTATCCCAAATGAATGAAACTCACGATCATAGAGTTTTAGACTAGTAGAACTCTTGATCAGAGAGTTCTAGATAAGCAAGACTCTGAGTCCTAGTCTAGGAATCCATAAAGATAGATGATTGAGCTAAATGTAATTATACTTAAATTATTAATAAATAAAATTATTAGTTTAGCCTTTTCATCATTTTATGCATCTTTATATAATGAACTATTCTGTGATGAAGTCTTTAGGGCTATTTAGACTCGATAAAGAAGGTTTTATCGTTTAGTGCTTAAATTAGTTCACGACCAAATGATACACTGTTACTCAGGACGACAACGTATCGAGTGTAGGTCGTTGTGTGCCATAAGTATTGGTTGTCTTAATCAAGAAGTATGGAGATACTGTTATGACATGCAGGTAAAGTGTAGGGATACATTTTACTGAACGTGACCCAATTGCGGAGCTCTCTACTATCAAGAGTTGCTCATGATGGATATGGGTATAAGTATCCTTTAGATCTGAGACCACCATGGTGACTTACAAGAAACTCACCGTACTTAGGTATCGAACTGTCTGAATTTTTAGTTTAGTGATGGATGGTTATTGGGTGCAATCAAGTACTTGGCTTATCGGTGTGTGAGTCAAGATAGTATTGATCCCCCTAAGTATTAGAGCAAGTGCATCACTGTATTTCAATTTAGCAAATTCTCAATCGGGGTAGACCATATGATGGATGCTAAATTTTAAAATATACTGTGGATGAATTTTAGGATTGACAGTAAATCCTAGATCGTCCTTTGAGCATCGAGGTCAAGGGAATGAATTATACGATAACTATATGCCATAGGTTCGTCATTATTGCATTGCAATTTTTCAACCTATCCGAACATCGGGTACTATTGCTAGATGGTCACATCGATTGATATAGAAAATTAGTTTTTATACTACCGACTTAGGAATCGAACCTATGGGGTCACATACATAAGGAGTTCCTACCTGATTTGATATCTGATCATGAGTCCTGATGACCTAGGACTCTATGGTCAAGAGTTTCACTGGACTGAAACTCTATGAATAGGAGTCCCACTAGACTGAAACTCTATCTTTATGGATTCCACTAGACTGGGACTCAGAGTCCTACTTGTCTGGGACTCTCTGATCAAGAGTCCCGCTGGATTGAGATTCTGTGATCAGGAGTCCCACTAGACTAGGACTCTACCTTTATGGCTCCCACTAGACTGAAACTCTACTTATCTAAAATTCTCTGATTAAGAGTCTCACTAGTCTGGACTCTATGATCGTAAGTTTCATTCATTTGGGATACTGGGTTCAAGAGTCCCACTGATTTAGGACTCTTCAGGAGTTTCATGTTGATGAAACTCAATTGCCCAGACACCCATCCGATTGGGACTCTATATTTATTAGAGGATTAATTAGTAATTTGATTGCTAATTAGCTCAATTTAATTGAGCGATGAGGATTTGATTAAGTTTGATTGAATTTGATTCAATTAGATTTGACCCGATCTGATCATGAGATGACCTAATTGCTATGAAAGATTTGACCCTAATTTGATCAAGAGCTAGACCTAATTAATTTCTAATTTGATTAGAAATTTATTGATTTAGGTTAAGCTTAATTTGGTTGGTTTAACCTAATCTAATTAAATCTAGATAAATTGGTTTGGATAAAATCAATTAGGATCAAGTCAAATAATGTTTGAATTTTCTCCTGCGCCACCCTATCTGGACCCACATCCTTCTTCACATGAATTATGAATTCACATGAATGTTTTCCATGCACAAAAGGATATTTGTGCCTCTCTTCCTTCTCATGTTGACCTGGTCTAAGTGTTGGATCAGATCAAATTTTGTGGAATTTTGAATTCAAAGAGTTTGGTTTGGTTGAAACCTCCCTCTCCCTCTCATCCTTATCTCCATGCCCCTAAACATTTTTTCTCACATTTTTTTTGACAATTTCTGATTGAGGGCAAGCAGAAGGAGAGTCCTTCTGCTTGTCACCCTCTTGGATGAGGCGTTGGAAAAGGATAAGACCCCATTTGAATTCAAACACTAGAAGTTGGTTGAAACTAGTTCAACCAATCTTAACCTATCCACTCTATATGAAATTTTTACTTATTTTTCATGCAATAAATTATGAAAATTTTTGTGCATGAATCTTAGGGGTTATCTTCCCATGGTAAAAATTTGAAAGTAATTAGGCATTGGTTTTGGGTGAAAAAAATCCTAGAGTGAAGGTAAGTAGAATCCTATAGCATTTTATTTTTCCTTCATGCCTCTATTCTCTTCTAATTTTTGTATCTAAGGACACTTAATTTTTAGATATGATCTAAATAAGATTTATAGAATTGATATTCATCTTTCTATGAAAACTTATTTCATGGAATAACTCCATACAGAGAGGGCATGAGAGGGTTTTCAGTGCATTAGGATTTTTGGGCCGAGTGTAACCCTAGGGTTGGGACCCTATGTTCGGATGGAGAGATCGAGTGCTTTGATTATCGGATTGCCACCAAACTTTAGACACCAACTAATCATCCTCCATACTCTGTGTTCTAATTTTTTGAAGTATCCAAGAAATCAAAAAGAAGGTGATCGATTGGATTGATCGCAATCAGTCGTTAAAGGCCCTGACGAAGAGCTAGCACTCTGGTGGAGCTGATCGAAATCAGGAGCTCCATGTGGACTAACCATAGAGGTCGGATGAGTGTGTGGCTATAGCATGATATCACAACTTCTTTTGGTGGATTCAGATCATGGAGATCAGATATCCATGCAAAGGTATCAAGTTCTAAACTCGCATCGATCAGCAAATTTGATTTGCTGATCAATCATATTTAAATTTTAAATTATATATTAGCATATCTAGATCTTGAGTAGAGTTTAAATTGATTAGATTAATGCATGCTGTAGATTAATATTTGATTAATTTTAGTTTTTGCTACTTTAATTTCAAAAATATTTTAAAAATGCATGCTAAAAACCCTGCTCGATTTCCTTCAGGTAGGTTATGCTATGCCGTGTCGTGCCGTATTGGTAGGCCATGCCATGCCTTGGACCATGCCATGCCATGCCGTATCATACCGTATCGATAGTTCATGCCTTGGATCATGTCGTGTCGATAGGCCATGCCATGGGCTGTACCGACCGCTAAGAGAACCCTCGGCCGCTAAGAAAACCTCCGTCTTGTTGCTTTTATTTATTGCATTGCATAGTAATAGATCCATCAATTGATTAGTGTACATAATCTTTGGCATATGTATATTTATATGTAATTGTACGGATGATACCTTGGCATATATTTGATTATTGTTCAACATGTTATATTGGTTAATGTTCATTAACATTGTAGGTTACGATGACATCGAAATGCCATCTAGCTTTCACCCCTGCCTCTCGACGGGTTACGTAGAGTTTAGCATCTAGGGAGCAATCAGAGCATTTTCCATCCACCTCTGCATCGGCTACTTAAGGATCTTTACCATCGACATCTACTCCACCGGCAGCATCTAGTACTCCACCTGCATCTGAGCCTCTACCATCATCCATATCTCCGACACATGCTACTCCACTGGCATCTGAGTGTAAGTTTTTATTATATTATTTATTTATTTTTTATATAGTATTTGTATACTTATATATTTGAATAACATATTTTTATTGCAGGTGCATCATCTAGTAGGACAATTCATGATCCCACAAGTATGGTGCATATGTGAAATTGTCAGCATCAGGTGATGGTACAGTATGATTCGAAGGAAAGGCCAGTAGGAGAGACTGTGCGGGAGATGCATTCCTTTTTTAGAGTACTTGTGAGACGGTCAGACATTATTCTTGTAGAGGCCAGAGACTGGCGATTGATGGATGAAACTATCAGGGATCAGGTGTGGAAGGAGATATGGATAAGTGCATCTTAATTATATTTATCCATTTTATATATTTACACTATGTTTGATTAGAATAATTTTATAACTGACTTTTGATAACTTTATACAGAAGAGGTACGACTTTTTTGATCACGAGAGGGCTCGAGATGCCCGACTAAAGAAGATCGAAGAGTTGTACCGGGGCTACAAGGTCAAGCTCCATAGAGGATGGCTTGAGCACCAACGAGATACTTTAGAGGAGCTTGTTCCTTAGATACAGGAGTGTCCTTCGAGTTAGTGGGAGAGGATGGTTACACATTGGAGGAGCCAAGAGTTTGAGATAAAATTACTAACTTTTAAATTTTATAATATATTTAAAGTTATATTTAAATATTTTTAAATATTTATTATTTATTTAAATACTTATTAGGATACCTTCCATCAGAACTGAAAGAATCGGATAGTCCAGGAGTATACGCACACTCTCGACCATGAGTTTATGGCCAATCGTGTGCATAGAGAGATAATGAATTATAAATCTTACTAGATAAATTAAATTGATATTTTTTTTCATAATTTTGATAAACTGATCCATTGTTATAGTTGATGAGAGATGAAGAGATGTCCAGCTGTAGCGAGATCTTTCGATCCAGCAATACAGAAAAGAAGGACAGGCCGATGAATGCCGCGATCGAAAAAATTTTTGTAAGTATTTATTAGTATATATGATTAGTATTATAGCATTTCTTATAAAATTTTATTTTATATTTATAATTACAGGATCAGTTAGATGCACTCGCGAGCGAGGGACCGAATACCTCTGGCCTCTATGACCATCTATCTTAGATCTTGGAGCCTAAGTACTCTAGAAGGATTTGATACAGGTCCGGACATACGTCGATCAACTATTGGTCAGAGGTGAGCATCTCTTCACAGACTTTCGATGTCGTCAATCGAAAGAAGCTTGAGGCGGTGTTGGCATGAGCAGATCATGCTGCGATGCAAGCAGATCGGATTGAGGAGCACACATCTCATCTAGAGGGCATCGTGAGAGACATGGTGTCGATGCTCAGTGCGCATTTTGGAGGTGCCTTCATGGGCTTTGAGGATATGTTGGCGCACATTCTAGCTCTAACTCTGGTTCCAGCTTGTGCTCCATCTTTCGAGGACGATGATGATGTAGATTTATAAAACTTTTGATATATTTTTTTTAAAAATATTATAATAAATTTTATTCAATAATAAAATTTTAGCATTTTAAAAATATTTTTATGTTTATAATATTTTTTTATATTATATATCTCTATATTTATTAGGTAAAATATATAAAAAATTAAAAATTTTATATTTTTTTAATTATTCAAAAGCTACGGTAGTGGTTTTACAATCGCTACCATAGACGTGCCAACTACTACCGTAGACAATATATCAACCGCTGCATTAGATCTATGACAGCGATTCCATAATCGCTATCATAGATCGGTCTATCACAGCGATTTTATAATTATTGCCATAGATAAGCCTATGACAGCAATTTAAAAATTGCTGCAATAGGCATTTATGGTAGTGGTTTTCATAATCGCTATAATAACTGCTATCATAGACCTACGACGATGGCTGCAGTGGCAGCGGTTAGCTTGGTTGCTAATTGCTACTATTAGCGACGAAAACTCTAGTTGCCGCTAATAACCACTATTAGTAATGGCTAAATTCCATTGCTATTTATTTTTTTATTTTTAAATCAAATTTAAAACAAATTTTAAAAATTAGCGATTACTTTTTAATTGCTAATGCTATTGCTCATAAGTATTAAAGATGGCTGAAGCTATCGCTAATACTATTGGTAATAGTAAATTTTATTTTTTTAAAAAAATATAATAATATTTTTAAAAATTTATTTTAATTAATCATAATCAATTATGATTCCTAACATCTGTTATAATTAAAATCCAAAGATAATATGACAAACACAAAAGAAAAATTAATTATATTATATTAAAAATATAAATTATATAATTTTACAATAGTATGAGAAAAAAATATAATATATCAAATTATAAAAGAATTAGGTCAGATCCTCCTCGTCATCTTCCTCCTCGTCCTCCTACTCCTCTCTAGCAGCTGGTGGATGGGAGCCGAATGTCATAGCATCCTAAAATAAAGAAAAATAAAATATTATTAATAAATTTTGATATGAAGGTGTATCTTTTGATATACTCATCTGATTCTCAAATAAATTATTTTTACATATTTCATTTGATTATATGAAGCTATAGACACCTCCGACCCATCAATTGGATGGCTAGATTGAATTTTTAGTTCTTACATCTTCTTTCCCGACTCAAGCCTAAATATGTGAAGTTTTTAAATATGAAAACTTAGAATAAGTAAAAAAATTACTAATAGAATTATTTGATGTGATGGTTGAAATAATGAGCCTAATTGATCGTGTAGCTAGAGAATCTCCATAATATATCACGGATGGTGTCAGGAAGCACTAAGATCACTAGCTTAGAAGTCTCTACATGACCTCCTCCATGTGTACATCGCTCCAAGTCTGGGACATCGAGACCTGTGGAGATGCTAAAGAGTATTGAGTTGCTGGAGGGTCGATACTGTGGTTGAATCCTATGACCACCTCCTACTCACCCCTTTGATGACCCTCAGCTATCCCTCAAGATCAACGAGGGCCTGAGTGGATGGGTCACTGCCATACCATGTAATGATATACTCCACGTAATCTGTCTATATAGTTCAAAAATGTATTAGTTCTAATATGCAAATCAGATCCTATAACAATTTAATAAATATCATTTGAAATTTTTATCATGATCTAGAATCTAAGTAATCATCTACTCCTAGGCTAGCGTGTGGTCTCCTACAACCATAGCTGGCCTAGTGGATAACCTAGCTACCATATCTATAATAAGTAAATAATAAAATTAAATTAATTAAAGCATACATATAAGAGTTTTAATAATTTTAGTAAAGAATTTTGGTATAGATTTCTTACCCATCTGTCGGACACAACATGTGTGCTGACGGAGCCATCCATGTGCCTGATTAGATCTTGCTAGGTAGTCCAGTTCTGCCAGGCTTTCTGTGGCTTACTTGAGTAGTCCTTGTTGCTCTACTGGTCACAGAGGATCTCCTATATGTCCGTCCACATCCAGTAATCCCTATAGGACTTCCAGTTTAATGGTTACTAAAAATCAGAATGCTTGATGGTGGACTACTGAAGGCTATACAGACCATCCCATAATCTCTGTGTCGCCACCTTCTTGAAGGTCCGACGACCAGCCTCCTTATTCAGAGGAGTCTCGAATCGATAGTACTTCTATAAGTAAAAAAAATCATGTATTAATAAATAGAATATAAATTTATAGTGAATTTAAAAATTAAACATTTCTAACTTTCAAAATATCTCTCAAATTGCATCACAAACTCCAGATGGCCAGCTAGAGAACTTATTTACTGGTACTGACATCAAGCATCGGATGATGCTGGTAACTACATGAGATGCTCCAAACTCTCTAAATATGCTGCAAAATTAATTTTGAAGAATAAATATTAACTATAAAATGGCTAAATTCTAAACATGTTAATTAAAGTTGTAGTACTTATGAGTGACTCTGGACGTAGATGAGCTCTCTATCCTCCGACTGAGTTAGAGATGCCGCAAGCTAGGTTGGTTCTTGACCATGACTCTATATCTGGGAGCCGTTCACTGCTGCATGTGACTGTGAGGTTACTGGTGACCCATTGTTGTTCGAACCTGAGTACAAAGCATCTAATATAAAAAATATTATATTAGTTAACAAAAGATAAAATAACATAAATAAGAATATCTAAAATATTAGAGTTTACCATCTGGTGTGAGAGATGCAAAATCATGCAAGCTGGCCGTATGATCGCTCTCTCCTTGAGAGCTTTTTCTTCGGTTGGCGTGGTTTTAGCCTCTAGAAGACATGATGTATAATCTCTAAAAATAAAAATAAATAGATTCATCAAATTAATTATATAATTATGGATGATAATGTAAGATTTAAAATGATGCAAGATAAATAATTAAAATAATTTAAGGATTTTATACCTAGCACTACTCATCGGCCTCTTTAGATGTCTAGCACCCTTCGGATTCTTCTTCCAATTCTTCCTCTTCTTTTACTTCTTCTACTTCTTCCACCTCTTCTTCTTCTTCTAGTTTTTCTTCTTCTTCTTCTTCCCCTTCTTATATAAGATGGTCCTTTAAAACAAAATCAATTGGGTCTACCTCCTCATGTTGGCCATCATGTACGAGAATTTCTAGAGCATCTAACTCGGCATCTATTGAAGATTGATGAAACCCTCTTGAAAGGATTTTGGTAATTGGGGCTCTTCTTCTTCTTTAAGTGCTTAATGAATGGCTCGAGACTTAACTTGGCATACAGCCCATTAATCTTTCCTTCCTCTCTTCCTTGATGAAAAAGGAGTTTAATACACTTGAGCAGCTTGTTGAGTAGCACAAATAGCTCGTTGATATATGCTTTTGATCTATATTTGATTTTAATAAGCTCATGCCATAGATCAATCTTTATACCATTATTGTTATCAAACCATTGGCACTTAAATAGAATGACACTATTATCTTCAATGTAGGTTATCTTGATTATTTCTTCGAGGATTTCATAGTAGTCACTCTCCATTTCTTCCCACCAACTATCCTTTATACACACACTGCTGCTCATTATGCTTTTTTGATTTTCATATTGCTAGGTATGAAATTTGAAACTATTTACGCTATAGATATTATAGTATATCATATATTTTGTTGGCCCGTAACCTTATGGTCTCAGCTTCTTTGGTATGGATTCGCTTCCTTACATGACCTGCATGTCATAAAATAGATAAATTAGAGAAATTAAAATGTATAAAATGATAATAGATGCTTACTAATTGATGGAACTAGCATGTAAAGTTCCATGAGCACCGTGTGGATATTTTTTTATCACTTATCCTTGAATTATCCCATCTCAGCGTCTCATCATATTGCCTAAATATGCATAAGATAAGTATTCTAAAATAAATGATTAAAGAGTTGGGATTGTGATGGACACTTATAGAACATATGGATCGAGCTCCATATAATTTAGCAAAATATGTCTCTGCCCGTCAAAGTTTAATATCAAAGAAAACCCGACGAACCTCGTGCCTAAATTCACGAGGGGGATAGGCAAATATGGAGATCTCCTACTTTGATCCCTCTCCACCACCATCATCATTTTGATCTATTTGAGTTACCTTTGTCTGCACACAGGATTAAAATAGTGTTGGCTGAAATTTGATATTTCTTCTATTATATAAGCCTTTACAATCGAACCTTCGACTTGGACCTTATTTTTTACTTTCTTCTTGAGATTATGCATGTATCTTTTAAATAGATACGTCCACCTATATTACACTGATCCTCCCATCCTAGCTTCATATGCTAGATGAATCACGAGGTACTCCATGGAGATGAAGAAGCTAAGAGGGAATATCCTCTCTAACTTGCACATAGTTTCTACACTACTAGCCTCAAGACTAGAGATGTATGTAGTTGGTGGATAGTTTGGTAGCATAAATATCTCTAAAAAAAAGGCTAAGCTTGATCAAAGAACTCCATATAGAGTTGGAAAGAAGATCACGCTAAGCCAATGGGAGTAATCATTGCATGAAAAGATGGCAGTCATGGCTTTTTAGCCCATAGAACTTGCAATCTTTGACATTGACACATCAAGCTAGCTAAATTACTTGCATAATCATCTAAAAATTTAAAACTTTTATCCCATTCACAAACATCCTTCAATTGCTCCCTTGTTAAGGTATAAGATACTTTCGGCTTCAAAAATTTTTCAGGTGACATCTCAACTAGCTCTAATAGAGGATGCTTGCATATGTTCTTCATATCTGCTCGAGCCTTAGGATTATCCTTCGTCTTGTCCTTGACATTCATAATAGTATAGAAAATATTATCGAATATATTTTTCTCAATATGCATGATATCAAGATTATGACAGATCAAATTGGTGGACTAGTATAGCAATTCCTAGAAGATGCTTCACTTTATCCAGTTATGAGTTCTATTGAACCTTCGAGATTTTGTATTCTCCATACAATAGAAACATACAAGCTTTCCATGAGTGCTCTATCTTGACAGCATCCCATAAGTAGAAAAATTGCTAGTGGTCCATATCAATGCAGCCTTCATTATAAAATTTTGCTTCTTCGATACATCAAAAGTATATATGCCATTGGACCATAAGAATTTTAGCTCATCAATAAGAGGCCTTAGATATACATCAATGCTTCTACTAAGATGTCGTGGTCCAAGAATGACTAGTGTAAGAAAGATGTTATGTTCTTTTATGCACATCCTAGGCGGTAGATTGTATGGAATAATAAAGACTAACCAATATGAATAAGGAGCTACTACATGATTGAATAGTGCAAAGCCATCCGTAGATAGATCCAGTCAGACATTGCATGATTTTTGAGCAAACAAAGGATGGCAAGCATTAAATTGCTTTCATATCTCACTGTTCGATGGATGACTCATCATATTAGAGTGCCTGTGAATTTCTTCTTTATACCATCTCATTTGCCTAGCAGTACTCTTGGATAAGTAGAGCCTCCAAATTCTAGAAGTGAGAGAAATTGAAGAACCTTGTATGATATGTCTTTCTGATTTCTATCCTCTTATCTCGACTTAAATCGGCTTTCACCACATACGTCATATGAAGTTCTCAGTTCATCCTTCTTATAGAAAAGCATGCAATCATTACGGCATGCATCTATCTTCTTATATCTCATGCCCAACTTTTTCATCATTTTCTTCGAAGTATAGAATCTTCCAACAAGCTTTTCATCCTTTGATAGTATTTTCTTTATTAAACATAATAATTGACCATCATATTAAACTTGACCTTCAAGTTTAACAACTCTGACACAGCTGATAATACAGTATATATTTTACATCTCGGCTATAATGATTCATTAGTATCTTTCAGCATATGATAGAAATCATCGTTGTCAGCTTCTGGATCGTCCTCTACATCCTAGTTAAATTTAGGATCAGCTGCATTCATAACCATGTCTACCATTCTATTTGTATCCCTATCCTGCTCATTTGTAACCCTTGCAACTTTCTCCCATGTCTCTCCATGTAGGTACTAATGCTTGTAGTTAGGCATAAATCTACCCTTATACAAATGGATAATAATTGTATCTTATCAAATATTTTTATATTGCCGCATCTATTATAAAGACAACAAGCCCATCCTTGATGTAAGAGTGTTGCATTCTCAGAAGTAAAATCACAGAAATACTCTACACCCTCCTTATATTTAGCTAAAATCATCCTATCGACTACTCGATGGTCCATCCAACTATGATTCATGGCACATTATCTAAGAATTCTGTGTATACATAAATATAAGGCAACTGCTAATTAATTATTTTATCATTTAAAATAGCTTATATGGTAAATGCATCATATCATCAACTAAAAGGTATAGAAGGTTCTATCCCATTCAGAAAATGCATTAATTCTATAGGTCAATTACAGTAATCAATTGATATATAACAGGAGCAAAAAAAAAATTTTGACAGCATTTTTTCTTAGTTCTTCTCACATGGTAAAGATGTGCAGGAAGAGCTAAAGAAAAATATTGTTCAAAACTTTTTTCAAACCCTCAGTATACCATTTGATTACTATAATGACCTATAGAATTACTTGCATTTCTCAAACTATCTATACTGGATAATTAATTGATCAATATACATAATTCTTTTATCCATACAAAAATATATAAATATATGGATATAGTAGAATATGTATATTAATCAAAAGATATGTCTATGGTTCCATGCAATGCAAATTTTTTTAAAAAATTAACAACATCAACCTAAGCATGTAGGGCATGCGAGGGTTGGATGCTAGCTGGGATCTAAGACCCAAGCATATAGGGTATGCCCTGCCTCGACTCCATGTTCATAATGCTGACCAGCACCTACCCTCGACTTGAGTGCATAGGATGCACGGGGGCTGGATATAATAAAATTAAAAATGATAATTAAGCCATTATATAATGAAAGTTTATATTAACTACCAAAAAATTAAAAATAGTTAGAACATTAAAGAAAGAAAGAGAAAGAGGAGGCTCAGATTTAGTATTTCATCTGCAACTAAATCAAAATAATAACAATCGATTGCCTATAGAAGAAGGTTGTCCAAGATTATTGTTGCTAGAAATAATTAAATCAGTAAAAAGATATCCCAAAATTATCATAGCCTTCCTACACAAACTTTAAAGCAAACCTCTACATATAGGCCATACTGCATATTTTGACATTCAACATAAAAAAGAAAAATTAGAAGATTACAAAATAGTAACTAATTGAATTTCTAAAGCTATAGTAATTAGAGCAATTAATCCAAAAAAATTAGAATCAAAAAAATTATGGTAACAACTGATTAGAGCAATTAATTATCATAATGGCATTTGGTGATTGCTATACAGCTGTGTCTGCCACCATCGCTAATACTCACCAAATCCATCGCTAATTCTCACCAAACATAGCTATGCAGAAGGAGACGGTGTTGTGGCATGGA